>OZ059808.1:0-600000 GCA_964057025.1 Standfussiana lucernea | reverse complement strand
ATGATGGAGTACGTGGCAACACGGCTGTTGATATATTTGCATAAATTAGCGGCTCGTGTGTTGTTTGTGCGGGACTGGCAGTGAGCCAGCGTGCGGTGAGGGCTGAGAGGAGCGGAGATGAGAGCGGGGCGGGAAAGAAATGAAGGGTAGGGTTTTTTGGTTTAAACATAACGGCAGAGGTGATTCAGATTCAGATTTATTTATTTGTAAACATAGGTTACAGATACACGTGAGTGTGAGATGTTACATTTTTGTTGGTCCTCTATGCTTTGCCATTAGGCGTACAAATATTAACATTTATTTAATTATTTATCTTACAATATTTAAACAATCAATTACTCATATCAATTAAACTTATTAAGAAATACAATGTCAGAACAAATACCAAACCAATATTTCAAAAATGTCACCACTTAGATAAAACAGGAAAAATGTCAAACTTCAAATAATAAAATGTCAATTATTAAATTAATATAGTAATGTCACAGTAACAAATCAAATAAGAAAAATAACCCTGGTGGTGTACCCTATAGTTCACCCACATTTCGCCAGTTATGTTTAAGTCCCATGTAAAAAGGGCAGGGCCCCATGTAGGAGGAGGGGGGGGGGGGTTAAGCCTGGCAAATGCCCAGGGCGGCAAAAAGGAAGGGCGGCAAAATAAAGGAGTCTTAAGAGTTATGAATTTACTTCCAAAAATCCCTTCTTAGTGCACCCTTACGTCATTTAAGGAACGTTTGTTCAAAATTTCAAGTTTCTGCTTCTAGACCCAGTGGTTTCAGCAGTGCGTTGATCGATCAGTCAGTGAATCAGTCAGCCTGTCAGTTTCTTACTTTATATATCAAGATGAATTATGATATCCGAGGCGGCTTGAGACTTTTCTTTATTCGACTAAGCATCTATCACATATGAATGCCCAAAACAAAAACCCACCCTCGGTGGAAAAACAAAATTTTCGATCTCGCTTCGCTCGCTTAAATATCTTGGTATACTTTTTATTCATGGGCTTTTCTCTATAAACCCACAATTCCAACAATATTAACATACGGCTTCTTTAGCTGTCGCAAGCGAGCATTATATGGCTGAGCATGAGGTTCTGGGTTCTATTCTCAGGGTGGACAAAATGTTTCCATCAGGAATTTCTCAGTAGCAGCCACGGAGTCTGGATTTGTGACCGGTTGATGCGAATAGACTGGCGCCCTTTTCAGGGCCCGTCCATGTACCCCTGCAGCCTGTGGGCTAATTACGCTAAAAGAAAAGCTCTGCATCCAGTTTAACAACGCTTTCAGAGCGGTTTTGGGTCTGCCTCGCTACTGCAGCGCTTCGGGTATGTTCGCATGGGCGCGCACAGACTGTTTCCTTGCTACCATGCGGAAGCGCTACGCGTCTCTTGTGCGCAGAGTGCGAGCCAGCTCCAATACCGTTCTGAATATGATAGGGAAAAGGTTGAACTGTCCTTACGTGTGACACTGCTATGACAGACAATTTATATAAGTAATATATATATAGTGTCGCACGTAAGAGACTACTGTAATAAATATGAATATAATTACTGACATATATGAATATAATTTTGATTGAATATGATTTTTAATTTGATTTATCTAATTTAAGTGTTGAAATTGTATTCATATTGTATTAATCCCTTTGTATTTATTTGTGTGATTTTTAATTTATTATTGAATATTTAAGATGATTTCTAATATGGGTTATACAGTACCTGAAATAAACGTTTTATTTATTTATTTTTTGATTACCGTTTCATATTTCACATAGGTAATCTATTAATTAATAATGTCTTTAGCTCTCTGCCATAATTTATTCACAATCGCCTCCGCCCCCGCCCCGCTCATCACAAACCCCGCATCCTCCCCCGCAACAAGATTGAAACTATTTCAAAGTAACGCCTGTTGCGATTGAAACATTACCTCCATCGTGGCACGCGAACCGAAAGTGATTCCAACTCGGTTTTGCTTGTTTTAGCTCCGCTTGTGTCGGGTTGATTCTGTGGAGTTTGTGAGGAAGGTCAGATGAGGTCGGGGTCAATGACATTGGTTTGAGGTCGGATAGGATACTCCTTCAACTTAAGAATTAACACTCGAACAAGCACAGCGTCAAAGATCTTTTCACAAACAGACTAGACATGAGCATTAATCTCATCCAGGTATCCCTCATGTCATCACCTGCCTAGCCTTTTCCCAACTATGTTGGGGTCAGCTTTCAGTCTAACCGGATGCAGCTGAATAACTGTATTGCACTTGGGGTGACTGCCTGTCTGATCTCCACAACCCAGTTAGTACTGGGTAATACGATACCCCTTGGTAAGACTGGTTGTCAGACTTTCGGGTCACTGACTACCTGTAACGACTGTCAAAGATCTACAATTGACAGCCGGGACCAACGGCTTAACTTGCTTTCCGAGGCACGGAGGAAACTCGGTATGTATGGGTGGTCACCCATCCATGGACCAGCCCAGGCAAAGGCGGCTTAACCTGACGATCGACCCGAGCGGCTGTTATTATTTAGCCACGAGCCCCCCCGACTCCCGAGGTCTCCCTCACTGTAATATATAATGAAATCCGTGTAATAAAGTGATACACTATTAAAATAACAAATCTATTGTTAACCAACTTCAAAAAAAGGAGGAGGTTCTCAATTCAGCTGTATTTTTTTGTGTTTGTTACCTCATATCTTCTTCATTTAGGATCCGATTTGAATAATTCTTCTTTTATATGAATGGATCTACTTCCCCATTTGGTCCCATAGAAATTTCATCAAAATCGGTTCAGCAGTTTGGTTTTTAAACCAAAATAGCTGGAAAAAATATGTCATCCAACTACAAGAAATTGCGAAATTGATACTTGACAAGGATTTGTGTATGATGCGATAACTAAAAAGCGTAAAATAAAAACGTTTTTGTAAAAAAATAACCGACTTCCGAAAAAACACAAAAAAACATGCATGCATGCGTGATTCATATTAAGAGTATTATCTTATTATGATTATGCTTAAGCGGCCAGTTTAGGCCCCCAGTACTACCTTGTCAATCCCCGTTTTTACCCAATTGGAAGAGCAGCAAAGACAGCATTATGTTTTCATCCGATAATTCCAATTTGCTCAGATAATGGGCCAGACATTACTGAAGGTTGTCCATGTGCCTTATTACACGCCTTCTTTCACATATTACAAGAAGAATAAAAGGTCCGGGCTCAGCATGCACAATATAAAAGAGTCCGCTGTAAACATCGTTTGTCCAATCTCACGGTTCGCTAGAAGAATGAACAGGCGGACAATACGAATATTTAATCGCAAAGGGCTATCGGACAAATAAAACCATGAAAATATTCTATGGGAAGCTTTGCGAAGTAAGAAAACTATTAACTTAGTTAGGCTCTGCTTAACCAGTCTTACCAAGGGTTTGCATATAGGTATTGTTACCCAGTACCTGGGTTGCATTGTGGAGGTCAGATAGGCATTCGCTCAACTTAAAATACTGGTACTCAGCTGCATACGGTTAGACTGGAAGCCGACCCCAACGTAGTTGGTAAATGGCTAGGCATGGACAGATGATGATGAGGTAGGTACTCTTTTCATGAATGGTTAAAAAGGTAAGACCATCATAGAAATTGATGATGGATTGTATGAAAAATGAACCCTGCTGATGCTGATGATAGATTTGTGGAAGGCGAAGACGTGAAAAGGACGAAACTTACTTGTAGGTCACCGCTGTACAATTGTCATTAACTGTTACCATTTTGGTCATGCTCCTTAAAGATCTTATGCCCGTTTTGACTGACTCTGGACTATACATGAATAAAGTGTCTAAATAAAAACGGTGAATTTGGATTTTCAACTTTCGATGCTGAGCTTACCGTTGAAAATCCAACTAGTATAAGCCAAAACTGGAGACGGTTTCACGGCGTTAAGTGTTCAATTTGTGAATGAATGTGCAATTTTGAATGAAGTCGCTGGCTGAAACTAATAAAACATAAGCAGATTAGCTGGTGGACGAACTTTTATTAGATATAATCTGACAACAATACGCCTAACAATTTGATAATAGCAATGTTACGTTTTAAGTGTTATTGCTGTAGAAATCTGGATAGGCGCCACGTTCTATTTGCTTTAAAACCATTTCATATAACATTATGATACCGAGTTGTATCGTTCGTCAAAAATTAAGATAGATAATCTATTCTAATATTATAATGAAGTAACGTTTTGAAGTTTGGATGTAAAAGAAATCACCGGAACTGCTCACCGTATTTAAAAAATGATGGAAAGTGACACTTTTACTAAGTGCCACGGTATATGTTTCTTTAACATGACTATTTATTTTATTAAGACTTAGGTACAGTTGTCGTTTGTTAGTTTGTTTATTTTCAACACAGATGAATTATTGTTTTGCGCCTATGATTATCATAACAGCAATATTCCTATGCAAATAATTCTAAAACAACAGTCAATCAGCGCTCTCCATTACAACCGAAGTGTCAATATTGTAATACATTCAAAATAATACAAAAAATTCGTTCTCGTTTGCAATGTAAACTTCCTGCCATGTAAAATGTATGAGTATGTTAATGTAATGTAGGGGAATCACATTTGTTCGTCACGTGACTGTTCGACGGGTTGTCAAATGTCAATGGCGTGTGTCAGTGATCACGTGTGCCAGCATGAATGAATACATAGCGTAACATGAAGGCGGGATGGTGTTGTTGCCACCGGGGGGTGTACAAAGCTACAAAGCGCACAGAAGGGCTAGTATGGCGTCCCATCGAAACTCCCGTGATGATTTCGCGGACTACGTTGGTGGCTAAGTAGACACTATTGTATTATTTGATTGCCTCGCTGGTTTAATGATCGCAATCGCGACTGCTGACCATGATATCCTGGGTTCGATTCCCGGGTCGAGCAACGTTATTGGTTTTTTCCATCACGAATTTCTCAGTAGCAAGAGTCTGGATTTGTGCCCTGTATTACATACGTAATAGGGGGCGAGCCTATTACCATCATCCGGTATTTTAAAAAAAACTGGCGAAATGTGAGTGTACTATTAGGTACACCTCTGCTTAACCCTTCGGGGATTACAGGCGTGAAGTTATGTTATTATATTATTTTCCAGGAGTTATATTAAACAATTACTGGAGAACAAACCTTATGAAATCTGATTTCTTGATTGACAACTAGATGTCGCACGACTATGCGTAAAGGCGGAGTAGTGGGGTTCATCCACTGAGCTGAGTGTCAAAAAACCCTTATTTAGGCTCTTCACCATCTGCCTTATCGTTTCCCAAATATACAGTACGTTGAGGTCGGCTTCCAGTCTTAACGAATGCAGCTAAATTCTAGTATTTTACAAAGAGCAACTTATCTAACCTTCACAGCCCAGTACATGGGTGATAACGTGATACTCCTACAACTTAGGGCCCTTACTCTTTAGAAAAATAATCTCCATAATTGTACCTGTTGTATCCCATTGTTTCAATCTATGTGGTTCAGGCGACGCACCATGCATCTTCTACGGACCACTCCTCCTATCAACCCTGGGAATCCTAGGATACAATTTATTCTGCGCTGTGACGTCATACCATGCTGATCATCCCTTTGTTGCAGGTCAACGGGATCGTGCTCCACGGGAGGTGCCATCTCAACGCTTCGGCCATCATCAAGGGGCTGGTCGGACCTATCTTCAAGATCATCTTGCTGAGGTATGGATTCAAATGCAATCACTTTACCTTAAGCTTCAAAGTGATTGGCACATAATATGCTTTAGGAGTATGAGAGTATAAAATGCCTCAAAACTCCATAGAAAGGAAACGATCTTCCGATCAGACGGGTGTCGTCAGATGGGCTACTGCCCGACGGTTTTACTCGGGTTTTTCTAACAGATATTTTTTTACTGGCTTGCTGAGTATGAGGTCCTGGAATCCCAGGTCGGGCAAAGTGTTATTTAGTTTTTTCACTAGGAATTTATCAGTCGCAGCCACGGAGACTGTACTATTAGGTAGGTACACCTCTGCCTAACCCTTCGATGATTACAGGCATGATGTTATGTTATGTATTTTTTTTTGAGGCGGAGGCATTAATGTTGTAGTCATGTGTTATCAATAAGTCGGAGCCTCGTGCCGCACGAAAGGGCGTGATACGATTAATTTACGCAAAGAAACCAGCCGCGATGGCCATATGCCCGATACATATTCAAACATAAATGGCATAAAATTATCAGTCAAACACTGTCTTAATTTGAATTTGAATTTTTCCGCCTCTAAATTAAACACCCTTTATATTATGGTCTTAACTCGCGAATTACTTTAAAATCGCGATTTAGGATTTTGATGCTAGTTCTTCAGTAGGGTCATGGATGTCGCTAGTGTTTCTTTTTGTCGACTTGATTATGTCTATTACAATCAAAGAGATTTAAAAAAACTTTTAGAGCGGACATTGGAAAAAATTTGATACTGCAATTTTTATTCCGAACATTTTTGATTTTGACTCACGAAAGCTACCGGTCAAGCGGGCGTATGACACTAGACAGACCGATTTGTTACTATATAGTAACATGTATTATGTTATGATTTTCTTAGTCATGTCCCGTCTATAACCCGCAAATATTTGAATGTCTTTGGCTACAATACTTTCAGTACCTATCTATATCCACGATTTGCCACGTATTTTGACAGACGGTGCATAACAACGGGACACAAATCCAGACTGCCACTAAGAAAGTTATTGAAAAACCCAAAAATACTGCCTTTGTTTGAACATCAGATGGAACTCGACTCATTACTGGATTAAGGCGTTCCATCCCGTACCCGGTTTCCATAGTCAACATTCGCGGATCGTTAATCTTATTAGGGCGAAAATCTTCCAATGAATCAGAAATATCACACATCTAAACGGCGTTCAAGAGCTGTTTGTTTCAAAAGCTCGTGGCTAAATAATAACAGCCGCTCAGGTCGATCTTCAAGTTGAGCCGCGCTTGCCTTGCTAGGTTGGTCTGTGGATGGGTGACCACCCATTATATACAGAGATTCCTTCGTGCCTCGAAAGGCACGTCAAGCTTTTGGTCCTCGCTGTCATTTGTAGATCTTTGACAGTCGTTACAGGTAGTCAGTGACCTGAAAGTCTGACAACTAGTCTTACCAAGGGTAAGGGTATTACCCGGTACTAACTGTGTTGTGGAGGTCAGATAGGCAGCCGCTCCATGTAAAATACTTACTGATATTCAGCTGCATCCGGTAAGATGGGAAGCCGGCCCCAAAAAAGTTGGGAAAAGGCAAGGCAGATGATGAGATGATTTCGTTACACTGATGAGGCTGATAGCTGTGAACCGCGGTGTAGATTAACTGATCGCGTTTAGATTCCATATTGAAATCAGCCGGCAGCCCTTAGTCGTATCTTGATTGCTCGGAATTTTATTATACCTAATTTTAAATTCAAGGTTTTTCTTCTATGGACCACTAATGTAATGTAAGCCCTATTAACAAAATGTAAATGCGTTATTTTTGGAGTAGTAAATTATTCATTTATGCTCATAGCGACCCAAAGGTGTCATTGAGACTTGAGTATATTTTTAGGATTCATTCATTGGCATGACAATACAAACCATTACGGGTAATAGGCATCGATGTAGGTATCGTTAAAAACGACTCAATGGTAGCTATTTATAGATCAATGGAGCAACTATGTATAGAAAAATATGGGTGTAGGTGACGATACTTTCAGAACACCTTGAGCTATATTTTTGTAATTCATTTGGATCTGGCAAGATGGGCAGACAATATATTTACAAACAGTCTTACCAAGGTTTATCGTTTTAAAAAAAAAAAATTGGTATTCAGCTGCATCCGGTTAGACTGGAAGCCGACCCCAATATAGTAAGGAAAAAAGCTGATGATGATGGGACAACATTGATGCTGTTGCGAGTAAAACCTGGATGAGCCGAGCAGAAGAATGTGGAGATTGGCACAAACAAAGAGATGCCTATACCCAGCGGTGGATGAAGTCAGGCTGCGGATGAAGCCAAGCGGATTCCCGGCCACCGTAGGCGCGGGCTTGCGGACGGCGAGCAATGGGTAGCTCGCCGTCCGGTAAGGACCAGGCCCGGGTCGATGGCGCGTTGTGTTCCATACGCGCCTCAAAGAGATGTCGGCACAAACTGACGGGGTCCACTAGGACCAATGCCTATCAGGGTTGCGGGTTGTTAGAAAGAGTTACCGTGGCCCTTGGCACAGGCAGCTGAAGGAACACGGGTGGGTTTTGTCAGTAAGAGTCTGGCACGCCCTCCCGCTCCACCCAGAGCGGGAGCGGTCAAGAGGTCATTTGATGATTTCCCACCCCAAAAAAAAAACCTGTGGATGACGATGATGTTATTCGCCTCTTGCCAAAAGGACTGACTGGTAAGCGTGTAGTAGAACAATGCAGGACAGCATAACTATACTTTATAAGAGTTTGAGAGCAGTGACTGTGATGATAATATTCACTGGTCAAAAGGTACGATGACGAAAAACATCGTGAGGAAATCGACATGTCCTAGAATAGAAAAAATCGAAGACATGTCGTGGTAACCTGAGCATTGATTCACACTGAGCCTGTGTGGCGGATTACGGCCCACTCCTCATAGATCGTGTAGTTGCTGAGTCAACTGAAGAAGCTGATCATAATATTTAGGGCAGAGACATGTACATGAACTTGTGCCTTTTTATTTCAGGCAAAATACCCATTTACAATAATCAATAATATAATTAATCAGTTGAATTAAAATGTATTGAATAAATAGCAAAAACATCAAACATAAAATAAAAATTTAAAACATCAGGTAATCAGGTGCTAAAAAATTATATGTAGGCAAATCGCTACACATGACAAAGCTGACACTCGACCTCATGATGACCAGCGTCATTGTACCTACCTTTTATGAGTTGAACCTTTTTGTGAAAATGCACCATATTTGGCAGGTTTTTCCCATGGTTTTCTTTTCGTGTGGCTAGTGCCTAACCTGGTGTCAGAGTTTTTATGCCGCCCTGACATGGCTTTACAGCCGCCGAGAAATATCTCTCAGGCATGCTGGTTTCCACACGACGTTTTCCTTCACCGAAGCAAGCGTTATTAATACAATACGCACATGGTGGTAGACATACACGGCAGAACACCACCTGCCATGATCCTGACACATCCAGTTAAATGCTTCGGAACGTTAGACTGACATGATGACAGCCTAAGATGCACATTCATACTTAAACACTGTGTAACGTAGCATCAGACAATGAAACCTGTAGAACAGCTGTCAGAATAGACTGTGAAGAATGGTTTTTTTCATATTTAATTTAGAATCTCAAAATATAACACAACAGGCAGACGCTTAAGTGGAAAGTGGAAGCTTTCAATGATTTATGTGAAGATAAACACGTCTTGACTTTATTAATATCGTTGAAAATTGTACTGTTATTGCTCCTCTGTCGAATAAATCGGAATGAAGTACAACGTGGCTCTGTTGGCGCCTGGCTTCAACCGGAACTAACGCTATCCTGTTTTTTCTATAAAATGTCTACAAGCAATTTCTGAAGAATTACACGTCTCCGAGCCATGCGGTCTCCTGCAGTGTGAACCGCTCGGTACAGGCTGCCTCCAACGGCCTTCTGATTGCATCTCACAATCTTACCAGTGCTCTGCCTTGCGCGCGTTCTACTTCTACCCGGGCCAGTATCATAAGCGTTGCCAGACAATGCCTGGGTGAACGCATAATATTATGACCGAAAACGCTGAGGGCACGCTCCAGGCAGATTGTGGAAAGCCGTTTGGTGATGTTGAGCTCCTCCAGTATGGACTCATTAGTTCTTATTGCGCATTGACGCTTGTTTCGGCCTATTACTACCTACTCTTGATAGCTAGCTACGTACAACGATCGATTGGGGATCAGAAAATCAATGGTGATGTGTTCTACACAAAAGATTTAATATACTATATGCTGAGGGAGTAAAGGGCACATTAAACTGACAAAGGATGCCCTAACCGTCCTTGACACAGATCTAACACGACTAGAAGTGATCGACAAATTGTAAGAGCAAAGGACAGATTTTGAAATGTTTTTCTTACATACATTCATGGAGTAGCTCTTGGCTAAGTGATAACAGGCGCTTGGTTCGATCTTCAGGTTAAGCCGCGTTTGCCTTGGTTGGTCTGCGGATGGGTAACCACCCATTACATACAAAGCTTCCTTCGAACTGAACTGAGGCGTTTTATCGTCAGATATGACAGCCTTTTATTGTCCACTGCTGGATAGTAAATGAGACTCATCATCTTCCTGCCCTTGTCCCATTCTACTTGGGGTCGGCGCAACACGTTTTCTTCTTCCATTTTCCTCTGTCAGACGTCGCAGCATCAATTAATACTTTCTCTTTCATATCATTTCTTACAGAATTCATCCATCTGGGGGGTTACCATGATCTGTTAGTGCAGGAATGTTTTAGCACTATTCCGAGAGTGGGTAAGAGATGGCGCTAGACGAGAGAGAAAAAATTCGCTTGTCGTAACGACGTTATCGTTAACGTCGCGAATTTGTTACAACTAAAATATACTAAATACAAGTCTCAACAGCCGAGATAGCGAGCAAAATCGGTCATTATGTTGACTTTGTGATGTCGGTACGCTAACGAAAATCGTATTCATAGTGTGGTGATTTAATAATATTTTTGCCATGGCTTCTCGGCTTTTGTGCCATTAGAGTGGTGATTTTATTGTAAAATATTGGCTGTTAAAAAATCCTTATATTAAAGGGAAAATTGGTGGACAAGATATTCTCAAATAATTACATATTTTTCTTTGAAAATTGTACAGGAGATAGGTGAACCTACAACATATCACCTACCTACCAAGATATCGCGTCTTTGTTCGAGCAAGACCAAATCCCACGCCAAATACTCTACAGCCATATTAATCTACTTATTATTTATTTATTGTTTTTGTAAAATCTTTAATAATATCGAGACTGCAGGCCCTGGATATTAAATGACACGTTAATAAAGCGATCTTTAGCAAAATATGCTAGTCAGAAACGTACGCACGTGCGTGGCGTGGCGCGCTTGTAGTTTGTAGAAGCTACAAGCGCGCCACATTACGCGCTTTAAAAAATAGAACGCGCGTAGACGCGTTTATACGCGCGTGATCGCGTCGGGCGTAAGCGTCTCTCACGGCTCACGCTTACACGAGCTTATACTTGCGTCAACAATAATTGTACGAATCACTCGTGAAGGTGCGAGAATTCGCGTGTCCACGCGCTTCCAAAAACGAGCTTATACGTGCCGAAAATATACTAAACTCAAATCTTCAAACATCATCATCAATGCAAAATGCAATCATTAAGTCAACGACTTAATGATTGCCGTTAGAATAAAGCTTTGTTGACTCTTAAAGTTTCTTATTATCAAATAGCAATTTCAAATCGATTCTGTATTTATACAATATTGTATTAGTTCTGCTCACACTATGACTCACAGGAAATACTCGATCGATTATTACCAATATCGATTATGCGGAGATTGAATCCACGTTTGATGTCTGTTGTGAATTCTTCACTATGACATCACCTTTACATTCTGTATTTCCGTCTTTCCCTTCCTCCTTGCAAACGCCTCTATGTCACTTCTAGAACTATGACATGCGCGCCCACAAAGCGATTCATATTTATTATCCGGTCGCCCCAATTCGAGCCATCTCGAGCCTTTAACTGTTGTCACTTGATGGCTCTATTTATCTTCATCCCTCTTGCGTATTAGAAGGGCAGCAGAAGTGTGAGGTTGGGGTCAAATCAAAGTCGATTTGTGGTAATCAATGTTCACTTCATGTGTGTAATGGGGTGGCAAATCGCACGATGGAAATTATTCTGTAAGGGAAGGGGAAGTGTGTATAAAGGTCAGCAACACTAATGAGTTTTCTGTTCGTTTAATGCGTACCTGAGTAGCATAATATTATAATCAGTGTATACACATATACATAAATATAACATCGCTCCTGTAACCCTCGAAGGGTTAGGCTACTGGCGAAACTGACTGACGGACTGGTTATGTTTAAGTCCCATGTAATAGGGGGCGAGCCTATTGGCAGCCTCCATGGCTGCTACTAAGAAATTCTTGATGGAAATTCCTGGGACGTCATGCTCAGCAGTCGCGATTGCGGCCACCAGACCAACGAGGGCCGCATAATGTTTTAATCAGTGAATAATGTTGGGAATCCTGGGAGACAGGCTTTCTCCCTGTGGAATGTTTTTGTTCACCGTTTTGAGAGCTCAGGTGATGAAATAAAGTACAGCGGCCGTCTCACAAATGCTTGCACTGGCTGGACAGGTCCACTCAAATCTGTGTGGTTCTTTCTCCAAAAGACCATCTCAGACACTCATCTGCATAGTCCTCATGTGAGTTTATCAAGATTATGTCTGGACCTTAAAAGAGACTATGACCTCTGAGTTTGTTTCGGCTGTTTCTTCTTAGAGTAATCAGATACGAACCACCGGCCTCATCTAGTTTTAAAAAAGAAGACATCTATTGTAAAAACCTATTTGCAAAATAAACATCATTTATAATATAACACGCTTAAAACTCGTCAGTCGAGGCGTCCGATAAGCGAATTGTTAGTTAGTAAATCCTAGAACATGACCTATCGTAATCTATAAATCTATAATGATATTATAAACGGATAAACTTTGTTTTGGATGTAGGGGCTAATGTTCAGAATATTATTACCGAGTGTCATCCGCTGCATTTAAAAGTTCTTCTGGGATAATTTCCGACACAAATGCGAGAGAAGCCGCGGACAAAAGCTAGACGCCTTGGATGGCTTTCTTGTTAATTGGCGAGAAGAGGCGCAACATCGAGAAAGGTGAAAAAAATGGGGGGTGGCCTTTGCCTAGGAGGAGGGGAGTTCAGTGAGATATGAGAGAGTATTAAAACTTTAGAAGAAGTTGCCACTTTGTAGTTTCTTCCAAATTATAAAAATTACCAGTATCCAAATAAAATCAAATCCACCATTTGATTCCGGATAGAGAAAACACTCCACGATGTTCCTAGGAATTGTTTTCATTCAATTCTTCAATCTGTACAAGTACCCATTTCAAGTGCCCATTTCTCCTAACTCTTGTCTAGTACCCCATTGATTTAACAACACCCACGGGATTCAATGAATCAGTACTTTGCCAGCTGAAACCACATGGCGATTATTATAAATATAAATCATTTGAAAGTGAAAACACCTATCGAAGTTTAAAATAATTGCGTGAGTAGCCAAAGGTACTTATGACAAGCCACGAGCTACACGACCAAGCGACGCGTGTTACGACAACGACTGCGGTGAAAATAAAAAAGACGTCGGTGACTTTGTTTGTTTCTTTGACTTTATTGCCACCGACTTCCGAGAGTAAAGTTATTTTTCACTTTTTTAGTGTAGGGTTAAAAGGCTTGGCAGATGAGATATCAAACACAACTTCTTGTAATATATAAATTTTACTTTGTAACTAGAAGTGATTATGATATCATCATGTCATCAAAGTAGACGAGAAAGAAAAATACGTACTTTAGAAGATTAACATTAACTACCCAAGGAAAGATAAAACAACTTATATGGGACCACCGCGCGAGCTTCTTCTATCACATGAAAACGGAAATCGGACCAATTATCACAGAGGAATCGGTGTACATACATGAAAAAGAAAAAGATGCTGGTGGAATACATAACCCCCTCTTTTTTTAGCGAGAGCATGCCACGACTTACTGAGACGCTACTTGCGGAGCAACGCGAAAGAAAAAAATGATGCGCGCGCGTCTTTTGACGCACGGCATATCGCCCGAGGCCGTGAACGGGACCTAACATCATGTTGAGGCAGCGAATAACTCATTTTAGTACATTCACCTTTGCCTCCAGACCGTTGCGCGTTGGCCCGGATTTAATAAGCAAAAAACGCTGCGTAGCAGATCATGCAAAAATAATAGCGGTGTCTGGATTTTTGCTGGATTTACCGGCGACCGGCAAACAATTGAATTCGTTTTAATAATATAAACTAATTAGAAACTTCAAACTTGACACTTTGTCAAGTACACAGTATTACAGTATTTGTTCTTATGTTCACTTTTTTAATAGTCTTGTTTTATTGTTAAGTTACCATTTTGTTTCGTCCACTGCGAGACTAATAAATACTTTTTCTTTCTTTCTTTACACCGAAAATAGCCTCAATTAGCCCAACGTGTGACGTCATTTGGTTTCAAGTATTTTAGTTAAAATAAATAATAGGTCTACAGTTTTGCGATTAATAATGCAAATATGAACAGATCAAAGAAGAAAAGTATTAAAGGGCGTCAAAAAATTCGTCCACATCGCTGTCAACAGGAAAATCTGTTTTGAGATTTGAGTTCAAAATAGCAAAATAAGATTTAGAAACCTCAAATCTCGACACGGTTTCGGAATCAGCAACTAGGTTAAATTTCACTTAACATACCATATTCGTTAAAAAGAGACGTAGCTTCGCATGGAGATATGAATGAAGGGGCTGATCGGATGATGTTAGTCTGCATCATCCCTCAGCTGGACAAAGGCCTCTACTCAATCACTTTCAGTTTAGTCGATCCGGGGCTAATGGGGACCACTAGTCGTTAGTATTGTCAGGTTGATCCGCCATCTTCTACGGGATCTCCTACGACATTTCCTGGCTGGAGGTCTGTCGCAAGATTTCCTGGATAGCTCTTTTTAAATGCTTTGGGGTCATGCTTTTTATTTTTGGAAATTATAAGCTGGCACAAATCCAGACTCCGTGACTGCTATTGAGAAATTCCTAATGGAAAACTCGAATAACAGTTTGTCCGACATAGGAATCATACCCAGGACCAACGAGGCAGTTCGTCACACCTATAATATAAAGTCCAGCATCTTCCTGCCCCTGGCCCGTGTTAATATAGTAATTAATGTGTTTATTTTAATTTCAGGCGGAAGTCTGCGTTAGAAGACGTAGCTGTCAAACCACTTACTCCTGCGCAGTTCCCCGTCGCCTTAGAAGAAGAGGTGAGTCCTTTTATTTTCCAGCTTCAATATGCAGGTATCGTAAATATTTTGGACATGGAACATTGGCCCTAAACTTACAGTTTCATAGCAACATCGATTTCTTATGCAAACCTTAACTGCACACAGCTACAATCTTACTAATCAGTATTTTCCTGCAGGTGACAATATTTATGTAACCTACTCACTTCAACAAGAAGTTAGTTATTTTATAACATAATACTGTAACACCCGAAGGGTTAGGTAGAGGCGTATCTAAATAGTACACCCACATTTTGGCCAGTTATGTTTTAAGTCTCATGTAACAGGAGGCGAGCCTATTGCCATCAACCTGGTTGTTACTGAGAAATTCCTGATGGCAAAACCTTCTTAGACTTTGCCCAACCTGTGAATTGAACCCAGTACCTCATGCTCAACAGTCGCGCTTGCGACCACTGGAAAAACCGTACACCTATGTCAGTATCCCATGCAGGGTCGAAGGGACACCGACGCGAAAACGGAAATAACGTGCTCACGTAAAAAAAATCTGCTGTTTCCTACAAAAGTGCAAAACAATGCAAAATGTTGATTTTATTTCATTTTGATACAAACTCTACACAACTATTGTCATACAGCTGGCTGTTTCTCTGCAGCTGATAATATAACATTTAACAACACACTACAACAATTTACCTATTTATATACTGACAAATAATGGTACGCGGTAAACATCAGATAGTTACATTGTTATGTACTAGTAAAGTACATGATTTTCCTGTCTTTGCCAGCTGATGAGCACTGGCTGTGTAACTAATGTACACTAATTAGATGCAACGCACTTAGATAGTACTGAATTCTATGTACATAAAAGTAATTAATGGGATATATCATCACTCCTGTATTCCGAGAAGGGGTAGGTAGATATGTCTAGCGGACCCACATTGGTTACTGCGTATATTTAAGTGTTATGTTATACCTAGAGGCGTCTATTAACACACTAAAATAATTCAGATACCGGACTAATAAAATGATTTAGGATATTTATTTCTGTAAGTAGGTTGTTATAACATGTTACACGTCAACAGTTTTTTTTTAAACTAGATGAGCCGGCGTTTTCTATCTGACTGCTGTGAGTAAAAATATTGAAACGAACTCAAAGGTCACATTTTTCAAGACCAGACACTTTTCTGGTTAGTTTAAATGAGGATGAGTGCAAGCATGAGTGCGACTAACAAAAGGTATGCGACTTCATCTCTGTTCTCAGGACAAGATTGAGGTCAACAGTAAGCCCATCTTAGATAAAAAAAGGTATTTACAAGGCAGATGTGAGTGGCAACGCCGGGAGGGGACGCCCTAGAAGGACATACACTGACCTTATTGGTGAGGTTCTTCTGAAAGGTCAGGTGCGTAGTGCTCGCAACCGGCGTGCGTGGATGACCGGATGTATGAACGTGGACGAGTCAAAAGGAGTATGTGAGGATCGGAGCAGGTGGCGGTCTGTAGTTTCTGCCTACCCCCATGGAAAAAAGGCGTGAGTGTATGTATGTATGATTTAAATTAGGGCCATGACCCGTAGGTAATTAGGGAGCGAGTCTATAACCATTAACTGGACTCAAATCCAGACTCCGGAATCCGGACTTCCGGTTGTTGAAAACTTGAAATTGTTCTAATGGAGTCTACAAAGCCTTTGCCAACTTTCGTACCCTTTCTCTGTTGGTGGCTTTTGGCGTGCAGAGTCCATTACGGTTACACCATTTCTGAACCGGGGATCGAACCCAGGATCCCATATTCAGCGTTACCGTTGGCGACAGCTAGACCAAGAAAGCATTCCATATAAATAAGACAAAACATACTTTCAGATCCTTTTGTATTATTTTTATGGTTCCACTTGGAAAAATACATAAAATCCTTATGAAGCGAAGAGTGGAGACTATATGGCGATGAAAAAACATGGTTTTATTTACCTTACATTGTTCTAGAGATGGGAAGATAACTTTAATTGTGGCGGCGACCAGACGCCATATTCTGTAGAAGAAAAAACAATAAAGTCGTCGAACGTCGTTGACGGGGTATTATTGTATATGTCAAAAAGAAGATTGTATATAATAACATTATGTATTTGAAAATCATCTTTAGGTTTCTCTTATCATTTTTCATTTTGTCTGGCAATTTATTATCAATACAATTTTATGTTTAAAAACATTTCCAATTGACAAATCGTACAAAAAGTGAAAAATCGAAAATTTAAATCGTCTGCGAAATCTTTAAAATTATTTAACCTGAAAGCTAGAAATTAAAATAAAAAAACTAAAAATCCCGACTGCGTACACGTAGGTACATTAGGAAGCAGGCGGGATTTCATTCCCATTCCATATTTTTTTTTCCATAATCGGATTTTTAGTTTTTTGAATTACTTTTTTTTAGAACTCAAATCTAGAAAACCTCAAAGACTGGGCAGTAGACAGACATCGATTTAAAGTTTAAATATCATGGCCAAAGCAAAGTAATTTGGCGGGTGATGTAATCAAGAAATTAGTCATTTATTTACATTATTTTTTGGTCCTTTGGTACGCTAAATAAAGGTTACACTCAAATAACAAAAACACCAGCACAACCTAAACAACAGATTTTAACACACATAACATCACGCTTGGAATCCTCTACGGGGCAGGCAGAGGTGTACTTAATAGTACAACCAAATTACGCCACTTATGTCTTAGTCCCAGGCAAAAGGGGGCGAGCCTATTGCCATCAACCGGGCACAATCTTCGTGGCTGCTACTAAGATATTCGTTATAGAAACCCAATAACACTTTGCCTGACATGGGTTGTGAACCAAGTACCTCATGCTCAGCAGTCGCGCTTACGGCCACTGGGCCAACGAAGCAGTCTGAACACCTAAACAACAGGTTGATGACTCATTGAGCGCTTGCACCAGGGCCAGCTGCATGAGACGTCTGTTGTGTTGTTTTTGTTTACATAATTAACTAAGTACCTAATACCCTTTTACGACACCTACTATAAATATGATAGCCTATTAAGTATGAGAAATTAATAATTCAGCGTAAACAAACAGCTGATTCAATAAAATCTCATGTTTTCTCTCTAAGCATTGAACCACGTGTCTGAGAAACGTGTCGTGTTATGTACAACACTTATATACACTACAAGTTATTTAAAAAATAACTCTTTCGTTCTGCGCCAAAAAACATCGGGAACCGAAAAATTCTCAATTATTTATGAAGAGTATTTACATATTATATAAAACCAGTCTTTAATATATGAGGAATAATTCTCAAACTTTATATTATTATGTGTTATGGAGCTGACCTTGTCGACATATTTCATCTCCCTCGCACTCACGGCTTACATGCCCCGGAGATTTTCGAAGCGTTTTCCTAAGTGCCTCCCGCGGACAAATATAAACTCTAATATATTGCGTATAAAATTTATTATCGATTGCCCGTTACATTTTTCAGTGTTTATCTTTTGTACCGATTCGAGAATGACGCAAGTTGAACTCGGAAACAAAGGCGATGTAAACTTTATGACGTGGGAGATATGATTGAATTTCCATTGAATTGTTTAGTAGAGTTACGGTATTTGCAAGTGGGTGTATACTAAATGTATTATCTGGCATTTTAGCAGTGTCATATTGAAAACACTGTTAGTATTTGGTACGATTTCGAAGACGAAGTACCGCGTTCCGGTTTTTGTGACTAAAACTAAAAAAAGAGACACTAAACTAAAGACTTGTAAACGTGCCTTTAGTGTTCAAGTTATTTAGTGATGCAGTGAAGTGGTATATTTACTTAAATTGCGTGATACATAGAAGAGTTTTTATTTTAAACAGTGCAATTTAACAGGTAAACTACAGCGAACCAGAGGAGTTTGTGTTCACATGCAATCAATATAAATAAATACATAGATAGGGTTATTTTTAGGTTTTTCAACTTTATCCTGCAAGCATTGTTGGTTTAGCGGCGATTTCAAATCTGATATATTTTAAATATCAGATATGTCATACTCATTATGTTGAGAAACAAGTTTTTATCGATATTTAACTTATAAAAGTGACATTTACAACTAGTTTTTTTCTTACAATTTGCTTTACAAATAAGTACTTTGAATATATGTATACGACGCGGATTTTTTCTCTAACCAACTATACAAAGTATCCAGTGATATAATTTTGTAAATATATTGATAAGTTAGTCACATAAAAAAGAATAATTTTGATTTGAGTCAGTTCTAGACTTGTCTTGTCAATCCAGTTTTAACTAAAAGCCAGAACTGGAAATTTACAGACGATTGTAAAATGCTAATTATGCTATAGTTAGTGTTAAAACCTTGCCGAGGTTAAGTGGTCTTTATATATGTATATGTACTAACTTCAAAATACTTTTGAATTCTCAAATATAAGTAGCATAAAGAAAATCTTTAACGCCATACAGATGTTTGTTCGGAAATCGCATTCAATTGTAGTTATAAACAAGTATCACCAAGACACATAACATAACATCGGGCCTGTATTCCTCGAAGGGTAAAGCAGAGGTGTGTCAGTAACCCACATTTCGCCAATTACATTTAAGTTTTCGTTTCATGTATTAAGGGTTTCAGGTCTCAGAAAAAAAAACAAAATTAAGCATTACACAAGAAACGCAGTAAAAGCACATCTCGTATTTTTTCAGTTCCACCTTTTTGCTTATAGCGGCAGTATTTAGCTTAGTCCTATTCCAAGAGGTCTTAGGAAAAAGCCATGTCATAAACAAAAAGAAGAAGAGAAGAAGTTTAGCCAGCCTATAATGTTCCCACTGCTGCAGCTGGGACAGAGACCTCTTGTCTGCATGAGATTCGCTAGGTTTTTGGTGACGTCACTGTCAACCAGTGCTGCCTAACAGCCCGTTCGCACGACGACGATCCGTGTTTTTTGACGTATCGTCTTTTTCCACGATGCGTCTTTTTTTTTTGACAACGGCAATGCTTTTTAAAAACCCGTGTTCACACGTATCACGTCTTTTAAAAATCAGGTACGTCAAAAAACAAGTATCGTGATTTTTTGTGACGGATTCTCTGAAGCGTTCGCTCCCGAAAAATCACGGAACTAATGTGACCAGCAATTAGTTTTTTTTTTGCCGGATCGTGATAAAACACGATTCCGTATGCAATGTAAATGTCCATCCGTCATGACGTATCGTAGTCTATTACTAGACGTAGGTCTCTTTCAATCTGCTCCACAATATCCGGCTCTCTTCCTGTCGCATACAGCTTGTATCACCTTTCAGGCTAGCATTCTACGCTAACCGATAAAGGATGTCCACCCTTGATCTGGTCTACTCCACAGACATGGCCGGCCTCCTGCCACCTCAGCTTGTAAGCCCTGCAAGTTCTTTCCCAGATATACTGAGATAGATGATACCTACAAACGCACTAGATCGCGAAAACTGGAATGAGGGAGAGAGGCCTTTGCCCTGCAGTGGGACAACACAGGCTTATAATATTAATAGATGATACCAGTCCGGTGTCAAATTATGGCAGGATGGGTCCACCTTTAACCTAGCCTTGTTAGCTTTTACATAGCATACCATCACGCTTGTAATCCCCGAAGGGTTAGGCAGAGGTGTACCTACTTAATAGTACACCCACATTTCGCCAGTAATGTTAAAGTCCCATGTAATAGGGGGCGAGCCTATTGCCATCAACCGGGCACAGATCCAGACTCCGTAGCTGCTACTGAGAAACCCAATAACACTTTGCCCGACCCGGGAATCGAACCCTCCTGGGTCCTCCTCTTGCTCAGCAGTCTTGCTTGCTAGCTTTTCAATTACAATGTATGAAGCGAGACTCCAAGGACCTCAAAAACACGAACTAGATTTTTTTTTAAATACTCTCCAAAAACCCCCATGATGTGACGAGGTCAACATAATATTAATAGATATGAATCACTTCGCATGATTAGCAACTATGGTCAAAATATATCGTCCACATCTGTGTCAGTTTACTTTAACACCGTTCCACATAATTATTATATGTATATCTAACGGTTTTATGGGATTCAAAACGGTTATCCAGTACATTTGCATCTTTCAGAATCATTTAATACGCGTGCTTTGCGAGGTCGGTTTCATGAATAATTTTATTCTTTGTGCTGATCCGGGTTTAAGGACCAGGTTTTAAAAGTGCTATATTTCTTTTATTCATTATCTGATACATTATAACGGGTGTAAAAAGTTGCTCAACGAAGCCGAAAGTCTCTTGTTGTCAAAATTACAAAGATATTTTTTTTGTTCTGGACCATACCGAGGAACTTCTGGCTACTTACAGAAATATTAAAGCTCAGATTTCTAATTACAAAACTGTGTGAAAGATGATATGGCTAGAAAGGAGGAGATTGCTGAAATGACATAGAGAAGTATGGAAGACATGCGGCGCAGACCCCAAATAAATTAATGGGATAAGGGCATGGGAATAATGATTACGAATACAATTTTTAATGTTTTTACTTAACTTTAAATACCCCTATGACCCCTGTGAAGTTACATGCATCCACAGACATAATGTGTTGTGATTTTTAAACCAGAAATAAAAGTAATTTCCTCACAATAATTTTTACTCAATGTTTATTTGGTTTATACACAATGTTTAACGGTAGGGTGATGAATCTTTTCACACCATATACAAGATGTACTTTTGCAACCTCGTCAAAATTCAGGAGGTTGTCATAGAAGACGTAAATAATCAATATAATGGTCAATAATAATAAACGTTGCTTTTTTAGTTGTTTTAATTTCTCTATTTCAGAATTTAGCCTTTCTCAAAAGAGGAGAATCAAAATAGTATTAGACCGGCCGCGTTTTAATCCGGGTGGTGTACACTTACCAATTTCCGATATTAAGGAAAAAAATTACCTACCCATTTTATTATTGATTCCGGTCGAGAAGAATTAGCATAGTTACTTCCTTGAATTTGACAAGGATGCAAAACTACACCTTGTATTTATTTCTGTAGCTAGTTACCTATATATATTATATAGGCACAAACCAGTCAATACTTTGAAATATAACTAGTAGAAGTCGATATTTTCTATCTGCCTACTCAGACAACAACCACACAAACAAATTCAGAGGTGACAACTTACGATTTTTGCATTATTGTTTATTTTTAAGTCTAATCTGAGGCACCTTTGACTTTTAATATACAAAAACATCATGAACTTAGATTTGATGTGCTCTGACCAAGATTTTAAATGAATTCTTGCTCTTTCTCTTTATGAAAAAGCTTTTTATCCTGTAGTAGGTAGGTACTTCATTAAAGGTAGACTAATTAATAAATGTGTAGTTCCCGTGAACTCTCACTTTCTCTGATAAGTATGATTACACAGAAATGTGTTAAATAGGAACGTTACAGGATAAATTTGGTGGCAAAATGTTTCAATGTTATGAATTGTAATCGGACTAAAAATATAAATAAATTATGCAGTTATTTTTTATTCCTTCCCAAATGGCGCGGTTGAGCAAGTCCATTATAAATGCGAATGTAACTCTGTCTGCTACCTTTTCACGGCTGAACGGCTGAACACAGGTAGAACTTGGCCTTTTTTAGGGTTCCGTACCTCAAAAGGAAAAAACGGAACCCTTATAAGATAACTTTGTTGTCCGTCCGTCCGTCCGTCCGTCCGTCCGTCCGTCCGTCTGTCAAGACCGTTTTTCTCAGGAACGCGTGGAGGTATCAAACTGAAATTTCTATATGATACTTAGTTCTACTGTCCCTGGAAGCTGTAGAAAAATCAACCTTCTAAGTCAACGCAATCAAAAGATATAGCCACTTAGGCCGCAAATTTCCGCAAATTTTCGAAACTCGCACGGGAATCAAAACCTACAGGGTACTTCCCGTGAACTTAGAATCTTGAAATTTTGTACGAAGTCACGTCTTATAGTACAGATATAGGAAAAATTACGAAAACCGTAAATTTTTAGTTTCGTCATATAAAAAAAAGTTATATACCCACAGGTTTGTACGGAACCCTCGGTGCGCGAGTCCAACTCGCACTTGACCGGTTTTTTGAGTGGGAATATCCTCATAGATACCCTCCGTCTGGGGCGAACGGAGGGTTATGTCGGATTCTAACCGACTAAAAGCCCACTGTTCCTACTAGTACTATGTGCCGGGGGCCCGGGAGATACCAGTACATTCGCGCGCACCCCCGACTGGTATCAGCCCGCCATTCCAGGTGGGCCCCATCACCAAGTGCGGCCTATTTAGGTAGACATAATTCTCCTGTTCTCATCCCAATAAATTTGGCGTTGGTGCAGCATGTCTTCTTCTGCTATACTTCTCTCATCATCATCTGCCTAGCCTTTTCCCAACTATGTTAGGGGTCTGCTTGCAATCTAACCAGATGCAGCTGAATACCAGTATTTTACATGGATCAACTGCCTATGTGACTTCCACAATACAGTAAGGACTGGTTAATACAATACCCCTTGGCGAGACTGGTTGTCAGGCTTTCGGGCCACTGACTTCCTGTGACGACTGTCCAAGATCAACAAATGACATACGATTTAATGTTCTGAGGCACAGAGGAACCTCGGTGTGTAATTAATGGGGTGACCATTCATCCACGGACTAACCTTTGCAAACCTAAACCTTGAAGTTGGACCCTTTCGGCTTTTATTAATTAGCCACTGGCTCCATACTTCTATATTAGGCCCTATAACGATAGTCAACTCCGCTCACTCCATATCATCTTTAGCACACTCCATCCATCGTTTCTTTGATCTTCCTTCCCCTGCACTATCTATAAAAATCTAAATTCCTCTGCAAAAACTAGGCAGCGTCAGGGCATATGGTTAGTAATGATATCAGCATGAGTAGTATTGATTACTATATCGTTTTACATCGTGGGAACATTAACTATATTGAACTAACTAATTGTTATGTACACAGTAAATATTTACATTACACATAGATACCTGTGGCGCCTGATGTATAAATCAGTGGATAGAGAATCTCACAAAGGTTCGATAAAGTTGTAAGTACCTGATGGGAACTTACAACAATTTTTGACCCAAAGGACTGGGTTCCTAGTTGTATCAAACGAATGTCCGAAAAACTGATAGTGTTTCACCAGAAGACCTGGTTGAGGCTCGTGTAGACCTGGAAAGAATAGTAAAAAAGTGAGGAGGCCTATACTGAGCAGTAGATGGCACAAGGCTAACAATGACGGCACGGTTGGCGCAGTGGCTGAGCGATTGAGTGCTGCGCTGCGTGTCGCGGGTTCGATCCCCGCACGGAACAAATATTTGTATGGTCTACAGATAGTTGTTCCGGGTCTGTATATGTGAGTTTAAATGGTTGTAAACGCACCCACGATAAAGGAGACATTCCTAGTGTGGGGCGAAGTTTAAAAAAAAAGAAAAAGAAATGATGATGTTGATGGGCAAAGTTCTCCCCCCATAGCCTTCCAATCCTCCCTATGCCAACCTACCAAGAATACCTATCGGTCATCACGCCAGCGTTTCCTAGGCTTCCCTCGGCGATAGTGCCCGTCTTCTGACACCCTCTGCGTGACGACCCTTACCCATTCATTCTGATGCATTTTAAAGTCATGGCCTGCCATTTAAGTAATAGACTTAGCTGTGGCTTGTTGTGCGTTTTTCTTCCCAAAATTGTTCCTCTGCCAACCACAACTGGTTACTTTTCACCTTTTTTTTGTGAATGGCATATCGCGTGTTCAACCTAGGAGGTCGTCGGGCTATCCTGTAGGTGCATTGAGTGTAAGACCTCCCACCAGGGTCTCTCTTTTCAAGAGCAGTACTATTAATAACCCCTTTACTTAAAAAAATCACAATGGCTCAATTAAGCAAAACAAAGTAATCTTTGATCGTTGTAGCAGCTAAGGTGTTATAAAAAGCGATATTGTAGCTAGAGTTTTTATAAGATCCATTTCGTGATCGGCAGTTGTAACAGAACCTGTATAGAGGCGATAAGAACTATACCCTGACAGTAAGTGACGTCATAGGATACTGATGGGAAAACCCAGTGAGTTTCAAACCTTGAAAGCTTAACTTAAACATAATCAACGTAATCACGGCTGAGACACCGGCCTCCTCTCCATGTTCAGGAGTGGGCTGTAATCCTCCACACGGGCTCAGTACTTTCTGGTTCCGTCCATGAATAGATGACCATACAATTCCTACCAAAACCCCCTCGGTACTCGGTCTTGGCTGTAAAGTGTCCTCTACCCATTTTTATGGCAGTTTCAACTCAACTTTGTAAAAGAAAATCAAACTTGCGATGTGGTGACAGTCACTTCTTTCTACATGAACTCACGGCTTTTTCCCATGGGGGTAGGCAGAAACCACAGAACGCCACCTGCTACGATCCTTAGATATCCACGTTCATACATCTGGTCATACACGCACGCGTCTTTCTGAAGACTTTCTTTCCTTATTATCTCTCCTGCCAACAGTCCTGCATTAGGAACATTCCAAACCGGTAATAACTAGATAAAACAATGCATTCCACAATAACAGCCTTGAATTAAAATGATCTCCGGATTATGTGGGCTTCAAGCTTTATTTGTTCTGACTTATCAGAGAGTGGACCGGTGTTATCGCGGGCTACACGCGGCGACAGGCGTAGGCGTCCTAATCGCTTCCTCTGTGGCTAGCCTTAGATAAGGATGTTTTATTCAGTGCTACATAATCCAGGCTGTTTGGGAAATATGCCGATTGATAAAGGATGTGTTTTAGTTTTTATCTTCATGGTTGTTTAGGGATTTATCCCAGAATTTGTTTGATAACTTTAATCTTCGGTTTCGTCAGTGTTGAATCCAAAAATTGTCCCACGGGAGCGAACTCATCATCTGCCCAGCCTTTTCCAACTATGTTGGAGGTGGCTTCCAGTCCAACCCGATGCGGCTGAATACCAGTATTCTACATGTAGCGACTGCCTATGTGACATCCACAGCCCAGTTACTACTGGGTTATACGATACTCCTTAGAAAGACTGGTTGTCAGACATTCGGGCCACTGACCACCTGTAACGACTGTCAAAGATCTACAAATGACAGCCGGGACCAACGGCTAGTTGTGTAGAATAGACTGATAGGCAATCGCTCCATGTAAAATACTGGTATTCAGCTGCATCGGGTTGGACTGGAAGCCACCAACACCTGGGCACCAACGTATCATGGAAGACGGTGATGAGGGGGAAAAGACCCATTAATATGAATAACCCTCTATTTATGAGCAAAACATTCAAACTTTCACTATGACTGACTTCAAAACACTTAAGAAAGATATCTTAATAGCCAATCTTTTATCTGTTACCACGTTATGTTAGCCGCTACGCTATAAATCTTTAAACATAAATTACATGAAACGTTATTCGGAACAAACATCTGTTGGCCTCACGTTTTGTATAGATTCTTTAAAATGAAGGATTGGTACAGTGGTTCCTCCACGTTGGTAACAAAACCAGTAATAGCTGACCTCTTATTCTGTTCAAAGTCCGTGTTATGCTAGGTCAGGTCAAAATATCTACATATTGCCTTAAACATAAATGCTTGATTTCGATCTGAATTTTCACCCGACTGCATCATTCTATCTTTGGGTCTATTTGGGATTCTTTGTATACTTGAAGCAACGGCTGAATGGATTTTAATAAATGAGTGCAAAAATTCCATCTGACATCACGCCACATGCAGTGGAATGTGTTTTTTTTCAATCACTTTGCGAATAGGTAGCGCCTTTTAATTTCCCTTTATTTTTTACTTAATTTTGTTTCTATCTTCTTAGTTTGCATTTTATGAAGTCGGGTTTTTTTTATTTTTCTATTCAACCTCCGTACTTGCTCGGCCAGTTTATCTATATTGCCTTAAGCTTTCAACCTTTCTTTTTTAATCTAGCTTCAATACTATCTTTAAAACATTTTAAGACCAATTTCAAGTCTAATATAATTACTATGTAATACCTAATAATTACTATGTAATAATAATTTTGTGTTATACTCACGTGGGGATTTTATAAGGAAAACTCCTCTTAAAATTCTCGACCTGTCTATGTATTTATTTATTTTATCACAAGTAGTTGAACAAGTAATATCTGCACTTGGCTCTTGGATGATAGAATCAGGTTTAGCTGAATGAATTTAAAGCTAAGTAAACAATAATAATTATATTCCTTATTGATTTAACAGCATTAATGCAAGCACAGACATAAACTGTATAGTATCTCTCAAAGCAACATACTACAGGAAAACAAGCAAACTAAAATAACGAGTGTCAAAAAGTGCAATTTAATCATCTCGAAAAAAGTGTGACGATACCAACTGCCATAAAAAAAAATACAACGGACACAAAAAGTTTAACTTTACAAACCGCCACAAAAAGTGGAACTATACGAAAAGTGAGCCTTTACCACCTGCAACGAAAAGTTCGACTTTACGGTCTACAACAGAGTGATGAGGTAACAAAGTGATGACTGTGATGACTGAAGTGCGCTCACGGCGCCCCCTGTCGGACCAATATTGCATACCCTCCACGTTCCTCAGGACAATATGGCGGAGGACGCTGTCATTCAAGAAAAGGAAGGTGAGTTTAACGCGTTTTTTTTATTTATTTATTAAAAGTAATTAAAACAACTAAGGTTGGAGGAGACTTTGCCGACTCTACTGAGGCGATTGTGGAGAATATAAAAATGTGTTCCCACATCCCAGCCAGAAGTTACCAGGTCAAACACCGTTTGGTTTTAGCCAGAGGTGTGACAGACCCTTTCGCTCGCCCCACGATGGAGGACATCAAGGATTGCCACACGTAAAAAAAGGATACAAAAACATAAGCAAACGGCAAACACAAGACTAAAGACTATAATTAAGTTGTCCGATTTAAAAGCTCAATAAATAAATTAAAATAAAACTTAAAAGAAATCGTGTAAGTCAGTTGGTTTTACAATGTTGTCAATAAAATAAATTGTGCTATTTGACATCATAAAAGGTGTTAAAATATAGGTATGGATTTTTATTGAACATACATAACAAAGTAAGTTGGGAGTAGGGTATAATTGGGGGTTCTGCATCACTTGCTCTCGCTGCGCTCGAGCTGCGTGATGCAAAAACCCCCAATTATGCCCTACTGATTCTGACCTGATCTGATCTGTTTTCTGGATGAATATTTTAAATTTTCGATCTGATCGAGACTTTTAGATCTGATCTGTTTCGTGAGCTTAATATTTAACGGCTGTTTTAATAGAATGCGTTTGCTGTTATTGTTACAAAATCTTCAGTCTGCGTGATGCAAAAACTTCCAATTACACCGCTTATGCAGATTGTAGTGTATGGAAGTTTTTTTTTTTTTTTTACTTTGACTCATTTTAATCCGACTCAGAGCACAGTGCAATAGCGCATATTCTAATAGAGTAATTGTTTCAGACAGTTATTAATATAATATATTCCTTTCACAGCATTCAAATAAAAACATTGAGGAAAATTTGTAGCATGCTGCATCCAAGGATCATCGTAAATCTCCCAATCTTCTATAACACCTCCACATGAGAAACACGCTGCTTTATCATTTACACCATTTCCATAATAAAAAAATCCGGCTTCAGCCATTTCCATCACCAACCTTCTCCTTGAATTAGCCGTTGCCCAATAATGTCTAAACGAATTTTCACGCATTTTATACGTATTATAGATGTCATAACGAGGGTTGCATTTATTTTGAGACATGTTCTGTACACTCACTATGTAGTTCTTCATACAGCCAATTATAAAAATGAAATGATATCGTACTACTGTAGCCAGCAACTTATAAAGATTATCATTTGATTGGTAGGGATAGAAGATTTGAAAATTAAACAAGAAAAATAATTATTTAAAAAATTTATTATTTATACACCATTTATTTAAGCACAATACATTTTTTAAAGCACATACAGAGTCATGATAAATACAGTTATATAAATCTTGAGAATATTTATATTGATCGTATAAACTTATCAAACTAGGACAACCTTCATCTTCTAAATTGAATATACTAAAATTACTATTTTCTAAAATTTGCTTTAACCACAACACTTTTTCCGAACCTTTGACATAAATACATTTGTCTCTTAAGAAACTAATCAAATTCTGATAATTATAATAGGGTACAAATCCTTCGTGCCAGCGTATCTTTCTGTTACTTTCAATCCAACTAACTTGTTTTTTTTCTCGTTTTGTTAATTTTTTAAATGGAAATGGGGGCTTAATTAAAAATACTTGCAATTTTTGATTATACAATATAGCGATTTCTTTTATTATAAATTCATTTGTTTCTGTTTTAAAGCCTTGAATATCCACAATAGCGATCATGATAATCTGCGCACAATGTTGCTGAGAGGTTTGTATTCCACAAATCGATCATTTATAATCAAACAATATGCAGTTGTCTTATCTGGTATTTGTGTTGAACATTCAAATTCCAATCGTACATCCACTGGACCAGTTTTTAAACTATCGTTTTGCCTCGAGCAGTCTAAGACAAAGACTGGGGCTTTTTCTTTGAAGTCCTGTAGATCAAGCAACGGGTCTACCGGAGAGTTGTAATACGACTGACGAAATTTCACATACATTTCATATAATATACTATATTTGTTCTCACAAAACTTTAAAGATAAATGCTCATAAGGATAATATTGCGAATTTAAAAAGAGCATCACGTTTGTCACCTCACAATGATCAAACACTGAACTGTCTTTAGTTCTATTATTTTTTCTATTAGTCTGCAAGCAAAAAATGACATACCGAGGCTTTTCTAATTGAGAAGCAGTCTTTACTGACCAAGAATGCTTTGTGGTTTTAGGTAGTAAAGGATACTCATATAAATCCCAATTTCTAAAAGCCAACTGAATAGGTTTATCTCTTTCTAAATGCTTTAAAAGTGTTAAACGTTCTCGATCTGAAACTTTTATGTGCGGTACTCTCCATTGCACCCTTTGTATATCTATTTGAACCTGAGCGAGTTCATCAGTAAGAATAATGCTATTTAAGTTAGAATTACTTCTATTCAATATAAGTTCGTGTTTACAATTTATCACAATTTTATTGTAATCCTCTGCAAACCCTAAAATCTTATTTAATGGCACTACAACACTAAAATGCCCATCACTTTGAAACCCGTTTAAATTCCAACCCCATAATGCGGCAACTTTACTTTCTGCTTCATTTAATGAGATGTAAGACTTTATTGTTGACGTTATTCCACAATTTTTTATACGATCTATTTCAATTCCATTAATTTCGTATCTGATGTCTTGAAACAAATACATAAAAGGGTTATTAGTGAACGTAACAGTTTTCTTGATCGGATTCCCATCCTTACCGAACAGCTTTGCCTGACCTTCGATGTAGATTGAACTGGCTGATGGTAGCACGTATATATCTTGCTGATGTATGGGGATTCTGATTTCATCGTTTTCTCTAAAGCTGTTATTGTAGGGATTGTATGAATGGACTTCATAACTTTCGATTGAACTATCAAAGTGTGGTAAATCAGTAATCTGTAGCATACTCATACTTTAAACCCTAGAGCTTTAAGAAAATCTTTATTTGATTTAGTCAATTTCTTCACGTTTTTCTTACGTCTGTGTACCTTAACGGTTGTTGATGGAATAGGACGTTTTATTTTAGCTGGAGGGTTTTTATCATATACTATCATTTTGCCTTTTTTAAATGAAGACGTAATTGAATATGTTCTTCACCAAAGTCAATACAGTAACCAAACTGATCTACAATCCTGACAGATATGGATGAAATTATATTTTTGTTCACCGGGAAGTAAATAACGTTCTGGGGTATTTCTGTGTAGCCGTGACTTGAAGCAGTATCAGATATGAATTCGTGAATAAAATGAGTCGGTAATCCGTTGTAATATGAACCGTGAACAAGATCACATTCGATTCTGATTACAGCTGTTGAACTGCTGTTATTAGCGGGCACATTCGGTCTTTTTTTTAATACTGAAAAGTATAGTAAACCGCACTCGTATTGATCAGATAAATGAAGAGGTGGTTGAAAATACGAAACCAATTCTGATTTATTTCCAGAGATGGTAACCGTAGTAGACATACTTGCATACTGAGCTCTTTAAAATGATCCTGCTTATTTTATTTCTTGATTATACCAAAAATTGTTTAAGAAATTTAAACATAGATGTCCACAGTTGAAGGGGTGATCACGTTGTAAATTTTCATAATTATATTGTATATTAGAACCTACATATTTTATAAATTCCTTAGGAGGTTTAAGATTTCCATAACTGTCGAAATACTCAACATAATCATTATATTTTGCATAGGCTACCCAATGAGAGCCAGGATTTTTAGAACTATCTAAATTAATAACTCCACATTCTTTTTTATATGGATATTTAGGGAGCTCATCTCTCATAAAGACACCTCTAAAATGAGGAATTTTATTTCCATACTTTAAAATGTCGAAGTTAGTTAAGGCCCGTTTGGGTAGCCGATATCTTAGTTTTTTTCTTTTGATACGAAAATTCCAAGACCGCCTTTATGTGGTTTAAGGTGTAGCCCTTTGCCAATACATAGAGCTTCCATTTTTTCATTATGTCTCCTCGATTCCACATACAGTTTTTTAGCCATTTTGTATTCATTTATGGTTTTGGCAATACCAGCTGCACCACCTGCTAAAGCTCCCGCCGCTGATAATCCCGCAAAAATAGGAATCAGAGGTAGTACTCCCCCAGTTTTTGGAATAGGAATAACACGGGGGAGCTTAATCGATGAATCATCAGCTAATTCTCTGGTAGCAGCAATAGCTAATTCTATAGCCATTTTCTTGCTCTTAGGTTTTAATTTTTTTATGTGTCTTTTTGCTTTTGTAATAACAGTTTTTAATTTACTTTTTAATCCTTTTCCAGATGTAACTTTTGGAGACCGCTTTTTCCTCAAACCAGAACCAGTTTTAATTTTTGCCGACATAGCCTTACTTACTAAGCGTGCCGCGAGTTTTTCGCCTATACTGGCATCGGAAGCAATCGCTCGCTGTTTCGCCATTTTTAACAAAATTAAATCAGCCTTATGTCGCTCTTTCAAGTTTGATGACTTGTGATATGCAATATCGTGATCTTTGCAATATTCGTCCAACTTATTTACACCGTTATCTGCTTGTGCAAGTCTTTTTATTAATTTAGTACCAGGACCACAGTAATTATATCCTGGTAAATGTAATTCAAATGGTAAATTATTAATAAGCCAATTGAGAAGACTGCTCTCTCCAAAACACATTATAAAACTGATGATTCCGGTTTGAATACTTTAATAAATAGTTATGCGATTCGAGTTTGTTGTTAATATTATTTCATTTATAATATAACATTCGATTTATCGATCCAACTGCTTTCAGCTGAAGACAAACCTAGCCATTTTACTAAAACCCTGCTACCTTTTCTTCTAAGAACTTTCTCGACTAAATATACATTTGGGTGTTTTGTCTTCTGAAGTTCTTGCTCATAAAATGCTCCTAGGATAGGTTGCCCTCTTATCGTATCTTCAATTAAGTAAGTGATAGGAGTAGTATTCTGCTTGTATCTGATTTTAAATATTTCTGTTGACCAATTGGGAGTATAACCTTTTTCGAATGTTCCTTTATACTTACTGATACGAACGTAATCACCCACTTTAAACTTGCATTTTATACTTTCTTTATTTTTCACTAAACTATTAAATCTTTTTAATATTTCTTTCTTATTTCCATTGTTGACATTTGCTGGTATTTCATTAATTGTTCGATGATAGGTATGATTGTATTTATGAACTACATTGTCCAACGTATTTTTTATCCAAATATAATTACCTTTTAAACTAAACTCTTTATACAGTTTAGATTTTAATGTTCTTATAAATCTCTCCACAATTGAAGCCTTTTTAGATGAAAATGTTGAATAATGATTAATATTATACGACTGCATAAGATATTTAAATTTGTTATTATAAAATTCTGTTCCGTTATCTGTTTGTAAATTTTTAGGTATGCGATTATCTTTCAATAGAATTACAAAAGCATTATACACCTCATCTTTGTTTTTACTTTTCAAAGGAAGCGCCCAAGCATATTTTGAAAATGTGTCAATTATGGCAAGAATATATTTATAATTATTATTTTCCCTCGACACTGTTTGCATATCTATTAAATCTGCTTGCCATAGATCATCTATATCCTTCATAATAACATGCCTTCGCGGAAAGTTCACCCTCGCACTTTTATGAATTTCATTTACCACATCCGCTTTGCTCATTTTAAAATAATATCTTAAATATATTTTATTTAGATATTCATATGTATATACCTATTCATTGTATATTTATATATTCATAATGAATGACGTTGTAATACTGAATGAAAAGTTTTCTGAGCATCAGTATTTATTCTTTAATTATGTTAGCTTCTTTTAATTCTTCAATTATTGATAAAATTTCATTGTCATGATTTGTATTACCTGCATCTCTTGAAGCTATTAATAATTTTAATCTTTGAACCAATTCATTCGGATCGTCCCAATATACTAAGTCAGCATTCTTTTTATATGTTTTAAGTGTCGGCAAACTGCCTCCAATTTTTTTTTTATTGTTTTCCAACACAGTCTCAGAAAATAATGGTCTGATTATATCTCGATATTTGAGCCCTTTGTCACCTCTTATTTGGCCTCTAGGATTAAAATCCCTCTTATGGGCGTTGGTATAATGTAGTATATCTTTGTAGACAAGTCTATCGACATCAGTTACAATCTTTAAGTCAGGTTTCTTTCGAAGTAAAAGTTCTTTTAGTCCAGGGGTGAAATCGTAACTTCTATCTCCAATTTAAACCAAAACTAAGTTATCTCCGCCAATATTTTGAATTTTAGAAAAAGATACTACGGAGTTACCCATCATTAAAGTTTTATTGTCGGTTCTTATTCCAAATGGTACATTTACACCATCATAAATACCGTAGATATCCTCACTTTCCAACGAAAGTTCTAAATTATCTTTTACTTCTTTTTTAGGAGAGCTTGATAAAAATATATCAGCATCATGAAAATCTTCACATTCAGTAGGAGTGTTTTCACAATTTGCATCTGATTCAATAGGTATAGAATTATCGGACACGTTTTTATCATGCTTAATATTTTCGATTAATCTTTGAGAATTTATAAAAGTTTTTAGAGGGTCTGAAACGGGTTTGAACATTTTATCTAAGGATAAATTAACTTCATGTTCATGATTTTTCATTTCGTTTATTTTCTTTTTTATGGAGTCGACCGACTTGATTAATTCCATTTTAATATTTTTTTCCATCTTATGTAATCACAACTGTGTTCAACTAAGAGAGAAATAAGACTAGCAATGTTTCTGTATACAATTCATTTATATGGATGTACCACATACAGACATCTGTATTCATTAGAATTTAAAAAATGTATCGAAATTTTTTCTGTACCTCCCATTATTTAATATAGACTCTTTGTTAATAAGTAAAAAATTGAAAGGATTACTCCAAACTGTTTTACAGATTTCTTTGAACTGGTTCCAGTTTAAATCAGGACTGACATGTTCCTCATAAATATGTTTTAAGTTCACATCATCTTGTCTAAATACTATAAGAAAATTAGCATTGTCACGTAACAATTGTTTTGGTATCTTTGAATAGGTCTGAGATAAATAAAAACAATCGATTTGCTTATGTCTCCCCATACAAAAATAATTGCGAATATTAGTCTGATTTTCTGTTGCAACATCGTCAAAAATAAATATAGAATTTGGTAATGCTTCACTGGGAGATATAACATCTTTATTGTCGCTAAACTCATAGAATTTAATTTGAGGTACTCTTCTTAACACTTCACTTAAAAAACGATATTTTGGTTGGAAATTCGTTTTTGAGTAAAGATACAGATTTTGAAATTTAAGACCATTTTCATGTAATAATAAACTGATCATAACGTTTGTTTTACCACAATTTGAGGGCCCACATATAATACAACGAATCGTATTAGGCAATAAAGCGCTGTGTCGGATCTGACAACTGGAGTCATTAAAATTAATATTATTTACATTTAGAGATATGGGTTGTTTGATCAACTTCATCTTGCCTACTAATTGCAATTTTCTCGATCCTTCAATATATACATGATAATTATAATAACAGCTATAGTTTCGGTAAACTAGAATTCTTTTCTTAAATATTAAAGAATTTTTTGTTACAATGAATCATTTAATAGCTGCAGCCAGTGCAAGACAGTCACTTGTCAATAATTTTCAAATTAAATCACTTTTTACTAAAGGTAAGTTTTGATATAATTATTATTGAAAGTTCATATCCAAACAACTTTAGACAAATTTATTTTCTTTTCAGAATAATGTCTCTTTCACCATCATACAGTCCTAGTTTTTGGGATAATGAGATTTCTGCAGGACACGAACAGTCGCGATTACGCGAGGTATGTATCTAATTATAAATGTACAAATATTTACATCTTTTTAGATAAAATGATTTTTGACATTCAACAATAACAACTATTATTTTTGTTGTGAGGAATGTGTCAAAAATAATATTATTGTATCGCTGTCATATTTACCTATAGTTTATTCATCATTCTCTTTACAGAAACTGAGTGATCCTTATCTTGCGGATAACGATGCTGCTGTTAAATCATTCTATTTTACTCAAGATCTGAATACCTCCAATATTCCAGTTATCAAAACTGCGTCACAAAAACAACCAACAGAAAAAATAAAAGAGAAAAAAAGGAGGTCTGCAAATATGAAGAAAAATTGCAAATCTCAATTTTATTCAAAAACTATTATATTAGATAATTCATCTTATATTATACGGAAAGAGCCAGGAAAAGCTCATCATTTGATAAATATAACTATTCATGACATGAGTGACAATGCTTCCGGAAGGACCTGCAGTGAAAATGACAGCACTCGTGTAAGTGTTCAGTACCTAGTCAGAAACAATTATGATGAAATAATGGATGAAACTGAACATTTGATTGACAAAATAGTGAAAAAAATTAATTTGTGAAATTGATTGTGAATCTTATTTCTGAGGTTGTGAATCTTATTATTTAGTGTGACCCAATAAACAAAATAGATTCTGCAAACTGTGTTTTGAATTACCTGATTAATTTGTTACTAGATAATACCTCTTATTAATAAACAATGTGCAAACAGTGTATATAATTATGTAAAAGTATATATACTAACGTTATTCCTGATAATAATCTATACACATTGTTTAAAAGAGGGAAAATCTTTCGGAAAGGGAAAAAATAAACAAATAAATACAGCGTACACATTTATTGATTAAATACATTTTATAAGATTATATCCTAATTACATTTCTCTTTATGATATTTTTATTACTGTAGCTGCAAGTCAAGTCATACATCCGTCCGCTGCCGCCGCCAACCGTGTACTGGAGCCCCGCGCACAGAGAGGGGATATTTATACTCGGCGCAGCTTAGAGCGCGCTAGGACAGCGACCTACAACTGCGACCCGCGCGCCACCACACGTATTATTTAGGAACTACTTTGTAAATATATCATAAGCAATCCACTACTTGTGCCCATGTACTACACTATAAGACCTGTACATATTTCTGTTAAGCTAAGCTATCCTAGTCTTGATTATACCTCTTTTCGTAACCACATCTGGAGTATCATTCTACACTACCTAAGCGCTACAGTGGTGACCCCGACGTGATAGTTATTTTTGTGAAGACCTCCAGATCAAGAAATCAGACATCCACGAGCTGGCGATGATGGCTGACAAGATCCTCGAACAGTCGCAACCATACGGCAGTGTCGCAGCAGTTAGCTCCACTCCCACCACCTCGCATGCATCTACGTCACTGGAAGAGAAGATCGACGCTCTCACACGAGAAATTGCTGAGTTGAAGGCAAAACAATCGCAACAACACAGCTATAGACGCAGATCGTATAACAGGCGACCCTCACGATCGCGTTCGTCGAGCCGGACCAATCACGATCGCGCGCGAAACGACCAATCAGTGATCTGTTTTTACCATCGCAAGTTCGGCAAAGAAGCGAGAAGGTGCACGCGGCCGTGTAGCTATGAAGACAGCAGCGCCCGCTCGGAAAACTAACACCTGCGTTGGCCGAGGCGGGAACCGGCGCAAGCAACTCATCCTACCGCCTATTCATAACAGATAAAAACTCACGTTTATCTTTCCTGATTGATACTGGCGCCAACGTATCCGTGATACCGAAGAGAAAAGGCGAGAACGCAACACCAACCGATTTCTGTTTGTATGCCGCGAACAACACAGTGATTCCAACGTATGGTGAGAAGACACTACAACTGGATCTCAACCTACGTAGACCTTACACGTGGAAGTTCATCATCGCCGCAGTCAGCAAGCCCATCATTGGTGCCGATTTTTTAACTCATCATCAACTTCTTGTCGACGTAGCCGGCCGATGTCTCGTCGACAAAGTTACCAAACTCACCGCCAGAGCACCAATCACCTACTCAGCCGAGCCTACAGTGAGAAGTATCGATGTTGGTCAGCCGTATCACCAGCTACTCAGCAAGTACCCCGACATCCTTCGACCGTCATGTATGAAGGACACTCCAAAACACCGGGTGGAACACCACATTGAAACTACCGGTCCACCAGTGTACAGCAAGACCAGACCATTACCACCGCATCGATACCTGCCCGTGAAGAAGGAGTTCGAGACGATGATGCAGCAGGGGATATGTCGTCCCAGCAAAAGTCCATGGTCCAGCCCGTTACACGTCGTACCAAAGAGAAACGGTGACATTCGCGTATGTGGCGACTACCGCAGACTCAATGACGTCACTAAACCTGACCGCTATCCAGTACCACGACTCAAAGACTTCACCTACCTACTTCACGGCAAGAAGATATTCACTACGCTTGACCTGAATCGTGCGTATCAACAGCTGCCTGTATATGAACCGGACATCGAGAAGACCGCCATCACCACTCCATTCGGTCTATTCGAATTCCCTCGAATGTGTCCAGGACTCAGAAACGCCGGACAGACATTCCAGAGGTTCATTAATGAAGTACTCACCGGGTTAGACTACGCATTCCCATTCATTGATGACGTCATCGTCGCTTCAGATAATGAAACATGCCACATCGAAGACCTACAAAAAGTGTTACGCAGATTAGACGACTATGGAATAACAATAAATCCATCGAAATGTGTCTTCAGCAAAGAAAGTGTCAAGTTCCTGGGCTACGAAGTGTCAAGTAACGGAATTAAGCCACCACAAGAAAAGGTCACTGCAATCACTGCCTACCCCCAACCAGAAACAATTCATGACTTACGTCGATTCATCGGAATGGTAAACTTTTATCGCGACAGCATTCCAAATGCCGCACACATACAAGCACCACTCAACGCGTACCTACATAATTCCAAGAAACGCGACAAAACCAAAATCGTGTGGAACACAGAAGCTATACAAGCATTCGAGTTGTGCAAAGCCGGCATACAAAACGCAGCTTTGCTCGCTCATCCATCCCCATCGCCGAACGACGCCATCTCCCTAATGTGTGACGCATCGAATACCTGCGCAGGAGCCGTACTACAACAACTTGTAAACAAGAAATGGATACCACTGGGCTATTTTTCAAAGAAGTTCTCCGACACGCAACAACGATACAGTACATTCGACAGAGAATTACTATCCATCTATATGGCGATCAAACACTTCAGGAAAATGTTCGAAGGAAGAGAACTCATTGTTTACACCGACCACAAGCCGCTGACCTACGCTATTCGCAAGCCGCCGTCAGATAACGACACACAAAGACGCACCCGGCAGTTGTTATTCATCAGCGAGTTCACTACGGACATTCGTCATGTGAGTGGAGTAAACAATGTTGTCGCCGACGCACTCTCACGCATCGAAACCGTCGACTTACCATCGCCAATTAACTACGATGACGTATCTCAAGCACAAGAAAGGGACAGCGATATACCCAATTTATTGCAACAAACAAATATTCAACTTAAGAAAATCGTCATGCCCGCTACAAACAAGCCAATATTCTGCGAAACGTCTACGTCACATGTTCGACCGTACCTACCAACTGACTTTCGTCGCATCGCATTCAACGCCGTGCACAATCCAAGTCATCCCGGGTTACGAACTACACGCAAGCTCATGCAACAACGCTATTTCTGGCCCGCAATGAACACTGACATTGGCAATTGGGCGAAAACGTGCATATCGTGTCAACGCTCGAAAGTTCTACGTCACAACCACAGTGAAGTTGCAGCGTTCCCACCAAGCGAACGATTCCAACACGTACACATCGACATCGTTGGTCCGCTATCCACTTCATCGTCTGGACATCGCTACCTGTTGACTATGATCGATCGCTGCACACGATGGCCCGAAGCAGTACCTTTACGGGAAATCACTGCCGATATCGTCGCCAAAAAGCTATATGAAACGTGGATATCTCGTTACGGGTGCCCTACAAGAATAACGACTGACCAAGGACGACAGTTCGAAAGCTGTCTATTTCGAGACCTCGCACAACTACTGGGAGTCGAACGAACCCGTACCACTGCCTACCACCCGCAGAGCAACGGCATTGTCGAACGCTGGCACCGAACACTGAAGACTGCACTTATGACTCGCCTACAAAATAGCAACAAATGGATCGCCGAGCTACCGACAGTGCTAATGGGATTACGAGCCGCCGTGCGTACGGACACCGACACCAGCGCCGCGCAGCTCACCTACGGCCAAGCATTGCGACTGCCTGGTGATTTCATAGCACCATCACCAGCAGCGAAGTCAATGGATCACAACTTCGTCGACCAACTACATGACGTCATCACGAAGTTAACACCAACATACAAATCGCATTCCAACAAGCGATGTATGTTCGTGCACAATGATCTACAAACATGTAGCCACGTGTTGATACGCGACGACACCGTCCGCAAACCGCTACAACAGCCATACAAAGGTCCGTACAAGGTCATCCAGCGCAACGAGAAGTTCTTCACAATCCAACTACCGGGAAGATCCAGCACAATATCGATCGATAGACTCAAACCGGCATACACTATCGACACTGAAGAACACGACCACACGAGTAGTGAGACACCCCAGTCACCTGCAGCTACCAGCGAAGATCACACCAGCCTACTCCCGGCCAACACCAACGAGTACCGCACCAGATCAGGCCGATCAGTGAAGAGGCCTGTACGTTTTCACTAAGGGGGGAGTACTGTAGCTGCAAGTCAAGTCATACATCCGTCCGCTGCCGCCGCCAACCGTGTACTGGAGCCCCGCGCACAGAGAGGGGATATTTATACTCGGCGCAGCTTAGAGCGCGCTAGGACAGCGACCTACAACTGCGACCCGCGCGCCACCACACGTATTATTTAGGAACTACTTTGTAAATATATCATAAGCAATCCACTACTTGTGCCCATGTACTACACTATAAGACCTGTACATATTTCTGTTAAGCTAAGCTATCCTAGTCTTGATTATACCTCTTTTCGTAACCACATCTGGAGTATCATTCTACACTACCTAAGCGCTACATTACATTACACATTATTTACATTGTAATCAACTTAGTAGAATAAATAGACACATGTACTAAAGTATTGAACTATAATGCCCCCAAGGTAAAGTGTTGAAACAACCTTCTATCTTTTGTCTTTTATCATCATCACTGTTAAGAATGAGCTTATTTAACTTTTGTGTAAAAACTTGATGATTTTTTGATCTTATTACATACATATCATCTCGAAGGTTATCATTTAACATTAATGCTCTTTTATATTTTTCAATATCCAATTTTTTTGTTACTGGCTTTGTTATTCCCTTTGCTTTCTTTATAGTTTTATTTTCCGTGCGTATACAATACAACTTAGCTCGTAAACCTACAAATTCTGAAATAATCTCTCCACCCAATTCGTCCTTGAAATAACCTGGTATTTTCATATTAGCTTTAGGTAATCCATATATATTGTTATCCTCAAAATTGCTCGTGTCAAAATAACAAATATTATTTTTCATATCTTCATAAAAATTTTCAGTTTTTACCAAATAAAGTAAGCTGTCAGTATCAGTGTAACATAAAATAACATTATTTCCATATATTTTTTTAATTACGGAATAATGAAAATTATATAAATGCGTTTTAGAAATTTCAAGAATAGAAAATCCAATATAAATAGGGCGGTCCAATGTAACTTTTGTTTTATTCAATTGAATAGCTACTAAACTTTCCGATAAAATTGCCAAGTCTTTGAAATGCGATGCGCTAATATACCTTTCAGCACCATGCAATTTGTTGGTTGTATTTAACTTATCTTTCCATAATTTTACGAGCCTAACATCAACTTGTTTCCGCTTATTTTCAATTGTTTTTCCAAAAATAGAATTGATTTGTTTCTTAAAAAAATCTTTTTCAAAATCAGATTTAGCTTTTTGCCTGAGAGAAGTATTCAATAAAATATATGGTTTTAAAAAGTTATCTTGATAAAATGATAATATTCTGTATATTTTTAACAATATTAAACCATTTGCTAAACACTCTTGTAAATGCATATAATGGATAACAAAACGATGTTTGTTATACAAATTTGCAATTAGCTTTTTACACTTGTTTTGCATAGGTGAATATTTTTCGACAGCAAAGGGAAGATCCGAATGAGCATTATGAATGTTAGGTGGGTAATATAAATCTACCTCCAAAATGTATCCCTCATCACCGTTTTTGTTTACGCCATTTATATCAAATTTATTTATTTCATTATCATTAAGAAATCGGAAGTTACGCATTGGAAGTTTTTGCATCATTGCAAAGCCATATAAATTCACACAGTCAAGATAAATAAGGTATGAGCTTGCCTCGTTCTTATTATACGATGATTGATATTTGTTATTAGCTTTAGCATATCTTAATGAGCATTGGGCAAGACCTCCGCGAATTCCATTTTCTATCATTTGGTACATTTCTACGTCAGATATTAAATCAAGCTGAACTTTAGTGTACCACAGCATAGCATCCCAACTTAACGATGGTGATGAAACATAATAACATGGGTCTAAATTGTAATAAAATAAACTCATTTCTCGAAACTTCTCAAAAATATCACATAATAACAGTACATCACATTTTAAATAAAGGTCTGTGTACTCTCCTAAATTTTTTATTTCAAATGTTCGCCATATGTTTAAAGCATGCTGATAATCTTCAGTTGAAATATTTTCTCCCGTTAGTTTATTGAAAAATTTTGACTTTTCAGGCAACTGGGTTTCATCATATTTTTCCCATCTGTTTACATAGTCATAACAATATACACCTTTTCTACATGCTAAATTAAATAAACGATCATGATCAAAAAACAATCGCATGTGTTGAAAATCGTCTGTGTGTAACGTTTTTGCCAATTTATCTAAACTGGTGCTTAAAAAGTTAAAAGAATCAATAAATTTTAATTGCACTGTAGTTTTATTATCAATAGGTATGATTTTTGTGAACGATATGTACTTTTCTTTTGATTTAGGAATTAAAGTAATTTTGCCAATTATATCCGACAGCTCTTTTATAAATAAATGGCAATCATATCCAGATAAATTGTGAAAAATTATAGGTATGTATTGACATTGTTTCAAATTCAAATTACAAGCGTTGTGTGCAGCACCTCTATATTTACCGGTGAAATGATCATGATCTTTAACTTTTTTATCAGTTTGTGTAAACTTGGTTTTACATATGTGACATAACTCAGCTATTTTAAATGAATTTAACTCATCAGAAGTAAGAGGCATCATTGACTGTTTATTTTGCAAAACTTTATACAGCCTTTTTACATCATTTGTAATGGTTTCAACAAATTTTTGTGCGCAGTTTGGGCCTCTATAACTAACAAAATTATTTAATTCAGGTTTAGAGTTGCAACAAATATAATAAGCATACGATGATGCTTCATGTGCCTGCACAGATTCAGTAAAAAGCGATTTATTTTTGTCTGAGTAATTACAAAGCAAACTTTCAAAATCTCCGTATATTACAATTGGAATTCTTTGCGTTCTCTCAAAGTTTGAAAATTGTAATTTGCTATGTTCATCAGGCAAAACTGTTTTTATTTTGCCACAGTTGTGATTTAATAATTTATCTTCATCATCATGATACAAAAAACACTCATCACATAAAAATAGTTTAGATTTATGTTTGGTTAATTGTCGATGCACAAGGCGACCAAAATTTTTTATTAAACAAAAATGGGCTTTATCACCTTTAGTTATGTACAACAAATTGACATGTATAAGCTTTCGTTCACGCGTCAAATATAATGGACCTGTTACATGATTACTAGCTTCAAGACCATATACATTTACACTTATAGAAGGATTATTTTTCTCAAAGATTTTAATATCATCAAAACTTGGTGGAAAAGACATATCATTTATGTTTAATAGAAACGTATAGTGTGGGTACGATTGCATTCTATTAGCATTCAATTTTTTAGGAAACATTTGGGCAATAATACACCACAAAAAACAATGATTGTCATTGTTACGTATATTCAAACATGACTTTGTGTTTTTTATAACAGTAGGCAATTCTAAATAAGTGCCAGCTCTCAAAGGATTGTATTTGTTTATGTTTATTTCCAAATGGCTTATAAAATTAATAGTCCACCCAGATTCGCCAAGTTCAAATTCTAAACATTTAGATATTAATTTTTCAGAGCATTGAAAATAGATATCAGAAATATTTGTATTCGGAACTGCTATCATATATTTGGTGTTGAAAGATTTCATAGAGCTTTCATTATTTTTTGGCAAAATGTATGAAACAAATAATTCAAAATTGACTTTAATTGCTTTATGTTTTTCAATCATAAGATTGATAATTTTACATACAGATTTTGAAACTTGATTTAAAAATATTTCTGGAGTAATTGTTATGTCACTGGGTTTAATTGGATTCACTTTGTAACTTATGATTCTATTCTTAAAGGCAGTAGCAATAACTTGAATATTATCGAATTCGGAGCAGAGCAATACATTAGATTTATGAATATTTGTTCTACTATGTGCTGCTAATTTTGAAACATAAATATTACAGTCTTTACAAAAAAACATGTTCATTGACAATTGGTTAATACTAATTTTATAACTTCTCAGGCTTTATAATATCAGATTTTAATTTTAGAATTTCTTATTTCGGGTTTTTATATTTCTTTGTTTTAATTTCTTATTTCAGGTTTTTTAATTTCTCAGTTTTAATTTCTTATTTCGGGTTTTTAAAATTCTCAGTTTTAATTTCTTATTTCAGGTTTTTTAAATTTCTCAGTTTTAATTTCTTATTTCAGGTTTTTAAAATTCTCAGTTTTAATTTCTTATTTCAGGTTTTTAAATTTCTCAGTTTTAATTTCTTATTTCAGGTTTTTAAATTTCTTAGTTTGAACCTCTGAAAAAAAAATTCTTAGTTTGAACCTCTGAAAAAGTACATGTGTAATATAAAATAATTATTCATTTAAAATTTGCAATACAAAATGCACAAAATCAGAGTTAAAAATACAGGCAAAACAATAACTAATATGAATTAGGTAATTATTATGTATTTTATAATAATATAAACTTAAAATAATTATAAGCAGATATAAACATTTACATAAATTATATATTTGCACGTGAATGTATATAAATATACATATATAAATAAATATAAAAATACTTATTGATGTTGTTTTAATGTATGTTGCTGTAATATAGAAAACTTTGTTTAAATAATATTCTCACATTTTTTTTATAAAGACTGTATATGTTTCCATAAATGTGATTAAACAAACTTATAATTAAAAATATTAAACAGATTTATATTATAGTTATTTCCAAATAAAAAAAAAAAACTTGCGCTAAAAGAGCGCATAAGTAGTACCTATAGACAGGGTATGAAAGTTGTTTTTTTTTTTTAATATTAAATCTAAGAAGGTTTGCTGTATAGAACAGGCTGGATATCTTTAAATTCAGCCCTTCCAGTATTTACAAGGTGTGTTAAAGCCTTCCACACAGCATTATCTTTATCAGTTGATAATTTTAAAGTTACAAAAGAATGTTTCCAACGCTCATTTGCAGCAAGTTTTTCCACTTCGCCAGTATTATAAACTCTCAATTCAAAATAATAGTTTCCTACTCTTCCTGGATCCGACTGGAAGGTGTGGCCAGTAGCTACTCGCTGAGTGAAGCAGCTCTTCAGGGTAGCAGCACGAATCAACGGTCGAGACGATTCATCCTGAAATACAAAAAATAACTAGTTTTAATTAAAACAATAAAGAGAGAAATTTTTTAGACTTCTACGTCGTTTAATCTATTACTACTTTAATTATAGATAATCTATTAGAAAGCTTATAAAACTCTTATGTCCACAAACAAGTATAATTTTAATGGATAAAATCACTCACTAAAACACTAAATATGCTCATGAAAACATTCATGAGCATATTTAGTGTGTGTGTTTGTAATCAATGAAATGATTTAATACGTTTGAAAAAATACCTTACCTCAGAATCTGAAGCAGTGATATTCCGCTTTCTTTTTGGAGCTGATGTTGCAACAATTTGCTGTCCGTCGCTATCAGACTCTGTTTCTGAAGCGAATGGGTTTTTGGAAAGCAACGCCTTCTTTTTTTGAGTCACTTTTTTGTCTCTCTTCACAGCTTTTTTTTTCGAGCTGCCGCTTATTTTTTCTTTAGTTGCTCGAGATATTGGAGGGGTGGAGTCGTCTTCTTCAACCCAAAAAGGATTATTCATTGACTGAGCCCTGAAGACAGAATTAAAATGCAATAAATATTTTTGTTATACATTCCTAACAACATGAAACAATAAACATGTTTCGAATATCGAATAGGGAATAATATTTTAACAGTCTAAAAAAAATACTTTAAATTACTTAGAAATCGATCTAAGGTCTTGTATTTATTGCTTGTTATACCAAATTTCGTGAAAATCAGTTCGACAGTTTTTGCGTGAAAGAGTAACAGACGAACAAACTTTCACATTTATAATATTAGTAGGAATAATTAATAATATGAAATTAAAAATACAGCGCCAGTACATGGTTTAAATAAAATATAATACTCACATACTTTTTCTGCAACACTTGTAGTACAACACACCCAACAAAAAATACACTCGCGATACCTCAGTGAAATGCTTTTCAGCACAACGATGACAAAATGTAATGAATAATTTCAGATGCTTATTTTTATAGACCTAAATTCTAAAGCCATAGTCATAATGTTACTTTCCAAAAATAATTACTTGAAAAATATAATTCAAACTTTATTTGTTAATAGAATTTCATCTCTATTACCGGAGCACTTAAAGTAGATTTTATTTAAATCATTTTTCGTAATGAAATCGCACTGTGAATGCTTCCGAATACTCTCGTTTAGGAAAGTGCTCTCACAGCATTTTATCCTTATTCGAGTTTTTTAACGCAACTGGAGACGAAAATCTTAAAAGGAATGATATGTCAAATAGCTTTGGTGAAATAGAAACAAACATATACGAAAACCAATAAAATGAGATCTCCGATAGTTATTTGCTATGTATACAAAAATGTTGGCTTATTCTGTAAAGTCTCAAGTCGTAAAGGTTGTGATAGATATAGCTATCCTGTTCATTTTAATGTTAATAGAAAGAGATGTCAATGGATTTCAAAGTGATATTCCCTTATGCTACTCTTATTTGATATTACAGAATTAGGGTGTGTGAATATTGAACCTTGGTAAATGAAACAAACAATTTTAATTTTTAAATATATTAATAATAAATCTTCTAATATACTGTAAAATAATAATAAATATTAAAAATATCATAACACATTATTTCTAATATGTTTGGAAATTCAACTAGAAAAGTAAAAAAAAAAAAAAAACGATTGCAAGATTTTTTTTTTATTTATTTTATCTTCCCATCATGTCTCAATTAGCCAGGAGGGCGGCGAATTGTGGGAAGTTGAATACAAATAAAATGTTATGATGGCCTAGTGGTTAAGGCACCCGCCTCTCATGCCTGAGGTTGCGGGTTCAAAATCAAGCAATGTGTTATTTTTTTTTCAATTCATAATGTTGTACTTTGTAAGTATATTTAAGTTAAGCTTTTTTTTTTAGGGCCAGGCCTAGGTAGAGTTTAATAAAAATGAAACCAAATAATTTGTGATACATACAAAAATCAAATAAGTTTATTACAGCTTATTACAGTAACTCAATATTTTTAATTTGTTTTAGAGTTCGTAAATATATATTTATGTTATGTTGTAATTACACAATTTTACCTATTTATATTTTTTATTATACAATTTTACCTTTATTTCAAGAGCTTACATTCTAATATTATTACTAATAAAGTAATTACAGACATAAACTAAGATTGCATGTTTTCATGTATTTTACCAATTATATTTTCTAAAGCTAAGTAAGTATTATCATCACATATATTTTCTATTACATATTGCACACATTTCTCCGCGCGGCACTCGCAAGGCTTTTCTGGCTGGTTATCACCCTCATAAATTTCAATTTTGATCGTCCTCGATAATGCAGTCATGTTTGGAGCTCTCGTTTTAACATATGAGTATACTTGAACTCGTTTGCGCTTTTGTGGAGTTGATGAGGTTTCCCCCTTTCTCTTTATATTGAGTTTGGGTGATTTACTTGCAACTGGTGGATCATATGGAATGAAATTAAAAAGGCCTTCAGAGTCCTGAAACATAAATAAAATCAAAAACTAAGTAAACACGTATTATTATAATATTATAATTATTATTAACAAAAATACGTAGAAAAATACTCACCGACATTTTATAAATATGCGTATATCTCGAACGAATACTTTTCAATTAATGCACTCTTAATACAGGAAAATAAGGAACTTCGTTCCAAAACTCTAATGACATGTTGCTACATGTAATGGAGCAAAAGTAGATTGTTATAAAATAAACTCTATGTGCTCAATACATAGAGATTAATTTGATAATGTGCAGCACAACCATCTTTCTTACCTTATTTAGGAAACGGTGCCACAGCGTCGCGGATACCTGAGATGAAATTTTAAAAAGGAAGTTGTACGTACTTTTGTACGCCGATAGCCTAGTAGTTTGAACGCTCACCTTCTATGCAAGCGGGTGCGAGTTCGAATCTACTCGACTACGTTTCGCAGTAACATGTTGATTATAATAATATATACATATATATATATATATATATATATATATGCCTATATACCAAATGCCTAAAACCTAAAAAACTGAACCCTCATCTCACTCTGCTCAGCAGTTGCATCTCCAATTATTAGACCAACAAGATCTTCATGAATGAAGTCTACAAGAATGTTTAACGCGGACCCAGTTAAACTTATAAGTATTTAATGTTTACTTGTAAAAGGAAAGGACTTCACACCGTGTTATTACCTTACAAAAACTACTGTGCTAACAGAGGCATGTTGCACTGTTCTCATCGTCATCAACATTCGTTACCTATTCAATTCCTTACGATTTAATAAATCGATACCCCATCGATGCGCTCGAGTCGCTCCGAGCACGCCGCGCTGTCAAACTTGAGACATTTGTTGTTTATATTATATCGTCCCAAGTAGAAAAGATATTTGAGCTTCATTGTTACGAAGGTATCAGTATAACGATGAGCCAATGAATGAAATCTCTGTTACAAATCGAGCGAAGTACTGCAGATCATGCAAGTTAGTCAGGTTAGTAGTGTAATATTGGGGCGATCTGCATCGCGAACCGAGCGAATGCGAGGTGAGTGATGCAGAAGCCCCAATTATACCCTACTGTTGGGTAATGGCTAATTGGTTCCTGACATTCAATCAGTCAATCTTTATTTGTGAACACAGGTATTACAATAAAGGTCTTACGTATACATTTCAGTCGAGCTCTATGTCCTACCAATGAAATTGGTGTACAAATATTAGTGTAAATTCTGTATTATGATATCATTGTATGGTTTTCTACTAACTAGCCGATGCTAAATTTAGTCATGATACAGATATATTTTTGCATGTTTTACGTAAGATATTAGTAAAGAATTGCCGTTTAAGCCTTTACACCCAGACGTGCATTCAGGAAGAGTGCTTCCTTTATAAGATTGTCTCGTCAGCAACAGTTGTGCATCAATTCTGAGTGCTAATATTTTACTTGTAGCGACTGCCTATCTGACCTCCGCAACCCAGTTACTGGGTAGTACGACTGGTTGTCAGACTGTCTGGCCACTGACTACGTAACAAAAGTCAGATCTACTAATGACTGTTGGAAGGAGGAGTCTCGGTGTGTTATGATTGGTCACCCATCTGTGGACCGATCTTGGCCAGCATACCTTGGATCGACCCTTGCGATTATTTTCATTACTCCACTTGCCTTTCGAGTCCTAAATTGCAAAACAATATCAAAAGTCATTTTTGAAACGTCATTTACAAGAGACAGTCCCTTAAAAATGGGCGCCCTTCGTCACGAAGAAGGAACAAACTCCGCAAAAAAATATTTCTCCTCTATCAAATAACCCTATTATATTGTTCTATATCCCTCTCAAACATGCACAAATATGGCATGATAACAGCCTCCTACAACCATGATAACACTAAGCAAAGCGCCCGTATTTACCATGTGCTGACGTAGGTGCTCTTCTCTTGTACATAATGTACTTATATGGAGCTATGTGGTACGGGACACGCGTGTGATGCGTGCAGTTTCATCTATTGTTAGTTTATAAAACACGTATGCATGGAATACGTACAGAAAATAGGACAATGCTAGGAAGTGCAGTTGTGATATTTTTGTTGCAAAACTATCACCACTTAATGGGTGTAAAAGACCCTTATCAAAGCCGAAACAAACTTGTTCTCCCATCATTACGATCGTTTTGTTTTTGTTCTGGACCACACCTGGGAACCTTCTAGTTACGGAATATTGGAAGTCAAAGTTACAACTTTTTTTTAATACAAGTTTTTAATGTTATAAGCCAAGTCAGAGGCTCACGGGCGGCATATAAACTCTGACAGCAGGTTAGGCACTAACCACACGATAAAGAAAGAAAGAATGTTGTACTTAACTTTACTTTAAATACTTCCATGACTCCTTTACTATTCAATGCATCTATCAGCACATATTTTGAGTGCGTTATATTAAGTCCTACCGCAAAACGTGCTCATTCACACAAAAAAAAATACGTTTCGTTTCCAAGCAATAATTTTTGCAGAGCTACTTAGTTTGATTTACATAATGCTTGGTTGATAGCTTCGTGAAGGGTCAGTTTACACCCTGTATATATTTTTATTTTATTTTGACATTTAACGGTTACAAATTACAATTAAAGTATAAAAGAATAAATTTAAAACTAAGTAAACGTGTAACCCACACAAAAAACCACCAAATAAAAAGTGTCTCGGATATCTCGTAAGAATCAGTTGATGTTTTTTATTTATATTTTTTTTTATCGTCTGGAAATCTTATAAAACTTGTTAGAGAGGTTTATGCAAATAACGTAGCTTTTGGATTTAAATAATTATGTATTAATGACCACTTCTTATACATTTCGGTGTAACAAATTATAGGTATATATTTAGCAATCACTTGATAATTTATGTATCAATCAATCTGCATCGCTTTTAGATATAATATTATTAAGCTAGATAAGTTATATTCATATTCATATTAGCTGAGATTTTGTCATCACAAATAAGATACAGACCTACTAGAAAAAATATGCACTTCGGCGAACGTCGTCTAACTTCGGAAATACGATCGCGCAATGATCTGTGGGGTTACCATAATCTATTAAACAGCTCTTACAACAATGGACGTACTAACCTATGTGTTTTTTTTTAACATGGTTACAAAATTAAAGACTAAACTATGTGCAATTGCAAAGACTTGTCATAACGGAAACTTTGCCTGTGTGGCGTTTGAACTAATTTGGAATCACGAAGATTACTGAAGCGAACATTTTTTCTGATATAACTGTAAAAATATTAATATGAAAAAAAGGTTGCTACTAACTGAAAGTTTCTATTGAAGCTGTTATCGACATATTTCTCACAGATGTTCTTGATTAAACTAATCATCATCTGTTGTGATGGTGATTTGCCGCTCTTTGATAAAATGTTTTATCTAAGTACATATTTACTCTTGTACCTAACATACCTACATTGTCATTATACCTACCAACTGACAGACTCATCTTTAAAATTGAAAATTGTGAATAGATTTCGTGAAAACATTATAAACATCTCCTAATACCTAACCAAATTTGTACGTTATTTTGTAAGTAGATAATAATGAAATACATAATTGCTACGTACTGGTCGGACAAAATCTGAGTCATCGATTTGAGAAGAAAAAATCAAAAATAATCCTGTTCCTCCTGAAAAATTTGCTATTTTACAGTTATTAGGGGATACGGTTCATTCTTTTTTTTTGATGAATCGTCTATTTTCACGATTCGTAATTTTTTGACGGCGGATCACGAATCGTGAAAAATGACGGACACGTCTTTAATCACGTATCGTCTTTTAAAAATCACATTTGTCAATAATCACGAATCGTGTTTTTTGTGAGGGATTTGCTGATGCGCTCGCTCCCGAAAAATCACGAAACGAATGTGAACATCATTTCGTTTTTTTTTTGCCGCATCGTGATAAAACACGATTCCGTATGCAATGTGAACGTCCATCCGTCATGACGTATCGTGTTTTATGACGAATTGCAAATGACGGAACCCGTGTGTACACTGTAAAATGAAAACTAGTTTTTTTTTCAAGATTTTAACATATTTATTTAATCAAAATATTTACCCTCATTGCTGCCATATAATCGGAAGTTCATTTATGCCTTTGCGATAGAACTCTGGGGATCTGGATTCGACAAACTTTGTGAAAGCATTTTGGGAAGATTTTTTTTTTACCACGTAGAAAATTGTCCAAATTACGAAAGACATGGTAGTCAGTTGGAGCTAGGTCTGGCGAGTACGGAGGATGACGTATGGTTTCTAACTGCAGCTCCTGTAGAGTTACAACGGTGTCCCGTGCAATGTGAGGTCATGCTTTATCATAGAACAATAATGGTGAAGATCGACTCACGAGTCGGGGTTGTTTCACTGCCAGTTTCGCCATCATTGTTCAAAGTTCGGCACAGTAAACATCTACTGATATTGCTTGACCAGACCTGAGAAAGCTATACTGAATAAGAGAACCAGAAATTAAGAAACCACCAAACGGTTACCATAACCTTTTTATTGGTAAGCTTTGCTTTAGGGCACTGTTGCGACATTTGACCTGGGATCCACATGTCACAATTCGATCCAATATTCCTTCATTTCTGTACCGATCCAAAAAGGCAGCGCAAGTTTCAACACGCGTTTCTTTCTGCAGATCAATCACATCATGAGGCACCCATTTTTCATATTTTTTATCCTATTGATTTTATCCAAATGAGTCAATATTGTAGGTAAGGTAACGTTAAACTATGCTGCTAATTCCTGGGTAGTTTCACTCGGATCGGTGTCCACCACCTCCTTCAATTTAGCGTTATTCACCTGTGTCGGCGGTCTTCCACGTGCTTCGTTCGAAGTCGAAGTTTCCATTACGAAAGCGTTTAAACCAAAAACGCAAGGTGCGTTCATTAGCAGTCTCCTCTCCAAACGCAGCATTGATATTGCTAGCCGTTTCTGCCGCGTTAGTTCCGCGGATTTTCGATGTAGGTATCCATCTTTTCCGTCTAAGCTGAATAAAAAAAAACAGTTGAAATTCGAAAATCGAATGTTGCTGATTTTTTAAAAGAAAAATCTCATAGGTATAATGTAAAAAAAGTTTCACTCGAATATCTCACACCATGAAGGTTTAATGTCAATTCAAAGTATCTATTACTATAAAACGGCAATTTCATACTTTAACCCCCATATTTTAAGGCTGGTTCGCCAACCTGAGGTTCGAATAATTTCCCTGTATCCACAAAATAATAGTTGTACACATATTTCAGGTTAGCCAACTAGGTATATAGCTAGCGATAAAATAACTGTGACAAACTTAAAGTAAACAATATAATCATAGAATTCGATATCATAGAGAAGCACAAGGTACCTTGTTTTTCTGCCAATTCTGTTTACAAACATACAGGAAAAAAACAGGATATTAATACACAAAACAATCAGTGAGCCTACGAGTAGATATGTACTACATCATTATTATATACACGTGCTTATGTTTACTTTATCATAAGTATATTATCTATTATGGAATTATTTTCTCATCTGTTAAAAATTACTCGGCGGATAAAGTTAGTTGCGTGAATGAAGTGATGACAGTAAAGGTACAAAGTACATAAACGCATGATGCTGAATTTGTTGTTCATTATAATAACCACTTTCTTTCGGTCGGAAAATATCCAAGGGAAACGTACTACTGGGATAAAAAGTATCCTATATCATAACACATGCCAAACGTCATCCCAATCCGTTGAGTTTTAAAGACGTATAAAGGCAGACAGACTGAATTACTTTTTACTAGTTCTTCGCCCGCAACTTCTAAGTGTATTTCGTATAGCGACAACAGCTCTACCTATCGGGTCAAGCGATAACCAAGAACTATCCAGGTGACCCCTTAGTGCACAAAAATCAAAGAGACCTTTGAATGTCTTTGACAAAAATACACAAAACACTAAAAAAGTCTAAAATAACTTTACTTTCGGAAGTCGGTGACTTTGTTTGTTTCATTAACTTTATTGCCACAGACTTCCGAATGTAAAGTTATTTTAGTTTTGATTTTTTTGGTGTTTTTTGGAAAAACAAAGTTAATAAAATGTTATATGGGACCACCGCGCAAGCTTCCTCTACCAAATGAAAAGAATCACTTAAGCTAAGTATAAATTCCCATACCTCCTACATCTGAACTCCAAACTACTAAAAAGATAACTTGATAAATCACACATTCCGTGATAAAATTGTACTGCAGTAAAAGATAAATAAAGACACATCCACTATCTGACAATCAAGTCGTAACTGTCTTACAAAGATTACCTAATCACGGCGTATCTTCCGCATACCTTTTGCTATAACTATCTCAACATTTGACCTTCAAATTCTCGGATGAAACAAATCATAACTGTTTGATTCTGCCATACGCATGTATCGCAAACAGGCGTTTTACGCAAAAACAAAGCATTACGGAGACGGGAATACAACCCGGAACTAAACGTAAGGCCACTGTGTAGGAGAATTCAGAAGGTTACTTTAAAACATCAATGTCATCATCATCTGCCTTGCCTTTTTCCAAGTATGTTGGGGTCAGCTTCCAGTCTAACCAGATGCAGCTGAATAACAGTATTTTACATGGAGCGACTGCCTATCTGACGTCCACAACCCCGTTATTACTGGGATGTCAGACTTTCGAGCCACTGACTACCTGTAACGACAGTCAAATATCTACAAATGACAACCGGGTCCTACACCTTAACGTGCCTTCCGAGGCACGAAGGTAACTCGGTATGTAATGGGTGGTCCCATCCACTGACTAACCCAGGTAAGCGCGGCTTAACCTGAAAATCAACCCGAGCGGCTGTTATTATTTAGCTCCGAGCTCCTCCATCGAATACTTAGCATCAATGTGCTATTAGGATTTTTTCATTCATTAATTTATAGGAACTTGCACAGAAAATGGTCATTATAGCACTTGCACAGTTATTTTAACCAGAGCCCGCTCCAGCAAAGCTGCCGCAATCATTGACTACTTACTGCCTAGGTCATCGGCTGATTTCTATTATTTTTAACCAACTTTTAAAAAATGAGGAAGTTATGGATTCAACGGGCATCTTTTTTTTACGTATGTGTACCGATTACTCCGTGATTACTGGTTCGATTTACGTGATTCTTTTTTTATGATATTTTGTTCGATTTGCGTATTTCTGTCTTCTTTGTCTATGTTGTTGAGCTCCTAATGTCTTCTAGTTACAGTGTAAAATAGGCACGTTACAAGAATATTTGTGGAATGCTTTTTTGCTGGCAATTGAAAAGGTTTAAATAAAAAACCGCAGCAGCAGAGCCACCCAAACGGCAACAAGCGGCAATCTCAACGACTATGGATTATTTTTTAGCAAAAAAAAAATTAACTCTATCAAAACGTTAAGTCCTAAATAAGAACGCATTTGTATCTACGTATTTTGTAGTGCAATTGCATTATTATAACATATATGTGATTGTGTTATCAAATAAAGTGGTTCTTCTGACCCTTCGGTGAGAGCATGACTCACAGACACAGTGTTATATAAACGTGTTAATAAAAACATTATTTATGCGTAATTTATTCGGCCAACCGTCGAGATTCGTTCTTAAGTCATGTTTCGTTGGTGAGAAACAGCTGTTGTGTGAGTACGAGGCCAGACTTTTTCAGCATTCAAGCAGTAGGTTCCCAAAAATGTTATCAAGTTTTTGGATAAACAACTTTAAAAACTTTAATAACAAGTTTTGTTTTCGCTGCAACTATACAAATTTTTATTACTTTTTATGTTGTTTTAGTTATAATTGTTTAATAAGTAGAAATAATGAACATTGGAAAAAGGTTCGGCTGCTGTATAGTCAAACGCTCATTGGTCGTCTTCTTTTTTTATCGTGTGATTAGTAATTAACCTGGTGTCAGAGTTTTTATGCCGCCCATGGGCCTCTGACTTGGCTTGACATGACGTCGAGAAATATCTCTCACGATGTTTTCCTTCACTGAAGCAAGTGATAATTAGGTATACAATACGCACATGAATCCGGAAAATCAGTGGTGAATGTGTGGTGCTTCGAACTTGAGACCTATGACTTGGTAATTGGCATTGGCCGAAGATTACCCCTACACACAAACACACAAATAAAACCTCTTTATAACATAAGTGTAGAAGTACAGATAACCCACTCTAATATTCGGCAGTGATACATGATCACGTTAACAGTTTGATAAATTGTAACATTCACGGTCCATCAGTATGAATAATGTGTATTTTCTATGTCTAACTAATAAGAATACGAGGAAGTTTGAATGTGGCGCCGGTGACTGAAAAGATGTATGGGCATGTGATGCAGAGGTATGAGGAAGACGTCGAAAGGCAAGTTATGTGTGTGGATGGCTGTAAGAGTAGAGGAAGACCAGATAAACTATGGATGGCTGTGTGAAGGATGGTTTGGCAAGAAAGGAGGTGTCTGAAGAGATGACGAGTAATACAGAAATGTGGCAGAAAAAGACATGCGGCGTCAACGCCACAAAAATTGGTATAAGGGCAGGAGAGTGATGATCCTATGTAATATGATATTGAAATAAATGTGAAATAGAGTTTAGGCATGAAGGCACGGCATGAGTGGTTGACCACTGCAAAGATTTCTATGAAATTAAGCATAGGGATAGATCATGATCTTTGTTAGTATATAGGATACATTTTATAATCGCGAGCAAAAGCTAGTGTATAATACAAATCATTTTTGGTGTTAGTCTGTGTGACGGCTCAGATCTTTGAAACCACGGAATGGATTCTGATGCAATTTTCGCCATCATTTATAGCATTTATTCCGGAAAAAATATTTATGTATATTACATTGTTTTTAAATTTACAAAAAAAAATACTCGATGTTTTGTTCAGCCGCAAAAACCTCACGAAACTAGAGGGGTCGATAGTATTCATAATTGTTACTTGTTCCTCTAAAATTGATTTTAGCAGTTTGACCTAAGTACCACATTGTATTAGTAGGTACAACTAATATTTATTTTTAATTTCATACTATACAGGAAAACGTAGTGCGAAACATGACTGGTTTATAATAAAGTTGCATACCTACCTACGTAGACTACCTACTAATGTAGCACCATCAGAAATATGGTCGCAAGCGCTACTGTTGAGCGTGGGATCTTGGGTCCGATACTCTGATCAGGCACAGTTGTTGGTATTTATGAACAGGAATTTCTCATTAGGTATTGCACTTTTCAATGAAACAACAGGTTCTTTTTTAATAATCGACGAAATTTTAAGGATCCTTGAGTTTATGGTGATAGTTTGCGCGTCTATGACCCTTACATCCTGTAGGTATGTCTAGGTGTAAACAGTTGTTCAAACACCGGCGCGTTCCGTTCACACTATACCTTCAAATAAATACATACGTACGTACCTATTGCTTTAAGTCAGTAGGTATAACATCATCCCTGTTACCTACAAACAACAGGTGAAACCAAATACCAACAATCTCCTGCCCTTATCCCAAGACATTTGATATCGGAGCAGCATGTCTTCTTCCCCCATAGTTCTCTATTCGTTGGAATCTAAGTTGGGTGAAACTAAATAATATACACACACACAACATCTGCAATCCGCGAAGGTTAAGGCAGAGGTGCACCTAATAGTACACCCACATTGCGCCTGTTTGTGTTTTTAAGTTCCATCTAATAGGGGGCGAACCTATTGCCATCAACAGGGCACGAACTCAGACTCCGTGGCTGCTACTGAGAAATTACTAATGAACATAAAAAAATAAAAAATAATAATGATTATCTTGTAACTAAATAGATGTAATTGTTTGTTTCAGTCGTCGGAGGACCGATTCGCTGGCTACAAGGGAGTCAGGGACATCACCATAAAGAAGGTGAGGATACTTCCTATAACTATTTATTCTAAACATCATCATCTGCGTAGCCTTTTCCAAACTAAGTTGGGATCGGCTTCCAGTCTAACTGAATGCAGCTGAATACCAGTATTTTACATGGAGCGACTGCCTGTCTGACCTCCATATCCCAGTTAGAACTGGGTAATACGATGTTTTAAGACTGGCTATCAGACTTTTGGGCTAAGATCTACAAAGGATAGCCGAGACCAACGGCTTCACCTGTTTTCCAAGACACGGAGGAAACTCGGTGTGTAATGGGTGGTCACCCATACTCGAACCAACCTAGGTAATCGCGGCTTAACCTGAAGATTTATCTGAGTGGCTGTTATTATTTAGCCACGATCTCCTCCTAACTTGTAACTGCAATAAGGTGATATGATATTTAATGCGAAAGAGTTTTGTACCACAAGCTTTGTACTACAGCAAGGCATCTCCTCCATTAAACCGTAACAGGTACTCACCAGCACTTTTCAATAAAGCTAGTCCCTAGCCTGTGATATGCTTCGTCCAAGCGCCACAACACCTTCTCACCTCCGCTTTCCAATTTCCAAAACCAGTCCTCTAGCTTGCAATCAAATAGTTCTCAGATATGTGGATTTAAAATCGGGAGATTCACTACTTTACGGGAGGTCATAACGGAGTTGAGGCTGAACTTTGGATAGCTCTCAGAGGCAGTACTAAAAGAAACCGGCCTGAGACAAATCTCCTGCCGAAATTTTTTGAATACTGGTTCTACTTCTAATATACCCCATGCTGAATGTTCCAGGGACCTTCCGGTCTGGGTATCATGATCATCGAGGGTCGTCACACGGAGGCGGGGCGGGGGATCTTCGTGTCCGACCTGCAGGAAGGCAGTGCTGCTGAACAGGTCGGTGGATACCTTTGCCGTGTGTTATGGGATAAGCAAAAAGGGGATAAGGCAGACCTTATCCCCTTTTAGTCTAACTTTGTCGGAACAAAGTTACTTGGTTTCCAATGAGCAGATAAATTTTTAAACACTTTATTTAACAAATATCTATGAGTTCTTGGAAAAATGACTTTAAAACCTACCTACGAGTACGTATAAATATTCGTTTGCGCCAACTTAGAAAACCTTATATCTTTTATTTTGTTACTTGTCATTCCAAAATCAAATTTATTTTACATTAACATAATGTTGATATTTGTATTAGCAAAAAAAACATCAATTGGAAATAAGGATTGTTATAAGTAGTACCTTTTCAAAATTAAAAATGAGTTCAGATAAGTAATCTGTTTCTAAAAAGACACAAATCTGAGGTTATTACAAACAAAAATAAATATCTGCTGGTAATAAAATTTTCCTGTACCGAGTACATAATACATACCCAATTCCTCTATTTGAATTATACTTATTAAGTTATGACCTAAACCACATCAAACAATAGCTGACAAAAAACCCGCGGCTATTCAAATCACTAATAATATTAATGTACTAAAGCCTACGGGTAAATGTCAAAAAATTTAAAATAAACTGTGACTAAGAAGGATCTTCAACATTACAATACATTGTTAATTGGTTTTATTTTTAACAAAATATGAACTGTTTCCTGGCTTTGTTACTTTTCCGTTACCGTGAAAATTACTTTAAAATGCATATACCTTTTTGTTTTATGCATGTGGAACCGAGTCACCAAAACTTTGATTCACCTCCAATCCTTATCGTATCCTTCTCTCAACCATGTTGGGGTCGGCTTCCAGTCTAACTGGTTGCATCTGAACACCAGATATTTAATGACCTCCGCAACCCAGTTAGTACTGGGTAATACGACAAAACTTGGTAAAACAGGTTGACTTTCGGGGCCACTGACGACCTGTAACGACTGCCAAAGATCTAAAATGATAGCCGAGACCAACGGCTTAACGTGCTTTCCGAGGCACGACGGTAAGTAATGGATACTCACCCATCCACAGCCCGACATTGGCAAGAGCTGCCTAACCTTGGAGATCGACTCATGCGGCTGTTATTATTTAGCTACGAGCTAAACTTTCTATACTGTCCCTAATACTTACATCCAACAACATGAAATCTGCTAACCAAGTGACCTCTGCGCTATCACAGACAAGGCCGTAGATAGAAAAGATTTGAGCCTGTTTAAAAACATCGTCGTACCACCGACACCGACAGGGTCTTGTTTGATTATCAATAACTTAGACAACGTATCGTTAAATGTGTTTTTTTTTCTGATTTCAGGGTGGCCTCCAGATAGGTGACATGCTGTTGGCTGTAAATAGAGACTCCTTACTAAACTGCAGTTATGATGCAGTGAGTACACATATTTAATTATTTTAAGTTAAAACAGTTATAGCCTAGTGATGTGACCGTCGGACTGCCAAGTCATAGGTCTGAACAAGTTCCAACCCTAGACATGCACCTCTGATTTTTGGATTCATGTGCATATTGTAAAATTATCACTTGCTTCGGTGAAGGAAACCATCGTGAGGAAACCAGCATTCCTGAGAGATGCTTCTCGACGGCATGTAAAGCCAAGTCAGAGGCCCATGGGCGCCATAAAACTCCGACACCAGGTTATGCACTGACCACCCGATAAAGAATGAAGAAGTAAAAACAAAATACTATCCCAGTTATTATCCACTTCCTCATTTTCTCAATGCTGATGGCGACCACATACGACGCGACTTCAAGTTATGCCGTCTTCTAAAGTGTGGAACGTTCGATACACATACTGCCTCCAGTCGACAGTCTTCTTGGTCGCGTTTTTCGTCCGACCGGGCCAGTATCATAAAATTAATCTTTCGAGATAATGATTATTATACACGTAGTGTTTAAGTTTAGGTTGTCTGTTGTATCACTATACCGGGTAATCGCTACCAAAATGTTTCTCATGAAGTCCTTTCACACCAAAGACATTCAAATATTTACGAGCGATAGACGGTACAAGACGAAGAAAATCGTAATCCAAAAACTTGCGACTACTTAGTACTTGTGTCCTACGCCCGCATATCAGGTGGGTTACCATAATCTGTTAGTGCAGGAATGTTTTAGGACTATTCCGAGAGTGGGAAAGTGACAGCGCTATACAGCTGTCTAACGCCATCTCTTACCCACTCTCGGAATAGTACTAAAACATTTACATCCTTGAATTTTTAAAAACTCATTACATGCACTAACAGATCATGGAAACCCCCCAGGTAGCATTCGTGTGTCAAAATTGAAAATGTTCGGGATCAAAATTTTTGCATGAAAATATTCCCAATGTTATAGTCTTTTAAATTTCTTGATTTGACACTCATTTTACATCAAAATCAAAATGACTACTGTTACAAGTCTGTCAAAATCACTGTGATCGATATTCTCGTATTACGTTATTATTGGGTTGCTCAGGTTGCTGATGTCAGAGCTGCAGAATTTTTCAAAGTCAATAAAAAGCTATCACGACAACAGAAGCCGAATTATTTCCTCAGCTAATCAAACGACCTCATATTTTCCCAGGCGGCAGCGAAGCTCAAGCAGACGGAAGGCGTGGTGATACTGACGGCCTGCACGCCCAACCTGAAGGAGCCCGGCGACGAGCCCGCGCCGGCCGCAGGTCAGTTACTGCTCTCCGACATGGAGATCTATGCTTAGCATTGTGCAGCTACAGTCCTCTTACCTCGTTAGTGCTGGTGGTCGCAAGCGTTACCACTGAACTTGAGGTCCTGGCTTCGATTTCCGGGTCGAGCAAAGTGTTGATGGATGTTTTCATCAATAATTTATCAGTACCAACCACGGAAGCAGAATTTGTGCACGACTTATGGCAATAGATCTTGCTCTTTTATTTGGGACTTACAACATAATTGGCGAAATGTGGGTGTACTATTAGGTTATACCTCTGTATAACCCTTCGGGAATTACAGGCGTGCTGTTATTTGCCTTCAAAAGTTCCTCAAACCACACTCTCCTATTTCCAGGTGGACCATCAGCCCCTGGCAGCGCGTCTCGACCTGCCAGCAGAAATGCCAATGAAACTCTCGCAGCCAGTAGACCACAGACTCCAAGACCCACACCCTCACCTGTCAAAGGTATGTAGATATTATCACAATAAAGCAAGGATTGATTTGCCTCGCAGCCAGCAGGAATGCCAACGAACCTCTCGCGGCCACCACACAAACCACAGACTCCGTAACCTACATCCGTATCTGTTAAATGTGGGTAGGCTTTATTGCGATGGCTTTAGGTTGACTTTTATCTGGCACTAAAAGGCTGCAGTCTCAAATTCTGGTTAGCAGCCAAACAGCTGCTAATCAGAATTTGAGACTGCAGCCTTAAACAGACTCCGGTCTGGCTTTACGCCCGGTCTCCTCGTCTCTATATTATAATGAAATAATGAACGATTGGTACGTTATCCCCAGTGGAGCCCCCGCCGGACCCGGCGACAGCCCCGGTGGCGCCCAACGTGGACACCGTCATAGAGATCAGCTCCGCCAGCCAGGTGCTCGGCGTACTGCTGCTGGGAGGGAGCGATACACTCATCAATGTGAGTACTACTTCAATGTTACTCTTACACCAGTGGAACTCCAATAATTATTTATTTCATCTTCAGGTACAACAGTGGAACTAATGCCATAAGCCTGTTTCCACCCGTATAGTAATAGACGACATTGTGATACTAAATAAAATAAAAAAATTGACATAAAACATTTTACACATATGGAATTTCTTTGAAAATGAAATTAATAGTTAAAACTGTGTTGCAGGAGCCAGTGTCCTCCCCATAAAAAAAGAAACATTTGTTTTATGACAAAAAAAGCAAACAAACGAAAACTTCTACTTTGTATAAGGAATAAAAATATTATATAACACATTGTTTACGGTGAATTGCTCCCGGTTTTAAGTTTTAATAGTGGTCGAAAGAAAAAAAAACAAGCAAAAGCAAAAGAACAAGTTTGTGTGCAAAACGGCCATCATAATGCTGTGAAGCAATGCTGAACAGACAAAAAAAACGATGACTTGCGAAAACCACTCTATCGGTTAGCCAATGAAATTAACCATTCCATTGGCAACTCTTGGCCGTATTTCAACAATGTTTCACCTATCAGATAACAATTCTGCCCTCGTAACTGAAAAAACAGTCCAAGAGCAGGTTGCTTGGAAGCCGTTATTCAGTAGCAATTTGCTGTGTTCATTGATGAGCGAACAAATGATGATCTTCTAAACTGTTTGTTCCAGGGAGCGGCAGCAATAATCCTAGACATCTACAAAAACGGCGCGATCGCGAAAGACGGTCGACTGAGGCCCGGAGACCAGATCCTGGAGTGCAATGGCATAGCTATCACCAAGGAGATGGCGCACGAAAGAGTCTGTCTTACCATCAAGCAGAAAACTGCTAAGGTACTTCAACTTGTCCAGTCTAAAACTATCGACGCACACGTAGGCAAAGATCTATCACGCTCAGCACGCTCTGTTTCTCGCTCTAGCACATGACGGTTATAAGCACTGTACACGACCAGCATCGTCTCGGCATGAAAGTGTGCATTGCATTGCAACGCACACTTTTATTTTCAGTTTCATTGAAAGAATACCAAACTGCTACCATGCTGATGCTAAACTCTTTAAGGAAAGAATATATCTATTATCATAAAATGACGTGCGTTTTACATTTGGCGGGTTCGATTCGCGGTTCAGGCAGATGATTATTTAAAAATCTTTGAAAGCAGTTCAAATTATTTTTAAAATCAAAATAGAGTCATATTTCAGTAAAGCTTCCTATCTACAATATTTCCTTCCGTGTGCATGTCTGTGTCTTTCTCGCTCATCATGTTAATTGAGTCCATTTACCAAAACTTCGTACGTGTCTGTTTCCAGCTAAAGCTGACAGTGCACCGTCCGGAGCCGCTGAAGTACGAGGAGGTGGAGATCGACCTCAGCCGCAAGACGGGCAAGGCGCTCGGGCTCACGTGCGTGGCGCCCGACGCCGCGCCCGGCGTCTACATCGGGCAGCTCGTGAGTCTCGCTCCGCAGCTGCGCCGTACATAGCGCCAGCGAGCTTCTTGTATATGTCGCTACATATTGTTTGTGCCCTGCATTACCTTACTCATCATCATTCTCCTGCCCGTATCCCCATTTGTTTGAGGTCGGCGCAGCATGTCTTCTTTCAAACTTTTCATGAGTCATCCCCTTATCATTATTTTACACAGTCAATCCATCGTTTCCTTGGTCTACCCCTGCTCATAAGAGCACAAAGATTTGAGTATGAAAGAGGATGTTCTCGGACATGGAATTTTTCTTCACGACATTTTCCTCATTTTCCTCAGCATCACATGCCCATAATAACCGATTTTTCCGACACTTTCAGTCACCGGTACCAATTTCTGACTTCTCGTATATTATACTAATTTCTTATTCTATCCATTCGAGTTATACAGATGAGTTTTTTCTCATCTCCACAATATGTAATTGCCTTTTGGGGCCCAAAAATGTGAAAACAAAACAGAGGGGTTGTTGGGCCAAGAACTGCAGGGCACAGACTGTACCAAATTTGAACCTACTGAGGATAAGATTAAGGTGCGACTGTGAGAGAGTGGTAAACATAACCACTAGATCCATGGTCTGCCAAAACTTATGTACAGTATTTGAAGTCTTAAGTCCTCTCTCAGTATAACCTCCCCCCCCCGCAGCTGGCGGGCACGCCGGCGGCGCTGGACGGGCGCATCCAGCGCGGCGACTTCCTGCTGGCGGTGGACGGGCGCGACGTGGCGGCCGCCGACCTGCTGGCCTGCGCGACCGCGCTCAAGCTCGCCGCCAACAAGTGCACCATCAAGGTCAAGCGGTTCAAGACAGTTAGGTAAACGTAGCATACTACAAGTTTTGGTGTCATGGAACAACGCCAAAATTCTAAGGACTATAATTATTGTGATGAGTAGTTTGTCATACTGACTGTCGGAAGTGTTGAGTTTTAATCATCTAAGTGATTGAAGAGGCGGAAAATGTAGGAGACGAAGGAGTTGTAAATATGAATCTGGAAGGGAATATTTGAAGATCACGGTAGGAAAACCTTGACTGACTTGAATTGCAATGTGTAAGACCGAGCCGAGGAGAAGATACATCGAAAACATTGTGGACAGGAAGGAAAAGGAACGCATTTTTCAAATTGTTGCTTTTTTTGGCTAAGGACCAATAGTCCGTTGTCAAACATTGTGTGTCACATGTTTTTCATATTTTTAGAAACAGATCACTTATCTGTCATAGATAGGGTTACTGTTTATTTAGATAACGTCATTTCTGATGAATTTATCTGTTGAAGAATGAGATTACTCGAAATAATTGGATAAGTTAGTACTCGAATATTAAACCTACATATACACCGACCGCTATAATAGTTTATTTTTAGTAAACTATGACACCAAAACTAGAATAACTAGTATAGGTGCGATAGTTTACAGAACAAAATACTATTATAAATAACATAATTATTATTAATGTTTGAAAGTTTTAATCAAATATACGGCTCGAAGGACCAAAAAATATGGTCCTTCGAGTTTAAACTTTGCCTACAAAAGTAAAATATGATTTGTTCTGTAAACATATCGGTTAATAACTTAGAATAAAATCTAGGCCAAATATAATAATACTTACCTAGTAACTCAGTAGTTAACATCGGGTGTTGACAAGTGATTAGACAATAAATTACACACATTCGAGACATTTGTGGCATTATACCGAAATAATTGAAGGCTCGTTTTGATAAATTATTTCAATTTATAAAGTACCACTTGCACCACAAATCTTTAAACATATTTAACACTGAACGTGTGTTAACTGGTGATATGTGGGGGCTATGATAGGCCACATCCGCCAAAGTTTTGGGGACAATATTCGTGATGAAATGTTTTGTACTTTATACATCACTCTGTCTTTTTCAAACAAATGCTTTTAAATTCGTTAAGCGTGATTTGTGATATGTGGTGTAAGTGTCTTCTATGGTAAGCGCCATATAAACCTGCAATAAAGTTCATTGCCCTTTCCGAAACTTCTCTGCGTAGGTACGCGGACAATTAATTATGAATCGTTGTTCATTACTAAAAACAGTAAAGGATCACGATAGATGTCGATTCAGGACAGCTTTATGACATTATATCTGTTTTCGGAATTCAGTAAGTCAATAAATGTATGTAGGTCAATGACCGTTATTGCACGTTTATCTGGCGTCGACTATATTAAAAACGTTGCCCCACACTAGGAATTTCTCCTGTATCGTGGGTGCGTTTACAAACATTTAAACTCACATACACAAACAACAAACCAGACCCGGAACAACTATCTGTAGGCCATACAAATATTTGTTCCGTGCGGGGATCGAACCCGCGACACGCAGCGCAGCAGTCAATCGCTCAGCCACTGCGCCAACCGTGCCGTCAAACTTTGTATTATGTTAATATTTCGAAAGCTATATAATTCTGGTGTTTAAGAAATGGTTTATTGGTACAAGCCTTTATGATATTTTTTTCGCCGTGGCATTTCATTATTTATTATAAAGTTATTAGTACACGAAACACATCTAAAAGATTAGATTTATTTATTTTTTGTAGAAGAAGATCAACGTAATTTTATTTTGTATAAAAGTTCAGATCAAAAATATTTGCCATTAAGGTTTCGGTCCACTTGCGTCAAAAACACTAAAATTACCTCAACGAGTTTAACCATCGTTCTATTTCAGCCAACCGTTCGAATATGACAGAGACAGAATGATGTTTCAAAAAAATTTTGGCAAAATTTTAGAGTGGTGTAAGTGGGCTTTAGTTTTGTTTAGTCTAAGATGATTTGAGATTTAGAAATTATTTGCTAAGGCCGATAAAACCCTTGGTTTGTAGCTTAGAGAAAGCCTCAGTATTTTAGATTTGCAGTTTTGAAGTACACCTTGAACCAGTACAAGTAGATTAGAATTTTGAAATATTTTGATGTTTTATCCCTATTATAAAATAGGGATGTTACCATTTCTTTTTTTTTTTATTTAGATAATTTATTTTGCCATTTCCATAAATTATTATTGCTGTATTAGTACCTACACATTCAGTAGCCTATAGAAAATAAATATTGCTTATTTACCATTTAATTCAACCTTTAAATTAATTTATTTTTGTAAACACCAAAATACTATAAGTCCCACGTTTTGCAATAATTTCGAAACACACCAGACGGTACACATTATAGTTTAATAAAAAATATATAAAAGTACACTAAAACTAGTCGTATCCCATAGATGTGTAAGTTGCCTTTTAGAGTAGGCTTCTCCACTATCATCGCTAGAAGCTAGTGTCCTATAGTACTTTAAGTACCGAAATAGCACTAGTAAAGCAATTAAGCACTTAGCACCGAGGAAATAAAGCTCTTGTTACATTAACAGCAAACGCATAGCACGACTGCTGGGTTAAATTTAAGTAGCTAGTGAAATGAATGCAGCTGAATACTAATAGTTTACATGGAGCTACTGCCTATCTCACCTGTACAACCCAGTTAGTACTGGGAAATAGGATATCCTTAGGTAAGACCGGTTGTCAGAATTTCGGGCCACTGACTACCTGTAACGACTGTCAAAGATCTACAAATTACAGCCGGGACCAACGGCTTACCGTGCTTTTCGAGACACGAAGGGGTCTCAATATCTTAATATGAAACAACAAAAACTTTGCAGAGTTTCGCTAACTAATTAATTTTGACCTTGTAGAAACACGAAACTATTTTTTTTTTAGTATCTGTAAAGGTGTTTGTGTGGCAAGGGCTTAAGTATACGTCAGACAGAAGGCAGGACTTTTCATTAATAAAATTGTTTAACTGAATATGAAGGATCAAAGCCAATGTACTGTCAATTATAGAAGAAGGTATAAGATCAAAGGAGGCTTTAGAAAACAAAAAAAAAGTACACGACAGATTTTATTTTAGACCATTTTGTAGAGTCTCAATTTAAAAGAGTGTCCAAGGAGTCTCTTACTAATTTTTTCTCCATAGAGATCTGCATTTTGGAACGGACTAACTAAATTCAACTCTCCGACTATCTGACCAAGTTTCTGTTTATTCAAAAGTGCCTGTAAATGGTTTCATTGAAATGAATGCTCTGATTTTGAGTTTGGGAGCGCTGGTACTATGTTTTGACTTTACGCGTCCTATCTTAAGTTTGACGTGAAAATTATTTTGATAGTATAAATTATATGTAACGATTTTAGGGTGGAAGGGACACCGATGCACAAACAGTCACCACGTAGTCAGTACATCCTTCTGAACCACCCACGATTTTTTTTATCGGTAATTTAAAAAAACTGCTGACTCCTATAAAACTGCAGTAGTACCTACACGGTCAAAATGTATGGAACAGAAGATTTTTTTTTTAATTACCGATGAAAAATTGCTTTGTGGAGGGGGTCCAGAATGATGTATTGAACGGTTACCACGTGGTAACCGTTTGCGCATCGATGTCGCTTCCACCTGTATACATACAAACTCTGCATTGAAATGTAACTTATAGGGATTATTTCCATGGATTGTATAAATATTTAATGTCCTAAAAGTAAAACGTAGTTCCATTTCGATGTAAGGGTTTATTAAATAAGATTTATAGAACACCGTCCCGAATATTTGAAAGGAAAACGAAGTTACTATAAAAACAATATTGAAGAAACAAAAATAAATTATTATAATATTGTTTTACATAAATTAGTTACCAAGCAAATTATATAATGTGAAATAAAAGCAGGTGACGGTGTTCAAAACTAAAATTATCTAAAAGAAAAACACAATTTCGTAACTATTCAGACTTCGCTGATAGCTAATTTATAAACGAAACTATGATGAAAAATGCAAAACTTGCGACTTTTTATATAAATTTAAAATAATGCATTTAAATAATGAATGGATTGCGTAGCATAATTCTAAAACATTGTAAAGTGTATAAAGTCTTTTCCCTTTTACTAATTATGTAATTATTTAGAAAAAAAAAACGTACTGTTAGCCTAAAATTAATCGATTTGTCATTACGGTTCTAGCAGCCAAGACAAAACACAATTTTTGGAGTACATTGATTGTTGAGTAACTGCTAAAATTGATATACTGTATACAAAATAAGCAATGAATGTTGAAATTGCTAGTTTTGGTCCTTTGGAGCTAGAACCATTTAGATTCTTGTAGTACGGCCTCAATTGTAGCTAAATCTTGTATAAATAGAATTTTTTTATATATTCAATGCTTTCGAAAATAACACGAAATTGTGCCACAACATCATTTTATAACATTTAGTTGACACCTGAAAAAATCATTGTTTTATACTTAGGTATCCAATTTGCGTTTTAAAAAATAAAAAATAATGCGAATAGAAAAGAAAACTCTTTTTTTGTGAAAATTATTTTAAGACCAAATTAAGGTGCTTCCAGACGTTCCGATTTTAAATCTGATCCACAAGGTATTTAAAAAATATACCCTCCATTTTTATAATTTTTAAGAGGGGTTTCAAATTCAGGTGTGAAATTGGGACGTTTTTCTTGGCAATCCTACTGTGTTATGCTTTTAATATACCAATCTTAATAGTATTCCCTTAGACGTAAGTAGAAATTTGTGATCTTCATTATTATAAAATAATATAAACTCCTTACAATTATTGTAAATGATCTAACTTTAGAGTAATACTCGTATAACTAACTCTTTTCAGTACTTATTTAGTTATACCCTTTTCCCCTGTCGTCTAAGATTCGCCTTGATAAAGTAATTTTAAACTCTACTGTAATGAAGTTTAGGTGTATATTAGAATAGTTTCAGTTTGAATAGACGCGTTCTACTGTAGGGTCTTAAGATTTTAATAAAGTTTTATTGTTGGAATTTATCTAATAATATAATATAAACGGAAATTGTATGAGATAGTGTAATAAAACGTGCGCTTTTTTACACAATTGTTTTATTTTTAGGGTTCCGTATCCAACGGAACCTTATTACTAAGGCTTCGCTGTCTACTCGTCTATCACAGGGTCTTGTTTTTTTAACCTTAATAGATAAACACTTGAAATTATCACAGAGTGTGTATGACTATGGCTGCTATAACATCAAACAATAAAAATAAAATAAAGATAAAAAATGTACAGACACAAATCTCACATTCTTCCATGGGATGATTATCCCTTACGTTCTTTTAAGTATTTATAAGTAAGTCTTGCCCTCTGTTTCAGCCGCGTGCAGGTCTCCCACGGGAATTACGTACTACCGCTATATAAGTATCCTATGTGTGTTTTGCTGAATTGGGCCTATTTGGCGCAGCCGTGAGTCACACAATATTTCTTGGTTAGTTTTAAATTTTATTTTATATTTGCTTTTTATATTTTGTATTGTGTACTTGTGGCGTGTGCCAATAAACGTTTCTTCTTTCTTTCTTTCTTTCTATGTCCTGACTCAGATTATGGTCTGCCTTCTTAGCGAATCGATGGCAATAAATTCAAACATTTGGCCCAAAATAGTCGTCAAGTGTACAGGTGACAAGGCCATGTGGGGCAAGATGACTCGGTGGGCCATTGTCTGTGGGGAGACGCCACAGACGCACTTGAGCTCATGGTTTACTTGTGAGCCAAATTAGAAAAACTGAATAAGATCTTTTTTTTTCATGACGGCCTGGTAATTTATAGACATATGCAATACAATACCCACTGTATTGAAGAAATTGGAGAAAGTGAAAGCGTCAATTAAGGGCTTGCCTAATTAGCTTCTCTACGCTAATAACCATGGAGTTTCTAGCCGGTTCTTCTCCATAGGAAACGACCAGTGCCCATGTAGGCCTAATTTTGACTTTCCGCCTAGGAGGCTTTTCTTGTGCTCCTCATCGCTGTCACTGTGGTGAATCTGTCAACAGCCTCGGACACCACGGCCTGTCATGCAGCCGAAGTGCGGGCCGTTTTCCGCGGTTTTGTGAATATAAACGACATCATCCGACGAGCTCTTGTTACCATCGGCGTTCCAGCTGTATCAGAACCTTGGCTTGGCTGTAATACAACAATATTATAATGTACTCTGAACAAAGAAACCAAATACTTTTTAAAATGTCCGGACATTATGAACAATGCCCAATTAATCATTTGGACACAATCACTCTCGCGTCAGTCCCACTCAGCGTGTTGAGCTCGCCAGCTCAACACGCTGAGTTGGGAAGGTGGGACCCTGCTGCAGCGCCCTGCTACGGTGACTACGGAGGGGTGTAAATATAGTGAAAAGAAAAGAACTTTCAGTTTTACACAAAAATGCAAATTTTCCGACTAACTTTTCGTTGGTAAACGCATCATTTTAGAACAGCTGGACGGCTTCGGTTTTTTTTTTTAATAACATAACATAACATCACGGCTTTGATCCCCGAAAGGTTAGGCAGAGATGTACCGTATAGTACACCCACATTTCTCCAGTTATGTATAAGTCCCATGTAATAGGGGGTGAGCCTATTGTCATCAACTGGGCACAGATCCAGACTTCGTGGCTGCTACTGAGAAATTCCTGATGGTAAAACCCAATATCCCTTTGCCCGACCTGGGGATCCAATCCAGGACCACAAGCTACGCAGCTGCGCTAACGACCACTACACCGAAGAGGCAGTTCTCTTTAAATGTCCTACGTAAGTTATGAAGGACAGATAGATTTTTAAAAATCACAAGGAAAATTGAAATACTCGGCATGGCTGGAAAACGTCGGGTAAATAAAAAAAAAACTAACCAGCCTAGCTGGATCCAACTACAAACGTATTTAAAGGAAAAACAGAACAGGGAAATTTAAATAAATCCAGATATCTTCATATTCACTTTATTTGGGAACTTCAAAAGTAAATAATTATGTACAGGGTTAAGTATTAAGTTATTTTTAACAATGAATATTATGCAGATCTTAGTCGTTATTTTGTTCGAAAATCTACGTTTTAACGGCGAAACACAGAAACAATATTTAATTTAAATGTTATAACTGGGTTGTAGAGGTCAGATAGGCAGTCGCTCCATGTAAAATACTGGTATTCATCTGCATTCGGTTAGACTGGAAGCCGACCCCAACATGCTTGGGAAACGGCTACGCAGATGATGATTTTAACTGGTCTAATGAACTTCAGTAATTTTATACCAGACTAGCTAACTCGCGCAACTTCGTCTGCGTAACTTTTTTGATTAATGCTCCGCTCCTATTAGTCGCAGCGTGATGTTTTATAGCCTATAGCCTTCTTCGATAAATGGGCTATCTAACACTAAAAGATTTTTTTCGATTCGAACCGGTAGTTCCTGAGATTAGCGCGTTCAACCAAACTAACTCTTCAGCTTAATAACATTAGTATAGATTTCTTTAATATACGGTCAAACAATAATTAACTTATTTGTTTTTATGATATAATGTTTGCCAATACTAGGTGTTTCGCAAAAATAATGTGATGCAATGACTAGATAATAATATTAAGTACTTACAATAATAGGTAGGTTCGAAATTACATCTTAAATCTAACATTTATTAATTTAAATCACAAATTGTTCTGAGCAACAATTATAAATTAAGTTATTTTGGTAATTTGCTTAGAAATATAGTAAAACAAAGTCACTGGTCAAAGATATAGATTATAAAAGATAAATAAGTACAGTAAAAGAAAAGGGACACAAAATAAAGAACAATCCTTCGTGGTCTGATTTCTAAGCTGAATAATAAATACCTACTTAAAAAAAAATGACGCAAGTAGTTTAAAAATAGAATAAAATAATTGTGATTAAAACTTTGAGCAATATACTAAAACAGACATCGTTATTTTTTGTTCTTGGATTTCATTTAAAGTCACTTTAATCAAATCAGACATTTTTAGATGACAAAACATCCAATTAAGGTATTTTTTTCCGTAATGACCCCAGCAAATTCTGGAGCCTCAGCAAATCAAACTTTTCAAGAACCTGCTTCAAGGCCTAAAATGTCTTCATCTAAATCAACCCATCCGTTTCTGAATAAAATGGCAACAGACTTACACACAAATGACAATTTAAATAGTAGCATGAAAATCTTACAAAGGCACTGTTTAAAACTTAAAAATTACAATTTCTCATTAGAATTCTTCTTAATCACCAACGGCTTTAACCTACTTCGAAGCTTCACCAACCGCTTGCTAACTTTTCCAGAAGAACTGGTCGTATGGTTCCTCAGATCAGGCATCGACTTGCTCTCGTGAACCGGCAACTGTTCTGTTGACTTTGACATGGTTCCGTAATACCTTGGCATACTGTAGTCTTCCTGGTACATCAATGCTGCTTGCTGCTTTATACTCTGTAAGCTCGTTTCTCCTTTGTATTCCGGCAACGATGGACTGTCAGCAAAGAACCTTGGGAGATTGTTACTTTTTATGATAGGAGTGTCCGGCAGTTGACTTATTTTCAACTCTTGTGTTGCTGACATTACCCCGACCATTGATTTGCTCTTGACTAACGGTGGTTTTTCTGGCATCAAATGTTCTGGAATATTCAAGAAGGAGGCGCTTCGATGCGGTACCCTTGCTAAGACCTTGTTCAATTTGTCAGGGTCCATGGTCTTCAAGCTATCCACCCTGGACATTGGTCTCGATAACTTGCCACTACTGTCTACTCTATTCAATGTCTTAGAACTGTTACTCCTAGGGAATTCATTGTCTGATCTTAACCTTAAAATTCCTTTCACACTTTCTACTCTTGGGAGTGAAAACGCAGATGGTAAAGCCATAGAAGATACAGGATCGTACTTGTATATAGAACTTATAGTTGTGATTTTAGTTTCGTCTTTAAGAGTAATGGTACTGGGTTTTATAACGTCTTGCTTCTTAACTGGTACTACGTTCATAGTTAGTCCTTCTTCGGTGTCTTGACTTTGTCGGTCACTTTCTTCTTCTTCGTCAATCTTGAACATGTCGTGACTAGCAAGTTCATCTTGGAACATGATTTCGAAGTCAGTGACTGGTGAATTGATTTCGTCTTCGAAGTATACTTTGGTCCTATTAGGCCTGTCTGAAAGGTAGTCCGGTTCGGATTTTGTCTCCAATTCATCCAGTGAGTTTGTGCTCGCTGTTTTTGCTTTTAATTCATGGTCGTCTCTGAATATCAGAGATTTGGAGAATACCTGCCAGTAGAGAAAGAAAATTTTAGTTTTGTAAACAAATCCGCTATATTTTAGTAGACGTTACTAATGAAATCATTATAAACCTCTTCAAACATTGTAAATTCTGAAAACACTTTGGTCTTAGAGGCCAATCTCTAGCCTTCATAGTGCACCAGTGAGTGCAGAAACCAGATGAATTGTTTTTCCTTTGCTCTCATAGTATGATGGGACAACAGGAAAGAGATCTAGACAGCTGACCGTGTTGGTATCGTGAGTGCCATATGTCGGTGTCACGAGTGTCAGGCATCAGAGTCTGTGTCATGAGTGTTGTGTCAGTGTGGTCAGGTTTCGGAGCCGGGTGTGTCAGACTCACGAGTTCTGGAATTCATGAGTCACACTCGCAACACTGACAGTGAGTTGCAAGTGTCAGGAGTTGGTGTCTATCATAATATCTCACCTCATAAAGCTTGTCAGCATGTAAGGGGACCTCGTTGGTCTCTCTGCCTGTGATCGCTCGAGGTGGCAGATGGTTGTTGTTGACCGGTTGCTCGGTAACCACGCTCTCGAGGCTGGCTCCATTGTTGACGTAGCCGTTCGTATGGGCTGCATCTTCTTCTAATCTGGAAAAGAGTTACAAAGGAGATATTAATTAGGATGCTACAATGATTTTCGTCAAATCTTTATCAGAGGTTTGAATATTAAGCGCTTGCCGGTAGCATACAAGATAGGTATTCCCTTTGTTCTTCCGAATGCATGTATGCAATTTATCAGTAGCAGCCACGGAGTCTGGATTTGTACCCGGTTGCAAGCAATAGGTTCGCCCCCTATTACATAGAACTTGACTAAACTGGCGAAACGTGGATGTTTCTGAGGTCTTCCTTACCCTTCGAAGATTACAAGCGTGATGTTATGTTATGATAATTATCTGATAGAATGACCATAGATAAACTTATAAAATAAATAGTGCCTTTGTACTCAGAGTTATGTTATGTCGTTTTCTTACGTTTTCAATTGTGTGCACATTACCAATGCAAAAATATCTAAACCCTCATACCTCTATAGTTCTTATGAAAACGCATTGATATCATCAGCACAACGATGACACGTATTTCCTCCACCCACTTATAGTATGACACGAGATTTTCTTTCAGTAATGTTCGTCAGTAAAACTTAACGATCAGACTGTTAAGCCACCAAACTTGAATGAAAGGCAGTTGCATGCGGCTATGATGAGAATGCTAAGGCGATGTGTGGTGTAACACGAATGCGTAAAATACGAAATAAGTAAACAAGAATAAGTCTGAAAGTGGGTTGTTTGATGTGTGATAATCGATTGTGTTTGTATGGGCATGTGATGCGGAGGAATGAGGAAAACGTCATGAGGAAAGTTTTGGGTATGAATGTTGATGGCTATGAGAATACAGGAAGACCAAAGGAACGAAAGATGGACTGTGTGAAGGATGATATGGCAAGAAAAAGTTATCTGATGAGATAACGAGTAATAGAGAAGTATGGAAGATGACATGTATGCTGCGTCGATTCCAAATACATCGAAATAAGGGCAGGAGAATGATGATGATGACTTCAGTAACTAACGGCTATGATAAATATATGATTTACAACTGAAGTAATTAATGTTAGAATAATAACTGACTATCAAGATCATGGCGTGTTTGTTTATTTGCACACGGATCGACGCCGCTTGTGACTTCGAGGACAAGCAGAAGATATACATACAAGGAATGGGACACCGACGATAAAACTGTTACCACGTAGTCAGTACATCATTCGGAACCCCCGCATAGAAATTTTTCCACCACATAGAAAACAGCTGTTCCATACATTTTGACCGTATAGGTATTTTGTAACAATTTGCAGTGTTTTGTAGGAAGTTATATCCGACGAAATATTCTGAATACGTAGTAACCGTTGAAGCGTCGGTGTCCCGTCCACTTCGTAATGGGAGGGTTTGTTAAGAAAAAAATCTGATGCATGTGCTCAGTATGATTGTTCGGAAGTCTCCATAGTATCGTTGACCTAGTGGTTGCTAGTGCCACTGCTGAGCCGGAGAGGTTCTGAGTTCCATTAGGATCCAGGTTAAGCAAAATTTTGTTTGTCTGCAAATTCTTGACGACAATTTCAAAATGGCAATAGCCTTTACGAGGCTCTTTTAAACGTAGCTGGCAAAATGTTTGTGTATTTATAGAAGGACATCTCTACCTAACCATTTGGGGAAAAAATTACCGTATTCCAAACAAACGAAAAAAAAGTGGAAAATAACTTTACTTTCGGAAATCGGTGCCAAAAAAATAGATTTTGATGAAATTTCTACGGGACCAATCGGAAAGTGTATTCTTTCAGATAAAAGAGGAATTTTTCAAATCGGTTCATAAATGACGAAGAAATGAGGTAAAAACAAAAAAAAAACCGAAATGAGAACCTCCTCCTTTTTTTGAAATCAATTAAAAAGGGGGGAATTTTATATTTACGTCACACCGTAAAGTGTAACTTTTTTTCAATGTAAAATCGAAGCAGTAGTATTTCTCTTACAAACAAACGAATGGTTCCATGCCATTCTCATGCTTAGTGATCTTACAGATTCATTAAAGTAATTAAAATGATCATCACGATTGGTTTCAACAAGACAGAGTTATTCCGTCTCGCTTGTAAGAATAGTCGACGTGAAAACTGTACGAATTTCATGAAAGTTTCAAAGCAACTGAATGCTGGACACACATTTATTTCTTGTTGCCTTAGTTTTTCTCATTAGATTCGTTTTTCGTACACACCAATGATAAATACCTGAACTTTTAGAAAGAATTACCTAATATTTCCCAAGTAATTAGAGTACTTTAATAAATCAGGAGGAGCTCGTGGCTACATAATAACAGTCGCACGGGTCGGTTAAACCGTGCGTGCCAAGGTCGGTCTGTGGATGGGTGACCATCCATTACATATTGAGTTTACTCCGTGCCTCAAACAGTCGTTAAAGGTGTCAGTGATCCGAAAGTCTGACAACCAGTCTTACCAAGGGTTACCGTACTACCCAGTACCTACTAACTGGGTTGTGTAGGTCAGATGGGCAGTCGCTCCTTGAAAATGGTTCGGTTAGACTGGAAGCTGACCCCAATATATTTGGGAATAGGCTCGGCAGATCAGATGAGCAAGAGTGTGTATAGTGTGTAGCTCAAGGAAAGGATTTAAAAAATCCTAAAGAGGTTAAATAGGCCATGAAAGTTACTAATTGAAAGAAATCTAATTGAGTTCATGGCTCGTTATCTATTGTAGGACATTTACGTCAAATGAAATCAATCCTCACAAATCTGTAACATTATCTCAAAAACATATAATATCCGCGTGTACTCATATCGCACTAGTGTGACAGCTATATTATTATGACTGTTGACGTTGGTTTTTACGCGATTTTCCTCTTCAAACACGCTCATACAATGATTTACAACATAATAAATGTCAGTGGACAATGATATTTACATTATCTTTTACCGCACTCATTAGAGAAACATGCATGTGTTACTTGACAATCAAACTTAATGTTTTATGCTTTCAGCTTGATAAACAACTAGATATACTTAGAATGTGCTTGTGCAGAGCCATGACTACATTTATGAGAAAATTTGTCGATATACCTATCAAAATAATATCAGCCATCTTTTTCTTCTTGATGACCAATAGCGATCTCAGCCTAACCTCTGTGTAATACAGGCGTTGTATGTAGTGGCTTTTCATGCTAGGCCAGCATTTCTGGTGTAGTTACAGCTTCATCGATTTAGCTATTAATCAAAATGACGGATAAGAAATAAGTTAAATGGTTCCGGGTCGATGGCTCATTTAGACAAAAAAAAAATTAAAATAGTTAAGGAAAACATTGTGAGAAAATCGGCACGGCTGAAGATCACTAATTCGAAGAAATAATGATGATATAATTATATACCAGGGCGTTGATGAGTCAGTCATCGATTAACATAACCTATCTCAGTTCACAGCTGGACTTCGCTCTCTCCCAAGCTGCGTCACAACACCCCTCACCCTGCTGGATCCAGTCTGACTCAGCTGCCTCTTTTTGAGGCCGTCCTTCCATCTTGCTAGGGTTCCTCGCTACGCTTGCCAATACGTGGCCTCCACTCCAGGACTCGTTTAATTTAACAACCTGGAAATCGAAGATCCTGAAGAAATCGATTCTTTGACAAACGTGGCCAGCTCATGCCTTTTTCAGCTTGCTTTCTGTGAACTCCAGTTCTTATCCTGATAATTCCATTTCGGATCTCATCCTTCAAAGAAACGCTTAGCGCAGGTCGCGCTGACCGACCGCGAATTTAACCATCCCGAGTGTCAGTGTCTACGTTTAGGCACCGTTTGTTTTAACGGACAGGACAGGTTGAAGATTTTAGTCTTTAAACACTGAGGGATAGGCGACGAAGAGATTGAAGAAGTTTTGCAAACGCTATTCAGACCAACTAAATCCTTCTGTCGGATTCTTTCTCGAAATTGTTTATACCGAGCTGGATGTTTTTCGTTTTTAATTATTGATTTTAATTTAATGCACTTGTCAAAGAGATTGGCAGTCGCTCCATGTAAAATACTGGCATTCAGCGGTTAAACTGGAAGCCGACCCCAACATAGTTAGGAACAGACTATGCAGATGATGATGCACTTGTCGACGAATAGATAATAGGTAGTACTTATGTGATTTAACTACAGGATTTTAATATGCGGAAAAACGATATCTCATGTAAGATGATGATTATACATGGAAGACATCATGTCTGTATAAATTATAGTTTAATAGTTTCAACGTGACTGTATGTGAGATGGATGCTAAGATTAGGTATCATTCGTTTCATTTCGTCTGAGGTTTCTGACGACTAAAGAGGCACAAAGAGGTCTATACTAATATCATAAAGCTGAAGAGTTTGTCCATTTGGTTGAAAGTGTTAATCTTAGAAACGACTGGTTCGAATAGAAAAATTATTTTAGTGTTGGATACCCCACTTATTGAGGAAGGCTATAGCTGTATAACATCTCGCTGCTACCAATAAGAGCGGAGCATCAATCAAATATGTTACGCAGACTAAGTTGCGCGGGTCAGCTAGTGTATTTAAATTGATAGAACTGGATTTCAGTACCGTCCACGGTACTACACGTTCTATCCATTTTGTTTACGTATGTCCTATGGAATAATTTAATTACCTTCCAAATGGTGAAAGAATGGAAAATGGTGAAAACCGGCATTCTTTTTTACCGTACACCGATTACTCCGCGATTGCTGAGCCGATGACGAGATTATTTTTTGGTCCAAGTTATTTTAGATTATAAATAAAGATTTTAGTTTTACCCTTTCTAGATGTTTACCCTAGCCTACATATAGTTTTTCGCTGCTAGGCAAAGGCCTACTTTCTTCCAAACCTATCTATCCTGTGCCATCCCTGGCCATGTTTGCCCCAAAAACTTAAGTAGATCTCCACACCACCTTCCCCGCGGTCTGTTTCAACAGAAACCCAAAGCTTAGTTCATACTAAATTATTTTTTGTATGTAGCAATTGTTAAACTGATAGAAATTACTGCTACGGGAGATATTTTACAAAGTACTGACTTCGTGTAGCAAAATGACTGGCAACTCTGCTGTTGCAGGTTGCGATAGCCACTCCCCCACAGTACTTGGAGCTGACAATGAAATGACAGACACCCAAGTTATCAGTATATATTAATATTAAATTAGTTTCACACAAATAAATACTAAGTAAACGACGTAAATTTCTCGCTATATAAATAGTTTGTTCTAGCTTCTGTTTAAGACTGTGTGTTTGTTTTAATATAAGACAAGAAAAAATGATTTATTAATTATTTTTTTACCCACTGATTCATCATCTTTTTTCCGACTTTTTTTTTACAAAGATGTCAGCGTTGTGTGTTGTTGTTGTAGATTCTCTGTTTCCGAATTAATGAAGTCAATGGATGATTTTATCCTAATAACATCTAGTTAACACTTACATAACCTACCCCTCAGGAAGACACCAAGGTCACTGTCAGCAGTCTGACGTCCATTACCTGTCATCTCTGTCCAGTGGTCGCGATCAGTCAAGTAATCGCGCCAACACGACCAGTGACGTCAAACAATTGTCAATGTGAAGTTGTCAACTCACAAAACATGCCATTACATCAAGATGTGCAGGTCGTTTGGTTAAACACTTAGGATGAGAGATGTTGTAGTAAGTTACTCTTATTAGTTGTCCCATACATTTTGACCGTGTAGGTATAGCACTTTAGTAGGCAACAGCTGTATTGTTTTAAAATTAACGATGTAAAATTTCTATGTGGGGGGGTGGGTTCAGAATGATATACTGAACACGTGGTAATAGTTTGTGCGGCGATGTCCACCGTGTATAAAAAATAGAAATCACTAAATGACTAAGATGACCAGAAACCAGATGAGAGTGCGAGATCTAAATACTAAAGTTAAGTTTTATAATTGATAAATAAGACTTAATTAACAAGAAATGTACCCGCTTAAGTAGAAAGTGTGTATATCTAAATGAAAAGCTTTAAAAAGAAAGAGAAATACATAAGTTTTGCTTTTGCTTTTCAGCTATACGAGCTGGCGTATACTGTGACCAAAGTATCAGATCTTGGACCAGGTTCTGGCCAATGAAGAGTAGAATAGAATATTGATTTATTGTTGTTCTAGGTAACAAATAGGCAGTCGCTCCATGTAAAATACTGGTATTTAGCTGCATCCGGTTACGATCCGGCCAACATAGTTGGTAAAACGCTGCTCTAATGGATGGAGTAGGTTACAAAAATAAAGATGATAAAAATTCAAGGACTATTATTTCACTACTCGTTGCTTGACATGAAAAGATGATAAATTCTTTATACTCACTTGTAGGTTGCTATTTTCTTGTCGAAACAGAACCTCTCCTCGCAACAGTTCCAGTACATCGTCTCCAGACAACTGTGGACAACGGCAAACAAAAAATATTACTTCAAAGTCGGGCATGCTGCAGAGGTGGCTAAGTAGTAACGGCCCCGACTCACGATTGGGACCGTCATGGGATCGAATTCCGACGACAACATTACTTCTTGTAAATTATTTCATCACTATTGCTCTCAAAATTGCTCGGAAAACATTGTGAGGAAGCCGGCTTGTCTTACAGCCAAATATGTATTCCAAGACATGTGACATCTACCAACAAGCTCACGTGGAGGATTATTAGTCCATTCCCGCTTATAGAGAAGACGCGGGCTTATATGGATAAAGAGAGAGTGCGAGAGAAACAAGAATAAACGTTTAGTAACCTGTTCAGCAGTTTAATGTTTTAGATTTAGCATCATAAGGTAAACGAACCATGTGCATATGGTATAGGAAATATGTAACATGGTAAGTTATTGTAGCTGTGTAGATCAATCAATACGTATTCAGTCTCTGTATCTTTATGAGAATTTCATCCTGCAGTAAAGTATTACATTTTCGCAGTTATTGTACCTCTAACATAAACCTTAAAACCATAACCTTATGTCAAAGACCATAAAGGTTAAAATAACAATAAGAGGACGGCGCGGCGGTTACATTACTATGTCGTCAGGTAGACTATAGTCTTATTTGCCTTTTACGACACGGCAATAGCATTACTTTTTCTTGGAAATACACGAAAACCTACATATCTACAATTAGTTTTTAAGAAGAAAGAACGAGTAATGCAACGACATTGATAAACATCTGATACATTAAAATATCACAGTGACTCATGATCCATTTCATCGAACTCGACTCGCGTGTTTACGAGTTAAGGTTACTCAGACTAACACACACCTTGCCTGCAGCTTCGCTCGCGGTATCGTGTCGGAAACTATCACACAGTTAACCCACAATTATCTCACATTTAAATATAGCCTATGACACTCGGAGGTAATGAAGTTTTATATTAGTGAAAGAATTGTCGGAATCGGGTCAGTAGTTCCAAAGATTACCCCTACATCTAAACTTTACCTCTTTATAATATAAGTGCAGATTAGTAATAATAGTAGCTCGAGGCTAAATAATAGCAGCCGCTCGGGTCGATCTTCAGGTTAGGCCGCGCTTGCCTAGGCTGGTCCATGGATGGGTAACCACCCATTACATACCGAGTTTCCTCTGTGTCTCGGAAAGCACATTAGGGCGTTGGTCCCGGCTGTCAATTGTATTACCCAGTACTAACCGGGTTGTGGAGTCGCTCCATGTAAAATACTGGTATTCAGCTGCAATCGGTTAGACTGGAAGCCGACCCCAACATAGTTGAGAAAAAGCAGGCAGATGATAAGGAAATTATATTTAAAGATAAACACTCACTCTAACGAAGACGACGCCGATGTCCCAGCACTGGGAACGATAAGCTGATTAATTATCTTTAACACTTTAAATTATGCATAAATACGCGACTTTTCCGTCTTGCCTGAACAAGACAACTGACTCCTGAACAATGAAAAAGAAAAACATGATACAGGCAAATTTACATACTAAACAGTTCTCCGTAGTTGTTTTAAAAGAACTGTTATTATGTTCTTGTTAAAGAAACTTCGACTCCGGTCAGTAGTTGTCTGTTTTCCCTGAGACTAGGCGACAGTTAAATGAATGCTTTAATATTATTGCGCTGTTAGAATGTCAATTCTTAAGTGTTCGGTTGCATGAGGTCTTGGCCTCGATACGAGGGTTTATTGAGTTTTTAAATTTTTCAGTATTAACCACAGGCTCTGGACTTGTGCCCGGTTGATGGCAATAGGCTTGTTCCCTAGCACAAGTGACTTAAAAGTAACTGGCGAAATGTGCCTGTGCTATTAGGTACACCTCTGCCTAACCTTTCGAGCATTACAGGCGTAATGATGGTATGTTTGTCTCCATCAAGGTTTAGGAGAAAAACTCCAGTACAACCAGAAAACAGCTCACCCTCACCTTTAATTTCGAAGCAGAATATACGTAAGGTCTTCTATAACACTGCTGAAACACTTCATCCAATCCAGACACTTTAACACACTTCAATAACACAAAAAAAAACTAATTCACACACAACCACTCCACTGCATCGCACAGATCCTGGTCTCACATTAAAGGCTTTCCAATTTTTTTTTATTTCATTTAAAAGAGTGTCCAAGGAGTTTCTTGCTCATTCTTCACCAAAGAGATGTACGCTTTGGAATGGGTAACTTACAGTACTTTCACAGTTATTATGCCTTGTGGGTAGACTGTAGCTTCTTCCGTTTGTTTTTGACAATTCAAAACTTTTCTATTTAAAATAAATGCCTTGAGCTTGAGTATGAAAACTACACTAACACTTTTAATAACTTGAGTACATTTCGCAGTACGAACACCAGAATGACGTGTACTGAGGAGATACGAACAGTTGAAGCATTATCTTGACACTGAGTGACATTATCGGGAATGGAGGCGCTTCTGTTGCGTGATTATCTGTGGTTACAGATGCTGCGGTGTACCTAGCTAGAAACAGGAGTTGCCATAACTGACATGGAAGTCTTTAAATAGACTTCGGCCACAGGTTGGTCGAAGGAAAACCTTTTCAGGTGGAGATTCATAGATGACTCTGCCCTGGAGTGTAAATGAGGTGTTGCTCCACAAACGATGGGACACTTGATAATTATCGTGTCCTGCGTGTCCTGTTGTTTGCACTTCAAAGGAACTGATGGACGCTACGGAAAGTGCCAAATTCGTCGCCAAACTTTAGGCTGACTCAATTTTCATAGTCATCGATAAAAAAATAATATTATACACTATAGACGCATCTGTAATCCCCGTGGGGTCAGGCAGGTGTGCCATAGTACGACCCACATTTCGCCAGTTATAAGAGGGCGACACTATTGCCTTTCAACCGGACGCAAATCAAAACTCCGGAAATGGGAAAATTCAGACGGAAAAACCTAATAAAACTTTGCCCGATTTGGGAATCAAAACCAAGACTTCATGACCGCTATACGAACGAGAACTATTGTACATTCTTAGTAATTTGGTAAAGGAAACCTGGACGTAGCGACATTCTATAAGTCAAAAATGTATTGGAGTAACATAAGTTACCGCAAAAACGTATGTATATCCCGTTGAAAAGAGCCGTATTCAGAAGTATTATATGTACACGTACGCTCGAACTAGGCATCGAAATCGGGACGTTAATCTCAGCAGTCTTAGCGCTTGCAACCACTAAGCGAACGAGGTAAAACGAGAAAATTGTAGTGAAAACCTTGAAAACGACAACAGTGATTGTTTTCACCCATTTATAGACGAATGAATTTGTTAATAACAGATGATGGGCAAATTACACTTGATTGCTTTAATTGCAGTTATTGCTAATAACTACGTTTAGCTCGTGGCGGCGCTCGTTGCTTTACGTATTTGCAAGGCAGTTTTTGGACTATCCCGACGATTTTTGATTCAGGTCAACTCCTATTTCTCACCATTATTCAGGTTTGCTTACAATTCTATTTGGCTTCGCACCGTAAACCGCAACTTTACAGATCCATAATAAGCCTATAATGATTCCACAGCTGGAACACAGGTCTTGATGCAAAGGGCTGTATGTAATCCAGCACGCGGCCCCAGTGCGGGTTGGTAGATGTCATATGTCTTCAAGTTTTTATTCCCCGACATGCCACACCTCGTTAATTCGCCATTCCGAAAATTATTTAAGTAATGGGAAGCTCCATCATCTGCCTGCCTTTTTCCAACTATGTTGGGGTCGGCTTCCAGTCGACCCGGATACAGCTGAATACCTGTATTTTACATAGAGCAACTGCCTATCCGACCGATCCAGAGGCCAGATAGGCAGTCTATACAGCTCTGTGTGTATTAACTGTAGTAGTGGGTAATACGATATCTTTTGGTAAGACTGGTTGTCGGACTTTCGGGCCACTAACTACCTGTAACGACTATCAAAGATCTAAAAATGACAGCCTGGACCAACGGCTTAACTTGCTTTCCGTGGTGTCCACCCACCCATGGACCAACCTAGTCAAGCGCGGCTTAAACCTATAGATCGACCCAAGCGGTTATTATTAATTAACCACGAGCTTCCCAACGTAAAGGTCCCCGTAACGTAAGCGAAGCCGCGACCAATAGCTAGTATAAATAAAGTGTACTTACTACTGGCATGACTTGCACAGTTTGAGCAGCATCTTGAGGTGTTCGCATAGTGTCCGCGCGGGCTGTGGTCGACGCTGGGCATGGAGGCTCGTGCTATGAGGTCACTCCTGGAGAGCACTTCATTCCTGGAATAAAAGAACAGTGTGGTTAAGATAGAAGAATATACTACGGCCAAGTAGCTGGTCCAACATGAATGGACCAAACACTCGGTACACGATACGAACGAGGTACAACATGCTGATAAAAACATAAAACCACGTCTGTATACCCCGATGTGTACGGCATACGTTTATCTGATGATACGTCCACATTTCGCTAGTCATCTTTTTAAGGGCCTATTACCATTATCCGGTCCCAAATCTAGACTCCGTGGCTGCTACTGAAAATTCCCTGGTGGAAAAACCCAATAACACTTTGCCCGGCATGGGAGTCGAATCCAGGACCTCATGATCAGCAGTAGCGCGTGCAACCAATAGACTAACGAGGCAACAGGTTCCTCAAAAATAACACCCCTATCTTGGTTGCGCCACCCACATCAATGGGGAATCGGGGTAATGGCTTGACAACGTTTTTGCGATCCGATCACCTTGAAGCTTGTGGAATATTTAAATTTTCGTAAGATATAGTAAAATGAGCATTGAACAAGCAGGCCCAGTAATTACGGAATAATCGGTGGATTTACATGAAACAAAAAAGATACTGGTATAATACATAACCTCCTCCTTTTCTAGAAGTTGGTCAAAAACCCAATAATTTGCTTTCATTTCTAAGGAATGGGTCAAAAGTAAGTCATCGCCCAAAATAAAGGAAAACGTTCGAATTACTTGCGTTACGAGTTTGGTTAGTGACTTCGAATAATAGTAATTTGGTGACCTCAGTGACATTCAATGATTTAAAACTGAGATACGAAGAAAATCTTGGAATCAAAATGAGATTTAAAACATGTAAACATGTATAATTGGTATTGCAAGTACTGGCAATTGATCGTAGGTTCAGAAACCCAATTGCATAACTCAATGATAATCACAATCCGGAAATAAGATGGAGTCTGTCTCCAGACCATCAAGATGCAACTTATAAGTATTTTACATGAAGCGACTGCTTATCTGACCTCCACAACCCAGTAACCGGGTACCACCACTTTGGTAAGACTAGCTGTCATACTTTCGGACCTTTGACTACCAGTAACGACTGTCAAAGATCTGCTGATGACAGCTGGGGTATGGCTGAACGTGCTTTTCAAGACACGGAGAGCTTCACGGTCACCCATCGTCGGACCGACCTCGGCAAGAGTTGCTTAACCTTGAAGCCCGTCCCGTGCGGCTGTTATTATTGTGTATCTAGTTCTAACGATATTCATCTGTAACGAGGAGAGCAGATTGTTCTATATACCGCGCTATAACGATGCCATTGTATGCTAATGAGGACTGGCACACTTCTGTGATCATTTGATCGACAAGGTTGAAAACCTTATGGGACTAGTGTTTTAATGGGCAGAATGTCTGGTGGGCGTAACGCAACGAAAGTATGCATAAAGGTTTAAGTATTTGGGCAACTGGGTCACTGATGACTTAAAAGACAATGTAGACATAGACAGGGAGCGCAGGTCGCTGGCTGTCCGTTGCAACATGCTGGCAGGCAGGTTTGCACGCTGTACTGAACCGGTAAAGATGACGCTTTTTAAGGCCAGTCGTTTTACACGTGCAGCCTGTGGACCAACAGGTCGCTGTATGCCCGCTGGGTATACACCCAGCGGGCATACAGCGACCTGCGCGTACAGTACAATAACGCATTCAGGGAGCTTTTGGGGTTGCCGTGGCGATGTAGTGCGTCAGGGATGTTCGCGGAAGCGTGCGTCAGGGTTCGCCGCAATCATGCGGAAGAGATGCGCTTCCATGATGGCGCGCTTGCGCTCCTCATCCAATGGCATCCTGAATGTGTTTTCAGACCGGTGGGACTCTCCTCTCCTACGAAGGTGGGTAAGTGTTCAGACACACTTATCCAAATAAACTGGTGTGCCATTGAACAAACAGGTCATTGTCATTTTAATTGTTTAATTTAAATTTAATTTAATACTAATATTAGGCTAAGTTATACTATTACTAACAATATATGGATGTAATTCTGAAATAAAATATTTGAATTGGAATAAACATAATAACAACACGCCTGTAATCCCCGAAGGGTTAGGCAGAGTTGAACCTTATAGTACACCCATATTTCGCCAGTTATTTTTAAGTCTCATTTAATAGGGGCGAGCCTACTGCCATCAACCGGAAAAATCCAGACTCTGCGGCTGCTACTGAGAAATTCTCGATTGAAAACCCAATAACAATTTGCACGACCCGGGAATCGTAGACGCCTCAGAAGTTACAATAGCAACTAGCTCAGCTTTCACTCTTTGCTGATTATAGCGCTCTTTGCATGTGCTATGCTCCACGTTCAAATCACGATGTAACTACTAACTTCCGCTTACATAATACATAGGTACAAACACCAATAATGAAATACGAAATATAGCTGCATGTCCATTGTAGAGGTAATTTAATGGCCCGTATGGTTTGATGATGGCTACATTATGTGGCCATCTCTTAGAGATTTAGGCATCAGGTCGTTGAGCTCCCAAAAATAGGATTCATTGTAGACGATGATTGATATATGTCATCGTAGATCAGTTATCTGATTCAAGATAAATGACCACTGATCATTCAATAAGACATAAAATATTTTAATAAATTATGCAAAAGCTCTGGATTGGAGTAGCTATTTACACCTGCAAAGGGAAAATTAAACTGGATTTTGCCACTAACTTTATAACTGTACGCCTCCTAAGAGGTACACCTCTGCCTAACCATTCGGGGATTACAGGCGTGATGTTATGTTAAGGACTGCCACTGTTGGTTGTCGTAGTTCTGACATACTGAATCAACCCACAATCTCTTAGTTTTGTTAAATAAGTCAAACTAATCGATCAAATCAGTCTCATGTACATCCTAAACGTATGCTCAGAACAGATATAAAAATAATCAGCCTTAACTATCCAAAAATATAACGATTTCTTCGGAAAATGGGGGAAATTGTCGTGTGGGTTGGTACATTTTTACAGAACTATGCTCAATAATTATCATTATCCCACCAAGATGTGTGTGTCAATAACACAGTCGTGACAGAGCACTTATAGATTATAACTTCTGCTTACAAGTCTACCGACAAAGCCATCACGCATTCTCTCAACATCCCTACAATAATAACTGTATTGTCACACCTTCCATACACTCTAGAACAGATCATAACACTTCCATATAATTATAAAGCATAATAACTTGTAGTTTATCTCGTTATTACAATATGTATTGTGTGCTCACTGCAATCCGTGACATACATTTGTAAGATAATCAGCTAACACAGATCAGGTATGAAAAACAACGTGTCAAGACTGAGGTTTACTTGGATAGGAATTTCCCCTAGTTACAGATTTTATAGTGAATCTGACATACTCATCATCTAACACCCGTATCAATAGTCAAGTTAAAGTAATTACTTTAGCTTAAGCAATTACTTGTGCAAAATTTTTCATGCAATGGACAAGAATTTAAAAGAAGTAAGAACCGTCAAAAAAGCAAAGCTAAGAATTCTAACTTTTTACAGTCCTAACTTCAACCGATTACTAAACTACATAATAAAAATTGTATCTTAAAAATGACATTTACTCAAGTAAACACTTTGACTTGTTTATAGATACGGGGATTAATGTTATGCAAAATATGTAGTTTTAATTCCGCTAAATAGATCCAGGCCTGGATGCAGGCAGCAGCACCACCCTCCTGACAGCAAAATATACATATGCAGGAACGAGCGCGTACCCAAGCGCTCCTCGAGTCAACACACCTCCTGCGGATGCACCGTGGACAGGCGAAACTCGTGTTAAGGATAGGTTTTGGGTGTATAGCATGCTAATTATTATTGCTTTTCCTGTATGTAACCAACTTAGGGTCGGCTTCCAGTTTAACTGAATGTTGCTGACCACACGTTAATACCATGGTATTACAATACCGTTTGGCAAAACTGGTTGTCAATACTTACTAAAGTTTATTAGGCTAAGGAAGTTCCCCAGAAGATAGTAATTTTTATTTCAAAGCACTAAAAAAGAAGAACATTATAATTTAGATTTTCACCAATATTTTGTATTTTTTTTTTATATACAGATCACCGAATGCGGCGACATGTATGTGTAATAAATCTATTAGATACACCTCTGCCTAAACTTTCGTAGATTACAGGCGCGATGATGTTATGTTTAAATCTAAAAAAAATATCAACATTTATGGAAATTCTACGCCATCCATCTTAACCAAACAAGTCAAAACTACATTTCAGTTCGACCAACAAGATTTAGTACTGATAGAAGCCGTAGCAACAAATCCTGCTGACACCAATATTGACATAGCGCTAAGATATTCAGTCTTACACAAACAGCTTGATAGCTCGCACCTGACACTTGAGACTGATGTTATTGACGAAGAGATAGTGAGCTAAAAATATTACGCTATCTGAACGGTGCAGATTAATAGTAGATAGGAGTGATATATTGCAGTACAACGGATGATGGATAGACTTTATTGCGAACTAGCTTTGGCCCGCGGCTTCGCTCGTATTATATTCGTAAATTATCCTACCAGAAGGTTTTAAATATAGCCTACGCGACTCGGGGATAGCACAGCTTCCCATTAGGGAAAGAATTTTCGGAATCAGGTCAGGAGTTCCGCAGATTTCCCCCTATATCTCAAATGACAAACATTCAAACTTTACCTCTTTATAATATTGTATAGTTAGTACACATAAAAGGGAAATACATAAATATGAAGTGTATAAATGACAGTATTATCGGTAATCTTACAGGCAATGTGTGTAAGGAAGTAGAAGATTATCTATTGTTTGGTTGGACGCACTAATCTCAGGAACTACTGGTTCGAATTGAAACATTATTGTAGTGTTGGATAGCCCATTTATCGAGGAAGGCTATATAACATCACGCTGCGAAAAATACGAGCGGAGCATTAATCAAAAATGTAACGCAGACGAAGTTGCGCGGATCAGCTAGTATGTTTATATCTGTTGCTAATAATAATTTTAAACGAACATAAAAAGGATTAACGAATAAAAATAAAAGGAATATTTACTTTTCGTCTTCCTTAGGGTATGATGGACAGATAAGTGGAACATCGTATGATGTATCACATATAAATAAATAAAATTGAAGTATCTGTTTGTAATGTCAAAATAAGAGCTTTTACTGAATGTAAGTACATGAAAGTATATCCGGTACTTATAACAAAAAAGCACTTTAAAAGTTTTTGTCTGTCTGTTTGTTCCGGCTAATCTCCGAAACGGCTAAATTAAAGCCCTTGAAATTGATAACAAAATCCGATTCAAATAGGGAAGTCATATTTTTATAATATATATTTTCACGTAGACGAAGGCCGCGGGCAATAGCTAGTCGTACTTAAATGTGGCTAGCAGCCAACTTGCTGGCCAGGTTCTTGTATTGTTTATGTCTACGACAATTAAAATATTAGAATGATAAATAAATAAAATAAATAAATAAATAAATTTCTTTATTGCCACAAAAACAGGTTGCAGAAAAATTTGAGACCCTGGCTCCAGAGCTAATGATGTTTTCATTTCATCATTTAAGAAGAAAATGATGCCGTGACGTGTGACAGGGGAGAATGGAAGAAGAAAACGTGTTGCGCCGACCCCGAGTAGAATGGGACAAGGGCAGGAAGATGATGATTTTCATTTCTCACCCGTACGCAAAATACGCGGTTTGGACGTGGAGTTGCGGACACCAACTCGTTATACAATACAATACATTTATGTAACTCACTACATTAAAAACAATAAGTAAATGCCTTAAGCCACACAAATAGCTTCAATGACAAGGATGCAGTCAAATCTCAATTGTTTTAAACCTTATCATTTACGATAGTGATATAGTTAAATAGCGAACAAGATAGTATCATTCACGGAGTAAATACAAAGAGGAGATGGCCTAAGCAACTGTGCACTGTGATTCTCAACTAGGTCCTGACGTTACCATGTGGGCGTGGCCTTAGTCAGTGTATTGTTGGCGTTCGTCCTATGCACAACTTTGTGAACGTTCCCATTTTACAGCATTGTTCGCGCTAGACGAAAAAAAGAATGAAGTGTTGTGTTTTGTCTTGTAAAAATTACTCGGATAGACGTTCTGATGCTATGGATGGCATCACATTTCATTTGTAAGTAATTTTATGCGTAATTTATTAAAATAGTTCTAGAAAAATCTCCTAGCGTCGGCGTTTCCAAACATAATTCTACCCGACACTAGATGGCGACACTTGGTGTCATGGAAACTAAAAATATTTAGGTATGTAGAGCTCAGAACTAACATATTTTAATAACATTAATGCTGAAATTTTTTCAACATTCATTCCTAAAGACCCTTTAATGGCCAAAATGTTATTTTTTTAGTTTTCATATCATTTTGTAAACAAGCCGCTATCTATCGTCAACTATGAACAACAAACATAAACAACAAAAAGACAGGGCCGTAATAAGAAATCAATTATTTTACTGAATGTCCCGCGGCTGCGGCTGTCTCATAAATGGAAAGTACTTAAAACATTAAATACGCTGGACATAAAATACAATCTCATATAAATTAAATATTCTATCTACAATAATATACAAAATGATGAGTACAATGACCTCTTTTCGGGTTTAGTGTAAACAAAAAATAATGTTGTATAACAAAAAATCTAATAATCTTCATTCGTCATTCATCAGAAACCTTTTTTTTTTTCATTATAAAATCACAATTTATATTAAAAAAATACGCATCAAGATGGTTCGCAAAATTAATTTAAAATAAAACAGTACTCCCCGGTACGAAAATTCTGAGTACGACCCTGCTGCATCCTGCACTTAGTGACATCTAGTGTGAGATAGTTACGTAACTACAAAACAAAATCGTCAGAACAAGCGAATAGTTTTGCTATTGACCGCTAGATGGAAAATAGAGAAGTGGGCGGGATCTAGCATCCCCTCACCCCGCAAAGTGTCACGCGTTGTTTCCTAAGGAAATCGAATTAGAACATCTCTTTGTATTTACTCCGTGGTATCATTAATAGATAATCTAATTACCTTGGTAGAGATTCTAGATAAGATCTGATCAGGCATACAGTAAGCTAAGCTGGCTTTTATGATTTTAAAAGTAAATTGGCAGTTTGACAATTGAAGATTTATTTATTTTCTTTTGTATATTTTTGTAGATTTATGTTCTGGGTTCGATTTCCAGGTCGGGCAAAATGTTTATTTATTTATTTATTTATAAGTAGGAGAACCAACAGCTGTAACAAATGGATAACAATTGAATATATAACACAGAGCCAATTACAGGTTCCCACGAGTAAAAACAGAAAAAGTTGTAGAAATCTTAGGATCACTAATAAGCACGATAAAACAAAAATAGTAAAAAGAATTAAAATAAGGTACAATAGCAATGTAAACACTGGCACCAGGATAGGCACTAATCACACGGGAAAGAAAAAAAAAATTATTGTTATTAAATTTTTCCAGTAGGAATTTCTCAATAGCAGCCACAGAGTCTGGATTTGTGCCCAACACTTTGCCTTACCTGGGAATCGAACCATCCTAGGTTCTATTGTTCGGTGACTGCCTCATGCTCGGCAGTAGCACTTGCGACCGCTATTAACAGACTACAAGATAGAAGATGATGATCACACTAGGACACGTAGAAAGGAAAAACGGAAGACCTCAACAGAATTAGGAGATATCCGGTTTATAAGTTTTCCTAAAATAACACAAAGAGATTAAAATAATAAATTATGAGACGGAATGGTCGATGACCTTAGCGCCTCGTTTTTACATGAATCATAAATATTACAAATCTGCCAAAAAGGTGCAGTTGTTTATTTTGATAAAAGAAAAGCCAGCAAAACGAGCAATCTGGTACGATTATAAAGGTTGTCATATCACCAGGAAATACCAGTTCCCGGTAGATAGGTTATCCGGGAAGATCTGAGTAAACATCAAAACCAAGTAACAACTCATGACTTCAGTTTGAAAGGTATGAATACAAGTAGTGTAGAAAATTCAATGCAACAATAACTACATTTGAACCTGAATTACCGATTGGTGAGGTAAAGTTCGAAGCAGGTGGCGTTCTGTTTATGCCTACCCCCATGGAATGTGTATCTACCGTGAGTCGCTGATTGTGAGACCCCGAGTAAACGCGAATTCATAATACCGTATTACCGAAAAGTACGCTCTACACAGACCATCAGGGGCAAACCTCCAAAGTCTAACCTTTGGAAGCAAATTTTGAAAACTCTATAACATCCGACTCCGTCAAACACCAGGAGCTCTACCCCTTAAGTACTTTAACGAAGATACGGGCCCGCCCGTTTCCGTAGCTCGAAACTTCAAATTGAACCCTACTCCCTATTATTTTCAGATTCATGAGTTTTGTAAACACGTCGGGAGTAGGGACATCTGCCTAATCGTGTACATCATATATATATATATATATCTCTCTTTAGTTCGGACCTCGAACTAATCGTATGTCCGTAGATGATACGGAGTAAGAAACGCCCGTAACTTTGGCCGAAACTACGGGTATCGTGCTTGGAGAGTAGACCTCCTGGAACATTTAACCCTCGGGTGTGATCTGAAGTGGCATATATGGAATGCGCTCAATCGAATTAGAAGACTTAAGAAATGCTACAGACGCTGATATTACCGTGGCATCCTAGCTCGAGAGCTCGACAAACTTAATAAGCCGTACCAGCAAAACGAAAGAATTTGCATTAAACTGCGCAACGTTCGCTTACAGTGGACGACTGATTACGTTTGCAGCGAACGCAACCTGCATATTCAACCTGTTATGTTCCCACAGCTGAAACTCAAGCCTCCTCTCTAAGAAAAGAGGGCTATATTCTACCACGTGCACTGAGGCGTCTTGATAAAGTCACATAATTATTACGGGATTTTTTTAATATTCGATTTTTTCACTCTAGGAAATACCTGGTTTCCTTTCAATATTTTCCTTCACATCCGAACGCAGCTATGAACGATGATAAATGGTGATTCACAGAAATATCCAGTCGCAGTCCAAGGGACAGTCATACAAAAAAATATAACTGGAATGACTCAGTGTTATTTTAAAGACACTTAGTAAGAAGTCCTGAGTCCTTTGCGGCGCTGCCAAGAATGTCACGTCCTTAACCGTGGTTATTAATTACTCGATGACATGCTTGAGCCTTGAGTAAGTGCTGTGAGAGAAAAAATAATTAAATGTAACGGCGTTCTGACAAGTGACTTTTGGGCTCGTGGCTAAATTTAATATTAACAGATCGAAGGTTAAGCTACTCTTGCCGAGGTTGGTCTGTGGTTGGGTTACCATAAATTTAATCAAGAGCAAGACACCTTCGTGCCGCGAAAAGCACGTTAATTCGTTAGTTCTGGCTGTCATTTACAGGTCTGTGGCCTGAAACTCGGACTACCAGTCTTACCAACGTGTATCGAATAACCTAGTACTAAATTGGTTGTGGCGGTCAGATAGGCGGTCGATTTGTGTAGAGTACGAGTATTAGGCTGCATCCGGTTAGATTGGAAGCCGACCCCAACATATTTGCGACAAGGCAGGCAGATGATGATGAATTCTCTCTCTCTCTCTCTTTCCTCTCACGATAGAGTTGTGGTAGCCCAGAAGACTACGAGTTATAAGTGGTGGGTTTGGAACCAGGCAGGCACTATAACATAACATAATATTACGACTGTAATATCCGAAGAGAATGGTACCTAATAGCATTCCCACATTTCGCCAGTTATGTAAACTGGCGAAATGTGGGAGAACCTGGCGATTTACTCGCGATTTCAATTTAATTTATTATATCATAATTGCTCCCAAAACTGTAAATGAAAACATCGCGTGTGAACAACATATCCTAGAACACACAATTCGAAGACATAATGGCATCCATCAGTACGCGTTGCAATGCACCAGCGTGATAGATCACGACCAGAGATTATGCTATGCATGTAGCTTACAGTACCCAGTAGCAGCCACGTAGTCTGGATTTGCGCGTGGTTGATGATGGCTATAAGGTTCGCCCCCTGTTACAGGGCACTTAAACATTACTGACGAAATGTGGGTGTACTACAAGACACACCTCTGCCTAACCCTAAGGGGATTACAAGCGTGTTGTTATCGGTCTTGTAACAGCCTGGCCAGATAAGTGGAGAAAGCGACGTCTGCGCAGAATAAATGTACCAGTTAGCTCACAGCTTAGCTTGTCGGCTACTTTCCCGACATAGTGGATATAAATAGAAACACGTTGGATCATGGCGCCAACTGCATTTTGTTTAAAACCGATCTGGCTACTGTATTTTAATGTAAAAGAGTGTTCATGGAGTTTCTGGACCATTCTTCTCCATAGAGATTTGCGCTTTGAAATTGGTAACTACAGTAGTTTCACAAGTTATTATGCCTTGTGACTGGGAGTGTAGCTCCATCTTTTTATGGTTGACAATTGAAAAGTGCCTGTAACTGGTCTATTTTAAATAAATGCTTTGTTATAATTATGTTTTCTCAATGTGTACCTCTGTAACAGTGATCACACTTTTTGTTATTCCGAAAAATCAGAGTTGCTTGTCTTCGGTTCGAACTCGAGACCTATGACTTGACAGTCCAACGGTCACACCACTAGACTATCACTGCTCACAGTACCAAAGCTGAAAAACTATCATCTCCATTCCATTCTAATTGAAATCATGATTCCAACTGACGAAACTGCGATACAGGTCAGTAAATTATAGAGTGCCGCCCGCGAATGGGGGAGTAATCATGCACTTTAACTCCATTTTTATTGCCCTCAACGGTACAAAAAATCTTGTCAAAATACCAGCAATAATTCGCCTCGAATCAGTCCATTTTATCAATCAGCGGTAATCAAATTAAAATTACATACATTTCTTCCACTTAATTTCTTACCTTCTGCGAAGTAATAATTCTCGTAATAATCACGCTACAAAACAATAAGTGGGTATCATTAACATTTTGTGCGTATGTCGTAAAATACAGCAGTTATTTTGGTCGATGTCCTCTAACCCTAGAACCGTCCCCATATAAGACTTTAAGTAACAGTACCCAGGGGTACTGGAGTCCCGGTGAATAAAACATCTTTTTTGCATAAGAATAAACATTTATCAATAATCAATTTGCATATATTTTTATGGCACTTATATCAGTCTCACATATTACAATTAGGTCTAAATAAAAAGAACTTGTTTTAATATATTTGGATAATCTTTTTTTGTTTTTTTAAACCTCATATAAAATATTTACACCTTTCACATCGAGTGCATGATTTATGGTCTTTTGACCTGGGACAAAATAAACATATTCCACATTTGGATTCGGAAGCAACATTAGATCAATTTTTTCCTTATATATTGCCAATACTTATTTGGGGATGTGTAGGCAAAGTTTCTTATAAAAATTGGTCCTCCAAATGAGGTTTTATAAGGTCAAAAGCTAGTCTTCAGGTAAGTTCGCTATTCTTCATCATCAGTGTCCAGAAGGTTTCGAATTTAATTCTGTGTTAGATTTTGACGTTAAGCCATCTAAAACAAAAAGAATAATTCAAGCAACATGTAACAAAACGCAAAACCACTAACTTACTTTTTTTTCTAACTAAGTTATGTCTAAGGTAATAAGATAATTTTGTAAATAAAAAAAAATAAAAAATAAAAACATGTATCAAACACCACAATAACATGCATTATTTCGTAAAAACATTCAAATCATAGTAACGAATATAAATACCTTAACCTGTGGTGCAGGAGTACCCCACGCAGGTCTTGCCACGACCACACACTAACTAGACTCCTGCCCGACCGATGCTTCGATGCGGCCCCCAGCCCCTCGCAAATATGCGGCAGCGCGAAAAAATCCGTTGTGAAACGAAAAAGTTATCGAAAATTTTCCATTTGTTTTTTCGATCTGTACCCCAGGGTACGGTTCTTGGTCCTCACCGGACACGGTTGTTTCGGGAGGTTCCTGCACCGAATCAGGCGGGAGGAGACGCCCGGGTGTTTCCACTGCGAGGATCGACCGGAGGACACGGTGGAGCATACGGTGGAGGTCTGCCCCGCTTGGGCGGAGCAACGCCGTGTCCTCCTAGCGGCGATCGGCGGCGGCGACCTCTCGCGTCCGGCCCTGGTTCGAGCCATGATCCGGAGCGAGACGGAATGGGAAGCCGTCACCTCCTTTTGCGAAGCAGTCATGCTAGCAAAGGAGGAGGCGGAACGTGAGAGAGAGCGTTCCTCCTCACGTCCCAGCCGCCGCGGGAGACGCACCGGGCGTCGGGGGCCACCGTAGACGCGGGCCTGTGGACGGTGAGCTAAGGGCTAGCTCGCCGTCCCTCCGTCTTAGGACGACAGGCCGTGTCGACGGCGCGTTCGTGTTCCACGCGCGCCTCAAAGAGATGTCAGCATAGGGAAGGGGCCCGCAAGGGCCGATGCCTGCCGGGTGCTGCGGGTTGTTCGAAAGAGATACCGCGGCCCCGGAACACAAAGGGCGATGAAGGAACATGGGTGGGTTTTAGTCAGTAAAAGTCTGACACACCCTCCCGCTCAGCCCAGAGCGGGAGAAGTCATTTGATGATTTCCCATCCGAAAAAAAAAAAAAAAAAGGGTACGGTTCTTGGGCTAAGGGAGAATTTTGAGTTTTATTTAATTTTGTTGATGGATGGAGAGGGAGAGGAAGGCCAGAGAGAGGAAGGTGTGAGGAAGTTACATGGGACAAGGGCAAGGAGATTTAAGGGACGTTTAAGTCCGAGTTACTAAAGTAACGGTGCGGTCATATCGGTACGGGCAGGTTATGAACTGAACTCCGAACACGGACTTAGATAGGTTATCATCAGCTGCCTAGCCTTTTCCCAACTTTGTTGGGGTCGGCTTCAGATCTAACCAGACGCAGCTGAATACCAGTATTTTACATGGAGCGACTGCTTATCTGACTCCACAACCCAGCTAGTACTGGGTAAAACGATACCCCTTGGTGACACTTGGTTATTAGACATTCGGGACACTACCTACCTGTTTCGACTGGCAAAGATCTACAAATGACTGACCAACCTAGGCAAGCGCGGCTTAACCTAAAGATTGATCCGAGCGGCTTTTATTATTTAGCCACGAGCTCCTCGGACGGACTTAGCCAAGTAATGGTAATAAAGTATCCGACATAGTGGTATCAGGACACTTGCGCGAACCAATTTGCGCTTAAAAAAAAAGTCGCGCAAAAGTCCATTCGCGCAAAATTCCAGTCGCGCAAAAGTCCATGCGCGCAAATGTCTTTCGCCTAAGTGTCCTAGATCCCGAAATAGTCAGAAGTCCGCAGCAAGTCCACAATCTGTTCGCAGTCGCACCTTAAGAACACCTACGTATTTTGATCAGAATGATGGCGCGCTGGGCCCGCATGATTGATTACAGCTGAGCCCACAACTGAGTGTACATTAAAGGAGGATTTTCAATATTTTGTTACATTTATGTTCACAGAGCATAAAATAATGTAACCGAGAGATGTTTCAAACAAAAATTACTCTTGCCCTTATAGATTACAAAACCAACAGTTCCTGATACTTGATACTTCCCCAACACATCTTACGGAATAATAAATAAAATAATAGTCTGAGGACCAGCTCATGGACTCGTGTGATGCGACATGCGTCAAGCGACTCATGTGCGTCATTAAAAGTGTTTCCGTAAATCCCGATTTATATTGGGCAAGTATTAAACGGAGTAGATAAGTATAGTTGTTAAGGACAGTGGTGTAAACCGATGGCACATTAGCGAGTCAACAGTCACTGTCTAGGTTTTCGCCACTCGCCACTGTACTTACAACAACGAAACATACTATACTACAAACCAAGTTGACTCGCTACTGTCCGATCGGTTTCCACAACTATCCTTGCTCACTGTACTTATCTACTTCGCTAAACACTTGACCAATGTAGATCGGGCCTAAGTACCGTCGCGACGCGGTGAGTTGTGGCATGGCATGCCCCAAGTTACTCCTTTCATTTTGTTTTCTCCACAGTCGGTGCCGCAACACGCGTGTGGCTTCAACGTATAACTCGTGGCCGAGAGGTTAGGCTTACGGCAAGCCTAACATGCTACTTCCTCTCGGCTAAATGTCACTGACCGACCTTCAAAAATCTACCTACAGGTTTCTTACATATAGAAACAGTCAACCGTATATACAACGACCCAATTTCTCTTTGTTTACACCTTTGTTTCTTAGCAATAAGGCTTTCTTGCTCCTACCAAGTGTTACATTGACGTTAAGTTGACCGTACTTGCATACGTCATACACAACATTGTAGGGGACAGAGGAAATCCTGAATCATTGCGAAGGTACTAAAGTATCGATTACTCGGATCGGATTAATCGAGAGATAGTGGGTGCAATTTTGTCGTCTGATGTTCGATATTACACTGATATGGATGTAATAATATGATGATAGGTCGGGAAGAATCAGATTACAGAAGATAGAGAAGATATAAAAAAAGTTAACATCACGCCTCTTATCCCCGGAGGGTGAGGCAGAGGTGTACCTAATTATACACACATCACAGTCACATCACATTTCGCTAATTATGTTTAAGTCCCATGTAATATGGCCCTATTGCCATCAACCGGGTCAATATGCAGACTCCGTGGTTGCAACTGCGAAATTCTTGATGAAAAAATCCAATAACACTTTGCCCGACCAGGAAATCGAAGCCAGCAGGCGCGCTTCCGACCACTAGACCAATGAATCAGAGAGGGAGAGAGAGAATACAGGATTATAAATAGCTGTTCCAGCATTATACTGCAGAGAAATGTCATGTCTTATATCCATAATGAATCGACATAGAGAAGGTACGAGAGGTAATCACCAAGATGAATAATTCAAGTCTTAGTTGCCTCAATATTTACATAGTGCAAAGATGGCTCGACTCAAGTAATACACTTTTAATTACTTAACGGAAAGTTACATAGGGACGTGTCACTTTCGCCAGCAGTAGGTGGCCCAGTGCAATTACACATCACTAAACTGTGCTGCTATTTATTTTGTCAAACCTCGGTGAAGGAAACATCGTGAGGAAACGGACATGTCCTAGAACCGAAACTTCGATGACATGTGACGACTACCAACGTGCTGGGCCCGCGCGCTGGATTACAGCCCACTCCCGCTTATATAGAGGCCTGTGTCTCAGACGTGGGTCCTCTACAGGCTGGGTATGCTTGCTAGGCACTTTTCGAAACCGACAATCTTTTAGACTCACTGAACGTAAAATAACCCGAGTAAAAATCAAACGTTTTCCTTCAAGTATTTTGCAGATATTAGTCATCTTAGGGCTCTTACAGACGAGCGGCACGTGGTCAATGTTAATAAAACTGCAGCCGTCGCCACTGGTCGACGGCAGCCGACGACGTTTTGCCGGCTGCCGCCGATTGGTGGCGACGCATGCAGTTGAGACATGTTTCTTGCCATTTTGTCAGTCGACTGCAAATACTCTTGGCTTATTAGCGCAAGCGTTACACGTCCGTGGCGACGGCTGCAGTTTTATTACCGTTGACAACATGCCGCTCGTCTGTTGGAGCCCTTATCATTACCACAATACAAAGAATTGTCAAGGACACAAAAAGCTTCGCTTTATTAAAAAAAAATAACTACGTATAAGTATTTCGATCACGTCTCAATATTCTTGGGGATTCCAAAGCTGATGGTTGTTCCCCCAAACGGTAATCGTAGGAGAAACCCTGGTCAAAAGCTACTTATAATAATGAATGTGTCTTTCTGATAATGCGTGCACTTATCTTCTTATAACTGGTATTTTATGACTCAAGTAAATAATACTACACGATCATAACATCACTGATAATTTAGAGAAGCTAGGCTATGCCCGTGGCTTCGCCAGCGTTGAGTTCGGTAAATTATTCCACGGAATTGTTGTACTACCGGGATGAAAATAAAGTATAGCCCGCCTTTTGGGCTTCGCCGCAGTCGGGTAAAAAGTAATCATATTTTCCCATCTATTTTGGGTATTTTCCAGTCTAACCGGATGCAGCTGACAAACAAAAAGTTTATAAATTATTTTGAACGACAATGGGCGAAGTCTTTCTCAATTATATGCTGTGCGTCAGAAAGGCACCGGACCAACCACGGTATGGAGAGCTGGCATAGACGCCTTAACTGTCGACTTCCTCGTAAAGCTACATTGATTTTATTTATATATATATTGCGAAAAGAAGCACGGCTTAAAGATATAGCCATTAAAAATTCTTATTTCAACCAGTCCCGTAGATTGCGACGTCATATACAGTTCGATAAAATGTATAACAATGACGTCACTGCCGTCAACCAACACAATATTACAGTTTTTACAGAATATCATAAAAATACGAAAGCAAATTAATCACCAATCGTTAATTTTCAATAATATAGGGTTTTAACGTTCATTTAGTATTTGTTTTTGCGTAGTAAGCATTGACAACCGGACCACTGAATACCAGTATTTCACATGGAGCGAATGCCTATCTGACCTCCACAACCCAGTTAGTACTGGGTAATGGTACCCCTTGGTAAGACTGGTTGTCAGACTTTCGGACCACTGAGTTTCTGTAACGACTGTCAAGGATCTACAAATAGCCGCCGGGACCAACGGCTTAGGCCTCGAAACATACATTACAGCTAAATATACCATTTGATTGATCAATTAATAACATGATGTATGAAAAGATACCAGCTGTGTCGACCAAACAAATGAAACAGCTGATTTATTTTACACCGTTTTTTTTTGTCATGTCGATGATTAATGATGTTATTTTTGTGGATTTACACAAATAACATCACACCCGTAATGACAGAAGGGTCAGGCAGGGGTGTGCCTAATAGTACACCCACATTTCGGCAATTATGTTTAAATCACATGTAAGTGGGGGCGAGCCTATTGCCATCAACCGAGCACAAATCTAGCCTTTTTGGCTGCTACGCAATAATTACATATTATTATATGCTTTAATTCGTGATGAAAACTCAATAACACATTGCCCGGCCCGGGAATAGAACCCAACACTTCATGCTCAGCAGTAGCACTTGCAACCGCTATACTAACGAGGCAGTCATGTAGATTTATTGAGTCTGCACAAGAATGTATCTATTCTATACTATTAAAGTTGCAATATAGGCGTTAACGGGGTCGAAAAATCGATCTAGCTAGTTTTCATATCTGGGAAAATTCGTTTTCTCCATTTGCACCCGAGCAGTGCTCGATCGCCCAGGCCTATTACATATTAAAAAAAAAATCGATTCCTATATGTATGGCGGAGCATCACTTCAGAACGGCTCGTCCGATTTGACTGTTTGTTTTTTGTAGTTTTCGTAATTCTCAGGACAATCTTTGACATTTTCTTCACTTCTGAGTTGCACCCGTGCGTAGCCGGGCGAGTCGCTAGTAAGGCACAAAATAAAACAAGTAACACAACAATTTGTTGTTATACTTAACTTAGGTAAATGTTTTTCACATAAACATCACGAATAAAATCACAGTGGGGATATAGGTAATGCTAACACAGCGTATATGTGCCTACCTCCCTATACAATACTCCGACATAATATTTCCGTGTGTAACCGACCATGGGTTACGCATTATGTTGTCATGTGATCTGCTTCGAATGTCGGTAATTTCGTCATTATGCTAATATCGGGCCATTATTATGCCCTCATTCAATGCTATCACCGATTCACCGACTGTCTCGGTGGACTACTTCTCGTAAGCGCGACTGCTAAGCATAAGGTGCTGGGTCGGATTTCCAGGCCGGGCAACGCGTTATTGGGTTTTTTCACCAGGAATTTTTCGATCGCACCCACGGAGTCTGGATTAGTGCCCGGTTGACGGCAATACAATAAGCTTAGCCCCTATTACATTGGACTTCAACATAACTGGCAAAATGTGGGTGTACTATTAGGGACACGTCTGCCCAACCCTTCGGGGATTACTGGCGTGATGTTATATTATGTTAATATAATATTACGTCCTCATTGAACGCTATCAAAATACACCACGCCTTTTAACTGTGCCTACTCGATATGTCATGTTAAATACCAAATTGAATCTGTACATCTGTTTGGTATGTTTTCATATGGCCATGGTTTAAATTACTGTACTCATTTTGATATGGTTCGGCGGAGAGATACTTGCAAATTAGCTCTAATCGTCTAACTGTGCGTAAAGGTCAGAATGTCGCCATAGTTTATTTTCCCGGAAAATAAATTAAATCACGGAAAAATTCTATATTTTGACCAAATTAGGTAGGTATATGTAAATCAGTTGAAACATTGTGGTTTTACCGTGCTCAAGTGATAAACATGTATTTTTAAACATCTATTTTTATGGAATTTAATGGTGTGTATTACTAAAGTTAACATTTACCATAATAACACACCGGTTTCTTTGAAGGTCATTTTGTTAGGTATGGGCGGACCTATTGCCAAAAAATTGCCCGACCTGGGAATTGAACCGAGAACCTCATGCTCAGAAGTACCCCTTGCGACCACTAGGCCAATGAGGCAGTCAGTAATAATTGGTCTTTATGGTATGTACATTTATATAATTAAATATGTAAACAGAAACTTATTCAAGAGGATATAAACACATAGTCATAAACGGATGTAAAGATTTTGATAAGGTCAATCAATCAAGGATTATCAAAATAATTAGGCAGTGATAAATCATGTTTGGTAGTTGACTTCAAAATTTATCAAAAACAATAAAAATCTTATCACAATCACGATACTACTGTAAATGGAAATATTGTGTTTATTTCGCATGGGTGGTCTTTGTTTAAATACATTATCTTGAACATAGGTAATAATCCGTCATCACTAAAATTAAAAATTACTCGCTTTTTTACCTCGGCTTTGCTCCCGTTATTATAGTCGGAAATTATCAAACAGTGACGTATTAAATAAAGTTTATGACACTCGGGGAAAATGTAGCTGCTGCATTAGTGAAATCATTTTCGGAATCAGATCAGTAGTTCGGAAGATTACCTCCTACATCCAAACTTACAAACTATACCTCTAGATGTTTCCGACCAGTTTTTTTACGAAGAACCAAAACATATAAGTACCAGTTTGGCTAGTGTCTGCAAATTTCATCAACACAAGTATTAGGTAGATATAATTCCTTTTTAATAGTAAAAAACCTTAATGAACACGATTCTGCTAATTAAAGTTGATTATTTTTGTAGATCTACGAACATAAATCGATTTTTTTTTGTTATTATAAAGTCAAGTCAGTTCTTAACCAAATTACCTAAATCACGTTTTTTAACGCTTCATGCTTAAATATTCCCATGGAAACTAAAAAGAACCCAATGTCAAGCCGTTCATAAGAACTTTAATAATAGGACGGCAATCATAACTGTTTAGTCACATTTAAAACGGTTCGGCGGCGGTTTCTGGGAAAAGGTTAGACAGACAAAGTACTCATGTACCCTTTTTTTTTTTTTTTTCCGGATGGGAAATCATCAAATGACTTCTCCCGCTCTGGGCTGAGCGGGAGGGTGTGTCAGACTCCTACTGACTAAAACCCACCCATGTTCCTTCATCGCCCTTTGTGTTCCGGGGCCGCGGTATCTCTTTCGAACAACCCGCAGCACCCGGCAGGCATCGGCCCTTGCGGGCCCCTTCCCTATGCTGACATCTCTTTGAGGCGCGCGTGGAACACGAACGCGCCGTCGACACGGCCTGTCGTCCTAAGACGGAGGGACGGCGAGCTAGCCCTTAGCTCACCGTCCACAGGCCCGCGTCTACGGTGGCCGGGGGCCACCACGTGGCCCCCGACGCCCGGTGTGTACCCTACATGAGTACTTTCGCACTCACATCGGAGTGTAATGACGAAACTGCGTAGAATATGGTGCAATGTCAAAGGGAACAACACTGTTCTGGGTTTCAAGTTATTACATCACGGCTGTAATCGCTTGTTTAAGGGTTAGATGGAGGTGTACCTACTTATAAATAGTCCACACCCACATTTCGCCAGTTACGTTTTAAGTCCCATGTAATAGGGGGCGAGTCTTTTGTCATCAACCATTATTTTGTTTGAAGGGGGGTACCCCTTGTGATTCCAATCTGATATGAGCAGTGGTGGCTTAGTAGAAACGAGACCAACTAAGAGTGAGAAGGCTTAAGTCCCTGCCATGAGAAAATTGTAGGTTGATTCTACTAAGCTTGTGCAAAGATGCTGTTTTGCTAATTCATTGGCTAACCGTGGTAATTTTAATTATATCAATTTACGAAATATTAAGTAATTCATTGTTACAGTTAATTGTGACAGTAGTTAGGATAATGTGTTATTTATTTTGCTTATTTTCAGACGATTTTCATTTACAAATCACACAGTGTAGTGTTCCATGAAAAAATAAGGGATGAGTACATAAGAGGAAGTTGTGTGGTAATCGGTTGCCGTGGTATGGACATGTTATGCGGAGGAATGGGCAAAAGTTGAGCAAGAACGTAAATAGCTATAACAGTAGAAGACCAAAGTAACGATGCCGATGGGTGGACTGTGTGAAGGAGGATATGGCAAGAAAGGAGGTGGCTACTGAGATGACGAGTAATTAAGAAGTATGAAAGAAGACATGCTGCGCAGACGGCAAATTGAGATAAGTGCAGGAGAATGATGACGATTAAAATGTATAAATACTACAAGATCTTAGTCACGCGAATTACTAAGTAATTCCTCAGATTCATACTATTGACTAATTTTATTATTGAGTTATTGACATAACATTCTGCTAATTACGAAGTCATGAACACTTCACAACAGTTTATAAACTAAAGGATAAACAAACTATAGTAAATAATACGTTCATTAAACATAGGAGCTTACCAGCTTTTGGTTTCACCTACGTTCGTGTCATCTGCCTGCGTCTTCCCAACATGTCGGGGTCGGATTCCAGTCTAACCGGATGCAGCAGTATTTTAGATTGAGACAGAGTATTATATTTACCATACTTAGTTAAAACAATGATGAGGAGCTCGTGGCTTAATAATAATAGCCGCTCGGGTCGATCTTCAGGCTAAGCTGTACTTGTCTAGGTTGATGTTTGGATGGGTGACCACCCATTACATGCACGAAAAGCAGGTCAAGCCGTTGCTCCAAGCTGTCATTCAGTGGTCCGAAAGTCTGACAACCAGTCTTACCAAGGGGTATCGTATAACCCGGTACTAACTGGGTTGTGGAGGTCAGATAGGCAGTCGCTCCATGTGAAATACTGGTATTCAGCTGCATCTGGTTAGATAGGAAGCCGACCCCAACGTATAGTTGGGAAAAGGCTACGCAGATGGTGAGTATGGAAAAGAGAATAACAAGTTTCGTACATAATCACACAACCCTATTTTGGCATGGTATTTAGGAACGATTTGCGATCTATCGCGATCTTCTATATTCTAATATTAAAATGATTCAGAAAGTGGTACTCCTGGATACGGCTCGTATTGTTAGGAGGTTCCTCTCACTGGAGCCCTGACCGCCGGTAGCTAGGACCCTGTTCCCGATACCGGTGGGCTATTATTTTTATATTTTTAAATGTTTTTTTTTTATTATTTTATATGCAAATATTTAAAAATGTAAAAAATAAGAAAGAAAAATAAATAAAGGAAATATTAAAATGAAAATGGTTTCATAAAAAGTGTTAAGATGTGACACTGGATCCTGCACTAGGACACCCTGTGTCGCAGGACTCGCAGGATCCAGTCTCTCTCGAATAATAATGGTTCATTGTTAAAGATATCAAATGCAACGGTTCCAATCATAAAACATAGCTAAAACTAAAAGGTAACTCAAGGTGTGTAACTGTGTATGTTATGATGAGTGTTAGTTTGTATGTGTTGGTGTGTAAGTTAATACTCAATTGCAAGTAGCTTTTCTGTTTCGTTATAGCTAAGTCCCAGTAACAAATCCTGGACTTCTTTATTACACCCAAACTTGGTCATGGGGAACATTTTTAACTTTTTAGCGGACTTCAAAAAAAGGAGAAGGTTCTAAATTCAGTTGTTTTATTTTTGTGTTTGTTACATCGGGTTAGTCCCTGAGTACCCCGGTCCCTGAGGCACCCGTACCGGAGGACCCCGAATTTGATAAATATTATTACATTTCTTTCTTTTGTTTTTTCTATTGTTTTCAACTTGTACGGTCGACATAAAAAGTGCTTCAATGTATGTGTTTGAAATACATAAGAAGAAAGTAATTTATCGGAAAGAAGATTGGAATTTTCGGGGCACTTTTAATTTCAAAAGCGTTCTTCAATGAAAGTATGTACATTATATGAAGCAATCACGGGGCTTTTCTTTCCATATAATATCTTTTTTTTAATAAGCTGCACAAAGGAAAAAAAGAAATAACAAATATTTTGCTTAAGCTGAAAATCTAAACGAAGTCATTTGCAACATCAAAACGTAAAAATAGTGACGTCCCATCAAATCTAAGCCATTTGCGGTAAGACTCCTCCTATCTTTGGAAGCCCAAGAGTTCTTTGATTCTAAGTCAGCCACTTTTTCGATTCGTAACGTGTTTCATGTTACTAAATAATCATGTTATTAAATTAATTATTACCTGCAGCTGTTATTAAAAATGTAAAGTATGAACGTAACGTTTTTTTTTGGAGAGAGGAACCTCCTAAAAATACGAGCCGTGTCCAGGAGTACCGCTTTCTTAATCAAGCCCTTGATCCAGCTGTCTAATGAGAGCCTTCTCAGGTATTGGTCGAGGCTCTTGGCTATTAAGCCATTGGCAAGGATCACTGAGTTCACATTCCACCCATGTCGACAACCTCGCGAGCCAAATCAAGATATTTAATTATTGGTTATCTATCTTGGCTTTCACGAGGTTCTCGTCATGCGGGACTGTTATGTCAACAGCCACTGCGCGGCTCTGATCAATCTATCACCACTTTATCAGGCTTATTAGCTACAATAGTCCTGTCAGTGATGATGGATTGATCCCAGTACAGTGTTAAATTGCCATTTTCGAGAATTGGGTCGGGCACCTATAGTGGGACCTATAGTGCGGCACTTCTGTTTTTGCGTATTTTTTAAATTATGTTAATATTGAAACATGTCAATGTTCCATGAAGGGTAGTCATTTTGATTTTCGGTATTGAAAATGCAACTAATGTGATAATAATTAAAACCTGTGATTGCTCTACAAGACTCTATATTGTATTCTCTAATTATAATATTTACCTTGACCAAGCAAGACTTACGTAATAAAATTTTATTTAACATTTCATCTGCTGACGGTACTTTTTAGCTAAACTGACTTTTGATTGACTTTCTCAAGATAAAAATAAATCGGGGTACTCCGGTACGGGTGCCTCGGGGATCGGGGTACTCAGGGACTAACCCGTTACATCGGGTTAGTCCCTGAGTACCCCGGTCCCTGAGGCACCCGTACCGGAGGACCCCGAATTTGATAAATATTATTACATTTCTTTCTTTTGTTTTTTCTATTGTTTTCAACTTGTACGGTCGACATAAAAAGTGCTTCAATGTATGTGTTTGAAATACATAAGAAGAAAGTAATTTATCGGAAAGAAGATTGGAATTTTCGGGGCACTTTTAATTTCAAAAGCGTTCTTCAATGAAAGTATGTACATTATATGAAGCAATCACGGGGCTTTTCTTTCCATATAATATCTTTTTTTTAATAAGCTGCACAAAGGAAAAAAAGAAATAACAAATATTTTGCTTAAGCTGAAAATCTAAACGAAGTCATTTGCAACATCAAAACGTAAAAATAGTGACGTCCCATCAAATCTAAGCCATTTGCGGTAAGACTCCTCCTATCTTTGGAAGCCCAAGAGTTCTTTGATTCTAAGTCAGCCACTTTTTCGATTCGTAACGTGTTTCATGTTACTAAATAATCATGTTATTAAATTAATTATTACCTGCAGCTGTTATTAAAAATGTAAAGTATGAACGTAACGTTTTTTTTTGGAGAGAGGAACCTCCTAAAAATACGAGCCGTGTCCAGGAGTACCGCTTTCTTAATCAAGCCCTTGATCCAGCTGTCTAATGAGAGCCTTCTCAGGTATTGGTCGAGGCTCTTGGCTATTAAGCCATTGGCAAGGATCACTGAGTTCACATTCCACCCATGTCGACAACCTCGCGAGCCAAATCAAGATATTTAATTATTGGTTATCTATCTTGGCTTTCACGAGGTTCTCGTCATGCGGGACTGTTATGTCAACAGCCACTGCGCGGCTCTGATCAATCTATCACCACTTTATCAGGCTTATTAGCTACAATAGTCCTGTCAGTGATGATGGATTGATCCCAGTACAGTGTTAAATTGCCATTTTCGAGAATTGGGTCGGGCACCTATAGTGGGACCTATAGTGCGGCACTTCTGTTTTTGCGTATTTTTTAAATTATGTTAATATTGAAACATGTCAATGTTCCATGAAGGGTAGTCATTTTGATTTTCGGTATTGAAAATGCAACTAATGTGATAATAATTAAAACCTGTGATTGCTCTACAAGACTCTATATTGTATTCTCTAATTATAATATTTACCTTGACCAAGCAAGACTTACGTAATAAAATTTTATTTAACATTTCATCTGCTGACGGTACTTTTTAGCTAAACTGACTTTTGATTGACTTTCTCAAGATAAAAATAAATCGGGGTACTCCGGTACGGGTGCCTCGGGGATCGGGGTACTCAGGGACTAACCCGTTACATCATATCTTCATCATTTATAAACCGATTTAAAAAAATATTCTTTTATCTAAAAGGATATATTTACTTTCCGATTGGTCCCATAGAAATTTTATCAAAATCGGTTCAGTAGTTTGGTTTTAAATCAAAATATCTGGTAAACATATGTTATCCAAGTAAAAGAAATTGCGGAATTGATACCTGACAAGGGTTTGTGTGTGTTGCGATAACTAAAAAGGGTAAAATAAAAACTTTAAGTTTTTATTAATGACCGTCACATACAGATGTTTCCAAATTGAAGTTTGCAGGAAATTCTATCTATGTATATTATGAATAAAAAATTTGTTGCCATAATTATGTATATGAAGCGGCTGTTTTGTTTTGTTGTGCTCTTAATTAGGACAGGGTATGTGTGAAAGAATAGTACATATTGAAATAAGTGGGGAAAGTTTGTTGTTTGTTGAACTGCAATTACAAATGCCTACGTGTAGGTATCAAAGTTATCAAACGACACTTTTTGATTACGGCGCTTCTCGATTTCTTTAAAAGTAAATTGCACTCATGCGCCCATGCGATGCTGGGGCGGGTAGCTAGAATTTTATACAAGTTTAATTGTTTTATTATAGGTACATATGGCCCTTCCGAAATAAATTATTTAAATAATGATGAAAGCTGCATCTAAGTCAGTCAAATCTATTTTTTATAAAATGCATAGATTGGGTTAGTATCTGGAACTTGCTTCAAAAACAATTTTGTTATTTGTATTTGGCTAATCATTTTGATCGGTTAGTTTTTTGAGAAAAGAAGAAAAAATAATTATTATTATCAAACAAAAATTAAAAATGTATTATGATGTACTATCTTATGTCCGCGGCTTCGTCCGCGTGGAGTCCGGTAATTGTTCCACGAGATCGTACTACCGGAATTAAAGGTATCTCATATTATGTTAATCCAGGTTATAAACAATCTGTGTGTCAAATTTCTTCCAAATCCATTCTGTAGTTTTTGCGTGAATAAGTAACAACCATCGATCCATCGATTCTCACTAACTTGTAGTTGCTTAAATTCTATACTACATTATTTCATACATCACATAAATCATATACGCGCAAAACAATAATATTTACTATACAAAACGTTTAAATCAATAGACAAAAAAACATCAACAAAATTTTTTGTTTAACTACATCGAACTTTGTATTTTAAAATGTACTAGTAAGTTGTAAGTAGCTTACATGTACATAATAATTGGTTAACCCATTATGAAATTATGTTATCAACAACCCACCAAAAAAAACAAAGTACCTACACTTACAGCAGCTACAACAAAGAAATGCAACAAAAACGTACCTTCACTTAATTTCCTCAAACTTTCTGTACACGCACTATAAATTAAAATCTTTCTTTCTTGCTTTCCACAGTCACAACAACACTTTAGGTCACTTTTGATTACAAATACGTACTTATACTCCACCAGATTTAATCACAAATACGTACGTTTTTGATCATTAATCCATTCGTGTTTTGGTTTAGTTTTGATTACAAACTGTTTCGCACGTATTTTTATCTAGTATTGATCACAAATACGCACGTATTTTCGTTCAAAAAACGCGCGTATTCTCGTCGAGTTGGATCAGAGAGTGTTTTGGTAAAGATCTCAGGGCGCGGGTACGTTGGCCCGGTGCGGTAGTGAAACTGGCGCGGTGAGCGTACTACCAACCAGACGTGATTCATTGACGGGTAGCGGGTGGTGTGAGGTATGAGCGGCAGCGGTTAAAAGGTGACATAAAAGTACGTAGGTATGTAGGTAATTGGATAAAAGGGATGAGGAAATTGTTACCTATTTTTGTGGATTCAATGACAATGATTTAATGTTATCAGTTTAAAAAGGCTACCTCAATTTATTTGTAATAATATTAATTATTGAAAAAGTACTCGTATATGTAAATCGTAGTTATAGAAAATCAAATTAAAATGTATCGCTTAAATCAGATTGATTTTTTTATTATTTTTCTTTTATGTTAAATTGTAAAATTATGAGGATTTTGCAATTTACTTATGTTCAACGTAATCGTAACAACATGCGGGATGAATAACAATGTAACGTATATCAATCTACATCAGAAATGCGATCCTCTGTATGATTTACTCCACATTGCCTCAAAACCAATCTAAGAAGGTCCACTCCTCACGACAGGCGCAAGAACACATTGACGCGTACGTACAGCGATCACATACGACATGACAGTCGCGAGTGCGCTTGTTTTTTTTATTTAATTGTGTTTTCTTCTTTTATTATTCCGTGAATCTCCTGTGTGTATCTTACAGAATATGTTCGAATGTTGTAATCTACATCAATATATATATTTACATTTTTTTTCTGGTAGAAAGGCTAGGCAGATGATGGTGTAGCCAACCTTTTGTTCTCTCTTCAATCTATCTATTTAGTGACATAACTACGGCTGTGCGCGTGAAAATGTGTTGTCCTCACTGACAGTTATGATTAAGTTGGTATCGGCTCAGATGTGTATATGGAGTGTCCATAATTTATAGGTCATATGATCGAGATAGAAGTAGTGTCTCGTAAATAATTGTGGGTATTGCTTTTCGTGGTTCACATGCATGCTAAATTGAAGTTGATAGATTGTTGGAGTGTTTGGTGGTTTAGAAACCAGTTTGGTTTCCCGCAATAATACTATGAAATTATGGAGCAAGATCGAAGAAAAAATTAGTAATGGTATTGATTGGTATTGATAACTTTTAAATTCAAATAAAAAATGAACACGCCAAACAAAAATAACACGCGTTTTTTTTTGCAAATATGTTTTTATTATACCCTTGTTAGTTGTAGTATCTCACACAAATCATTGTCATTGTCACACAAATCATTACATTTGTTTGGCTTGATTTATTTTCCGGTAAGAAATAACAGACTTTAAAAACATATTTTAATCTCACAATCTCTCGGAATATGGTTTAGTGCATTCTTTTCACAATTGCACAATAAATATTCTTACAAACACCAAAGAGATATAATATTCTTTCAACAATACATAATACGACACATTCAATATCAAGTCACTCTGTAACATTGAAGTCAGTAATTCGTCACAGAAGCAATAAAATTTATCTCGACCATGTAAATGTCTTTCACACCCATGTGTTAATGTACTCTGCTAATTGGTCATTTACATGTTTTTCTTACAATGTCAGTGGCAGTGCGCATATCGATTGTTTTGGTGTTAATACTACTTCAAGAGCGGACGAGCTCGATTTGGCCTATATCTAGAGATGAACGCTATATATTATGTGGTATCTTGAGTGAGGTGCCTTTTGTTTTTGTTGACTGTTTTCTGGGAATTATTTTAACAGCGTTTTGTAATATCAATACGTAACAATAAGTTTAAATGCCGAAATACAATCATTCGTAATCTATACTAAAATTATAAAGAGGTAAAATTTGTTTGCATAGTTTGTATGTAGGGGGTAATCTTCAGAATTACTGATTTGATTCGGTAAATTCTTTCAAGTGTTAGTGGCTACATTTAAAATGTTCTCGTGAATACATTCCGTACATTACAAAAGCTATTAGCAATTATATTTGTTAGATTTCTAAAAATAACTATTTGTATTTTAAAGAATGATCAAATAAAAAAAAAATGATTAAATCTAAAATAAAACGAAAAAAATCATGCAATTCTGAACTTTACAGAAAGAAACAATTAAAAAACCGGTCAAGTGCGAGTTGGACTCGCGCACCGAGGGTTCCGTACAAACCTGTGGGTATATAACTTTTTTTTATATGACGAAACTAAAAATTTACGGTTTTCGTAATTTTTCCTATATCTGTACTATAAGACGTGACTTCGTACAAAATTTCAAGATTCTAAGTTCACGGGAAGTACCCTGTAGGTTTTGATTCCCGTGCGAGTTTCGAAAATTTGCGGAAATTTGCGGCCTAAGTGGCTGTATCTTTTGATTGCGTTGACTTAGAAGGTTGATTTTTCTACAGCTTCCAGGGACAGTAGAACTAAGTATCATATAGAAATTTCAGTTTGATACCTCCACGCGTTCCTGAGAAAAACGGTCTTGACGGACGGACGGACGGACGGACGGACGGACGGACGGACGGACGGACGGACGGGACGGACGGACAACAAAGTGATCTTATAAGGGTTCCGTTTTTTCCTTTTGAGGTACGGAACCCTAAAAATGTTGTATTTCAAGCAAAGTCTGATAATTTTGCGTTACTGTCACTTTCACCTCCCCAGGGCTCAATTTTCCCTACTAAGACCTAGGAAATCACGACCATGTCTCCCACGCTGCCCGCTCCCGCTCATGCCTTGCATTTCTAACGCAATTTTATGAACAGTGACGTAACGATCAGCACTGGACACCGGTTTCTAATGATAGTGACGTATTCTACAGTTCGTCCGTAGCATAGCCGTCTCGCGTCACGTAGCCTTATCCCATAGAAGCTATGGTCAAATCTGACGCAAATATTTAAGGGTAAACCTGTTTCTTAATGCTTTTCCTGTTAACTTCATGTGTTTATGCTTTCGTCATAAATGGAAAGGGTGGAGGACCTCACACGTAATAGGGGCTCGAGGCTTAAATATAACAGCCGTATGGGTTGATCTTCAAGGTTAAGCAACGGAGTCGGTTTTTGGATGGGTGACTATTAATTACATACCTCTTTGTGCCTCGAAGTTGGTCCTAGCTGTGATTCAAAGATATTTGACAATCTTTACGGATGATTAGGAGCCCCAAAAGCTGATAATCAGCCTTACCAAGGGGTGTCGTATTACCCAGTACTAACTGGTTTGTGGAGGTCAGATAGGCAGTCGCTCCATGTAAAATACTGGTATTCATCTGCATCCGGTTAGACTGGAAGGACACAGGATCGTTGGGAAAAGGCCACATTGCTATCTACTATCAAGGCTTTAGTCAGATTTAGATATGAATTAAAGAGCCATCCAAGACAAACAGACACGCAGGCAGACGGACAACAAAGTGAACCCATAAGGGTTTCCTTTTCCTTTTGAGGTACGGAACCCTAAAAATGGAGCAGAATTTGTATGCAAAGTAAGTTATCAAGATCTAAACCGTAGGTAGTCAAACAGCCCTTTGATCTCATTGATTGTCAAAGGAGTATCTTTGATGGTCTTAGTGATATTGTGTTCGACGAACAGATAAAGTCTGTCAATCGCAAAAAGTACTGATAATCCAGCTGATTCAGCTTAGAATCCCAGATTATAGTATATTAAGATGACTTCATGAAAGATGAAGTCATCAAGCCGACTTATAATCTTCGATTTTATATTAGAGGTTAGATTTGATAGTAAGGAAGAATAAGAAAAAGATAAACTAAGTTTCTATGGAAATAAAAAACAGCTCATTCATATCATACTTCATTCATCATCTGCCTAAACTTTTCCAACTATTTTGGGGTCGGCTTCCAGTCTAACCCCATGCAGCTGAATATCAGTATTTTACATGGATCGGCTGCCTATCTGACCTCCACAACCCAGTTAGTTTTGGTTCATACGATACTCTAAGCGATACGCCTTGGTAAGACAAGTTGTCAGATTTTCGGGCCATACCTGTAACGACTGTCAAAGACTTTCAAATGACAGCCAGGACCAACGGCTAAACGTTATTTTCGAGGCACCGAGAGAACTCAGTAAGTAATGATGGCCACCCGTCTATGGATGGACCTTGGCAAGCGCTGCTTGACCTTTAAGATCGACCCGTGCAGCTGTTCTTATTTAGTCACGAGTTCCTCTGAAACAATGCTTGTCCATTACTAAGACAAAGAGTAAACTAAATATTCTTTAATTCCGTGTAACAAACGGAAAGAATTCGTAAAATTAGTGTTTTCTTTACATTCTAGTGACCACGCGCCGGTCTGATAAATATGCTATGCAGATTCAACAGTCTACAAGAAAATTAAACTTTAACTTGTTAAATATACTGTCTAAAATCTATTGACTGAAAAGTAATTTGTCGTGTCAATATTTTGAACCTCACGTCTATTCAAATAAAGTTGAATATAAAGTTAGTTTTCTATATTAAAAACATCTGACGATCAATTATGTAAGTTGATATGACTGATTGTAGATGATAAATTGTATCAAATTGACATGCATAAGGCTTGGTATGAATGGACGACTTTGTCGCAAAGGAACAAGGCTATATACATAATTATTATGTCCAGGGCCTTTGACCTTGTCCCATACGATCTTCTTTGGCAAAAGTTAGAAGAGACAGCACTGCCACCAGAGTTTGTATTACTCCTTAAGTACTGGTACCTGAACCAAGACACTCGGGTGCGGTGGGCGGGAGAACTGTCGGACCAATGCCGGCCGGAGAGCGGGGTAAGGCAGGGAGGCCTGTCCTCGCCTTTGCTCTTTGGTCTGTATGTTAATGCTCTGAATGAGCGACTCAGCAGCACACGTGTCGGCTGCTACGTGGATTAGGTTTGTTTTAAGAACATTAGCTACGTAGACGACATGGCTCTGGCTCCCTCGATCGGTGCTCTCCGAAAGGTACTCAATGTGTGTGAGTCTTACGCTGCGACTAATGGGTTATTTTATAATAGCTGTAAGACAGAATTCATGCTCTTCGGGTGTCCCAGTATCCGTACCCAAAATACGCGCTTTGGACGTGGAGTTGCGGACACCAGCCCGTGACACTATACAAGTACCTAGTATCGAATATTGCTTGGTAAATCAAAACTTGACAATAATAAAATGACTCCGCGGCTGCTACTGATAAATTTGTTGTGGAAAAAACCCAATTAAACTGCCCGACCAGAACCGAACCCAGTCTCTCATGCTTTGCAGTAGTGCTTCATTATCGCTGTATCTGACCAAAGCCTAACATCAATTGATACATCAGCCGCGAGAGCGTTTCGCAAATAATTTATTTTGATTTAAAAACCAAACTGCTAAACCGATTTTGATGAAATTTCTATGGGAAAAATCGGGAAGTAGATCCATTCAGATAAAAGAAGAATTTTTCAAATCGGTTCATAAATGACGGAGATATGAGGTAACAAACACAAAAAAAAACATACATTCGAATTGAGAACCTCCTCCTTTTTTTAAGTCGGTTAAAAATTCAATATGTTGTACTACAGAATTTAGTGACAGAAACGAATCGCTGCAAAACCGACTTCACGCAGTCTTGTCTGCCCTACCCCTAGAGTGTAATGGTCGCCCCACCCCTCCGCGTCTACGCGGACTTAACCCGCGTAGGCGCGGAGGGGTGGGGCGGCCTGCAAGCTGAGGAGCAGGCGAGCGTTAAAACCATCAGCGACGATAAGCTCGCATGGGGCCACTCAAACCTCGCAGCGCCGGAGCCGTGACAGAAACAATACTTGCTGCATGTTGCATCCTTGTTTGCATGCTTCTTACTGGGACCACTTAAAACCACCTTTGTTCATAATCAACTGTTTTATTAAGTGCCATTAGTTGTTTTTCGAACTTATGATAGGTAAACCCTCTGATACACGTAATAGGAGATCGTTTTGAAATGTAACCCACTGCAGTGCGTAAGCAGGGACCATCATTCGCTTAGCAGCATTGCATCTAAGCAGATTTGCGAGTCTTGGTGGTAATAAGTTAGTATACTTGGACGTAAGACCGTTGTTGGAAAAGAAAAGGATATGTTTTCTTTTCATTGCTAATGACTTCATCACCCTCCAGCAGTGCACTGCTGGAGGTAAGCCTCCTCACTCGCTCGCCACTCAACTGGATTTTTGGCAACTCTCATCCAGTTGCTACTTCTTTTATTTCCCGTAAAATAGGGCTAATGGATAAGTTCCTCATCCGCTTCAAGCTTTCCTATAAGATACGCCACATTTCATTAATTCAGTCATTTTCTAGCTTATTTTCAAAATGAACTTCTTAGGGACCACTGAACATGCATAGCTCGATTTGTGAATTGTTTAGTTGATGTTATCTATCAAAGAAATTCACATAATATATTATGATTGATTTTAAGCACATGTGATAACAACTTTTCTGGCAGCCAAGTTACTAAAAATTGAACTTAAGAGCGTTTACGCCGTCCATGCGCTGTTTGACTCCAAAACAGTACTTTTCAAACCCTTTAATACCATCAACCCTTTATTTTAAAAAAATGATAATTACTAATAACTTTAGGAAATTTCGTTGTCTCAATAGTGGGGGAGAAAAATATTTCAATTAATAGAGTATTGGTAAATTGTATCAAGATAACTCAACAGAGGTTTTCTTAATTTCCCTTTTAGCGTCAGTTTCGACGCTCTAATTATAGGAAACCACTGGCAAACCTAATTAGATTTTTTTTTTTACCTATTTCTAAGATCCTAAGGAATATAGTTGGAGAAGAAAATTTTTTGATTTAGGTTTCTTTATATAAGAAATTAAAGTTCAAACAATGTAAAATATTAAGGAATTAAAATGATTTTTTCACCGATATATCTTACTTGATTTAATATAATAATAGCATAATATAATAGAAGAACATATGCTTTAAAACATCCAATTTAAAATTTCAAATAATTTACAGTGATTATTTTTCTATAAATATTTGAAAACTACTATAAATCACTGCGCGCGAGCAATTTCAAATCAGACAGCCGCGAGGCTTTCTAGAGAGAGGACATGTCGCTCGGCGCTCTGCCTGACCCGAGTTGACCTTAGTCGTACTTGGAAGGATAGCGGACGTTTATAGTGTGATTAAAAAATCTTGGTACTTTGATGATTAAATTTTTTTATTATTATTTTTGATGACTGACAATATTTTTAGTGAAAACCAATATCTACCCAATTTTTTACATACGAATTTTATTTATTAAAACTTTTACTTATTTTTTTGTAAATAAGAACATAAATTGTTTTTAAAGTTAACGCCAACCTATTGTATTTCCCTCATAAGAGGTGTCACTAAGAGGAACATCGCGTCAGGTTAAAATATAATATAAAATAAACGTAAGTAAATCCGTATAAAGTGATTTATTTGAATAGAATAAGAAATATTTATTAATCAGTCACAAATCAATAATAATTAACGAAGTTCGGTTTCTTTCTAAAGTTTAGATCAACAAATTCATGTTTGAATAACTAAAAAACGACTTTAATATTAATCATAATTATAGCTATACTTGCAATATATTATTGAATACTTATTTTATGCACTCGTACTTTAGTAATCCGTATACGTTCAAATTCAAATTCAAATTAAATTTTACTACAACAATTGCACTCGAACGGATCATAGTGGGTTAGTTTGACTATAGCGCGCGAGAGCGCGCCAGCGCTATACACACAGGCACACGCGCTTCTGTGTGTGTAAAAAATGCATTGAATTACCTAAACTTGACTTCGCGCGATAGACGTAAACGCTCTTAAAGTCTTAAATCCAATTCAAATAAACAGTTACTTTGAGCCAAGTTATTTAAATTCACACTAAACTTGATGACAAGGACCAGCAAAACAAAACAATTGCCGAATCGGACAAAAGAATACTCCGTACAACTTTTTGTATGCGAATATTTTTTTGCAGGAGTATTGTATGAGTAAGATCAAGGTTAGTAGGTATCATTGAACGAGCTCTTACGGTAAGTTGGGTACAATAAATAGTACGTGCGACCTTTTTTATATCATCCAAAATGTCAGTGTCAATAACTGGGCCATCATTTATGGTTATTTATGTGGAGTTAACGAATCCCGTTCTGAAAAGTATGAAACAAGAAAATATTTTTATCTGAAATTAGCTATTCAATATAATTACATACACATTTATTATTAAACTTTCACGTAACATACTTTATACATAGTGGTGTTTAAAGGATAGCTGGTCATTTGCCGCTTTGCCATATAGCTTATGATTGCTTACAAGATTTGACTAGTACATACTAACAAACTAGCAAGGCAAGTTAAATTAAATGCTTAGAATTATATTTAAAAAAAAAAAAACATTCGTGATAGTCAAGAGTTAGTACCTAAAAACAAGCATAACATACATACAGACTGTCATGAAGGGCCCTACAGACTGACGCCGAGAACCCCCGAGAACACGTGATTGGTTTCTCACCATCTCGTTCTCGTTGAGAACACGAGAAATCTGTAGGGCGTATCAGACCACCTTACGCAAGAAACAGAAGGGCTAGCTAAGAGAAGAGAAAAGTGCCGTCCACACGCGCGCTCTCATTGTGCTCCCTAACTGAAGGGGATTGCCTCACCTTGCTTGTATGAGGAACTTTGCGATCAGTATGCGGTCATGTATGGTGACTACGAAGACGTTTGTATCGATAGTAAGTGAAAACTTACATCACATTATATCACGCCTATGCTCCCCGAAAGGTGAGGTAAAGGTGAACCTTTAGAGGATGATTGGTGATCGGGTGTATCCCTTCGAATGGGTGATACGTGAATTAAAATGCAACAATCTTAACTCCGGGTATAACTTAGGGTCCAAACTGGGTTATTTTGGAGAACACAGCTTCTAGGACATGTCGGTTTCCTTACAATGTATTTGTAATTTATGGTGACTCTCAGGAAATTTACTAAGAGTAAATGGCAAGGAAAATAAATAAGGAAAATGTCGTGAGAAAAGTTTTTGAGCGAGAATGAATGAATGGATATAAGAAAGAACGAACGACCAGAGAAATAATAGATACTCAGAAGACGCCAAATAAGTTGGGACAAGGGCAGGAGAATGATGATGATCTATCGTATGGTGTGCGCAAAAATGATGTCCAATAGGCGCAACAACGTTGAGATAATAAAAATAAGTTTTTGCTAAAGCTTGGTTAGGGGTTTCCCCCAGCGGAGATTGTTCTATTGTCAGACCCACATATAATACTACGATAAAATCTGGGTGTTTATTGTAATGTATGAGACATTGTCAGTCGGGTAAACCCAGCAAAAAATCCTATTGTCTTGTAAAAAGTCTCAACTTTCTACCTGAGCAGGGAACATCCCATGGTGTTCTTGATACGGGTTTGGTATTGCACCATAATAACGGTTATGTATAAGCTTTTTTATCTTTTCTAATTAAATAAAAAAAAAATTGGAAAAAAAAAGCGATAATAATTAACTTTACTTTCGGAAGTCGATGGCAATAAAGTCAATGAAATTATAATATAGTATTTTTTCAGCCATATCTGTCTAAACATTTCTAGCAAATAACAGGTTAGCAATATAAAATCATTTTATTTATTGTTCATCAAAATCAGTTCAACATTTTTCGAGATCACACCTCTCATACATACGAACATGGCGTTATCCTTACTCGCTAGAGACCCTGCCCCAATTGTGACAACCTAGAACATTATATTAAAGCCTACCTTCGATAATTAATACATATTTATCCATATCCACCTTCTCGCCTTATATCTTTCTAAACATGATCTGATTGCAGCTCGTTAAGATCTACCATCTTACATCCTGAATGCAGTAAAGACTTTAATTGGAAGAGAATAAGGTTCAATATTGCTTTTGCAAGTGTTGAGATAACGTGGTATTTGATTAAAGACTACCAAGTAATGATTTGCGGTCATTATGGTCTCTATGTTCATAAGACAAGATTGAAATTTTCTGTGCTTGGTAGCATATTTAAAGTTGTTTTTCATTTAATGCCCTGCAGTCCGTTACACATAATTGGTACAGATTGCGTGTAAGGCGAATATAATAAATTATTAAATAGTAAAGTATATAGCTTTATGTACTAGTGAGGTATATAACGGCCGTATTTAGATTAGAACGTCTGGACAAGTTAATAAAATGGCGTTTCAAGAGTTAATGGGAAAACAAGGTGTAATTATGTCGTTAGTGTGTTTATTAATGTTTTGTGAAGTAAATAGAGAACTAATATCTACATCTTATATTTATTCTCACACTATCGTCTACATTTCTTCTTCATCTCTCGTTTTGCAGGTCTGCTGGCAGAAATTTCTTAAGAAATAAGCAGTACCCTTGTACTCAATTATTACATGTTATTTCCTGTGTTGTCTTCTGTGTGTACATAAATAAATAAAGTGATTGCTGAGTATCCTAGGATTTCCCATCAGCATTTCTTCAGTAGCAGCCACGGGTGACATAGGACTTAATCATAACTGCCAAAATATGGGTGTACTATTAGATACACCTCTATCTAAGCCTTCGGTGACTACTGCCAGAATAAAAGTATTGAAACGATGACAACAGATCATCCGGATACTCCTCGATGAAATTCGCATAAAAAACCTCACCAGGCTGTAATATAAGTTACAGAATATGCCAGAATACATAATAATGAATACTATTTGATTTTAATCTAAGTCAGATTGTAGTACATCGTCATACAATGTTACTGTCATTGATATAACAGTTAATTTGGCTCAACTTTTGTGGCCTCAACCAACTATTTGGGCCAACATTGGCAAATAGCATAGCAGAAGTGGTTTGAATGATGGCGAATTGAGAGCAACTGCTATAGAATTCATGAAATTGGTACACTCGACATACATATAAAAACCAATTCAATTCGATATTGGTTCCGATTTCAATACGAATAGGCATGTGGGTGTTCTATTAGGTATGCCTCTGTCTAACTCCTTGGTGATTACAGGGGTGATGTTGGTTATGTTATGCGTCATTCCCTGATTGGTAATGGTTGACAGCTGCAGAGAAGTCTCCTTCAGGACGGAAGATAGAAGCACCTGGGAATCATTCTGACCATTGCATTGTGCCACGTTTTCTGATGGCTGAATCTATATTATTAAACTGGATTCGGATTTCTGTATTCGCGTTCACTAGCGGTCGACCACTTATCAACCTTATAACTCAAGGCATAAGGTTGAAAAGTGGTCACCGTCTGCGCGGTAGTACATCAAGACAAAAACTAGATCAATATCTTAATTTCGAAACACAATAGGTGCCTCGCAGTGTAACTACATAAGTACAATCTAATAGAATTCAGCTGAGAAACAATTTGAAGCAATATATGACGTGCAATGAATATACAATCGTGTACTTATTACATTCATAGATGATTCGCATACTAATTGGTTTCGTTACAAGACAATTTTCTGCCTTGTTGGTCTAGTCGCGGCTGCTGAGCATGGGAACCCGAGTTCTGTTCCCTGATCAGGAACAGTGTTATTGGGTTTTACCTTTAGGAATTTCTCTGTAGCAACCCGTAGTTGGGATTTGTGGGCTATTGGGCAATAGGCTCGCCCCCTATTACCTAGCCAGCTATGTTTAAATTCCGTACTTGAACATGATTTTAGCGAAACTTAGGTAGACTATGATGGGTAAGTTACACCTCTACCAAACCGTTACAAATACAGGCGTGATGTTTTATTACGATTCATGAAAAACCAATGTTATTATTCACCAGTATTGTTTATAATAACTACAATTAAACATTAAATGTTAATAATAACAAACACTTTTATCAAACTAGTCCAGGAGGCCGGCATTACAAAAAGTACAGCATCGCCACTAATATGTATTTACAGAACACAATAAAATATAATCGATTGTAATAACAGGAACAACTGTTGCTTTGTTTGTACTAATATCACTGAGTAGGTTGATACAGTAGGTTGACTTTCCCAGATTATTTAAAAATCTGGCTCCTTGGTCTTAGCATGAGGTTCTGGGTTCGATTTCCAGGTTGGGCAAAGTAGGTACATTAAGTTTTTACATCTGGAATTTCTCAGTAGCATCCATGGAGTTAAGATTTATGCCCGGTTGAGAGCTGGCCCACTATTACATGGGACTTAAACATAACTGCCAAAATGTGGATGTACCATTAGATACACTTCTGCGTAACCCTCCGGGGATTATAGGCGTGATGTTTTGGTTTCACTAAATATCAGAGGCACAGCAAGCCTTCTTTACGCCTTTAGTTTGTGGTTGCAAGCTGGCAGTAGGAAGGAAATAGCAAATTAATTTGAAACAGTATGATTAGGTGTTTATTTGATGCAGTTTCCGCTTGTAAGCTATCAAGGCTCGCTTGATACTTGAGCGGCAGTAATCACTTGTTTATAGACATTTTAACGGCTTTGACACAATTTTAAACGACAATTGTTGAACGGTTGAGGTAGTATGTAGTTAAAGGTCGTTTATATTGGAACGATTTGAACTATGAATCTGTGGCGGACAATCTCCCTGTTGCTTGTCACCACAACTGGTATTTGGTGCATTACTTCAGTCTTCATTTCTATAATGTTATAGAAATATCCTTGATGAAGTTTCTGCGTAGCAGCGTGTAATGTGTCCACTGCTGGATCGCAGACCTCTTTCCTTTGGGCAGAAGTTTGCCTCCACTCGGAATATTGATGGACACATCGGATGTCTTCGTTTTTTATTATATATTATTCTTTAAAGATGTAAAAATGTTGGAGAGAGATTGTTTAAATTCATCATCATCTTCTGCTTAGCTTTTTTCTACCTTTCTTGGGGTCGGCTTCCAGTCTTACTGGATGGAACTGAATACCACTATTTCCCTAGGAGCGGCTGCCAATCTGATCTGAACAAATCAATGGTGAGGAAATTAGTTACACAAAGTAGAGTGCTTGCCTGGGTTCAAACCCACAATTCGTTGGGTTTAGCAGTGATGTGTAAAATATATGTAGGCTATTAAGTGAGCCTGCCAGTTTCATCTTCATCAGATGATTTCATCATCATATATTTCATTTCATCCTTCCTATAGGGAATACATTGTTTTCGTCATCACTCCCATTCATATTCTCATACATCACGTACACAACAGTTCACGTATCCCTTCATGCATTTCTAAAAGCCATCATCACATTAGTCTCTTCCTTATCATTCACACAGTTCCCGCATATTTTCATTCTTGCTGATCTTGTGTACGCATTTATGCTCACCTTTTTCTTGTCATGTTATTACTAAATAAGCCTGAATACCGTTCCTGGGGCACTAGACCGACACAGTTGCAGGTGTGGTGAAGCGGGAAACGGACGTAGTTATAAGTTTTTCAATTAGCTTTATTTTATTTTAATGAGACATGTTACTAACATAGTTTTTTTAGTGTTACTAACAACAATATGAATCATTTTTGTTCGAATGAATTAAATATAAATAAATAATAATAGCCACTCGGGTCGATCTTTAGGTACAGCCGCGCTGGCCTAGGTTGGTTCGTAGATGGGTGACCATCCATTACATACCTACCGAGTTTCTTCCATGTTGGTCCCGGCTGTCGTGTGTAGGTCTTTGATGGTCATTACAGGTACCTAGTCAGTGGCCTGAAAGTCTGACAATCAGACATACTAAGGGGTATCGTATTACCCAGTACTAACTGGGTTGTGGAGGTCAGACAGGCAGTCGCTACAATGGAAGTTAACCCCAACATAGTAGAGATGATGAATTGATGACAACCCATCAAAGTGAACAACTTTTTCTATAGTACCAATTGTTCAGTGTAATGGCCACACCCACCACCACCACACCCTACCACACCCTTAAATACCGCACCACACCTGTCCAATATACGCTGTATGTAGATCGGGAACTAAATGGAATTATAATTTAATTTGTCGGAGTAGTAGCTGGCAACAATTTGCGTAATAGTCATCGTACAACAAAATTCAGCACAGTCGTGGGAAATCCTTTCCCTTAGCTGTCCCTTCTATGCACCATAAGCAATAAATAGTAAATTATATGAATGTATTCAATATTTTGAGTGACATTCCCAGGCTTCTTTGTTGAAACCAACAGCCTGTTATTATTTAGCCACGGACTCTTCCCTTGTCTTGAATTTCGTTTCATAGGTTTATTTATTTATTTTTGAGTCATGTTCTTCGTGGGGCTGAACGTTCACTATTGCAGCATAACATCGTAAAACCAAATATATATAATAAGAGTAACAATAGAATTTCTTGCCAGTTCGCCTCCATAGGAAACGACCAACCCAAACCGTGCACCCCTTTTTGTGTTTTATAAGTGCCCATGTAGGCCTATGTGAAATAAAATATTTGATTTTGAATTTTTTGAGTACCTACTACATATACTAAGTATATTTATCACTTGCTTCGGTGAAAGAAAACATCGTGAGGAAACCAGCATGCCCGAGACATATTTCTCGACGGCTTGTAAAGCCAAGTCAAAGGCTTATGGGAGGCATAAAAACTCTGACACCAGGCTGGGTACTAATCACACGATAAAAAAAGAAAGAGTACCTACTGCTGCTGTCACCCAAATCAAAAGAGTTGGGTACAAAGCCAGCACTCGATCGGGCCACTACACAACACGTACTAAAAGAACAAGCCAGTGAAAGCAAAACGTTTAACAAATCTTCCGCATTCACTTGTTCATTAACTGTTACTACTACAAACTGTTTCTTCATGCTTGCTATTATTAAGGGGACTGGGTATTCGTAACTAACTTCGGGTGAGTCTTGTTTCGGTCTAACACTACGTGATTATACGTTATTTATATCATGCTTAATATCATTGTTATCAGCTAAATGAAATCTATTAACTACCCGATCAAAGAAGGGTTATTATCATTAGGTTAGATCCTTAATTGTGTGTTTCCATTCGGGAGATCTAGATCCTATCATTCAAAGAGTATATAAAATTATCCGAAACGATAAGATTTATTTAGGAAGCTATCGTATTCTTAATCATTAATTAAATTCATTTGCGTCTTATTTAACTTATTACGTTCGTAAAGTAACCTTGAAAGACTTTGTTGTTTTTTTTTACCTTGTTAATTATTTCAAATTTAGCAGTTTTACAAAAAAAAATATGTTTATTTTGTGTGAATGATTCATAATACTCATAAACCTGCCGGCCCTCCCTGGTAAATTTAGTTTAAAAAACTAGCGCATTTAGAAGCAGGCGGGACCCATTGAAATATAAAATTATTAAAACATGGAATGGGTCCCGCCTGCTTACAAATGCGCTTGTTTTGCTTTTCTTTTGTAAATAAAATGTGAAGACTGGAGGTGACTGCTGAGATAACGAATACCTAATAGAGAAGTATGGAAGAAGAAGATATGCTGCGTCGACCCCTAATAAATTCGGATAAGGGCAGGAGAATGATGTTGATGGTGATGTAAATATACGTGCTTTATGTTATTATTTAATTAAAAAATCTACAAAATAAGCTTGGGGTCGATTTCAATACTTTTCCGCTTCTAGCTTTTAACATAATTTTATATTTTATTAAGTAAGATAACACCTCATTACATGGGACTTATAGCTACACTAACTTGCTTGCGACTTAATTCGCGAGTAAATTTTGATGTGTTTTCCGGGATAATAAGTAGCCTATGTGCTTTTCCAGACTATAATCTATCTCTCTGCTAAAGGGAATTGCTCAGTTTGTTAGGGCAATTTGGCTTAATGTGAACATTAAGTATAATATTTAATGACTAGGGTTTTTAATAGTTTATGCCTCAAAGAAATGAATTATAGCAATAAGGTTGCAGGAGAGTGTTAAAATGGTTCATATTTAGCATGTCTAATGCTAAAACTTGTCGCTGAAAAAGTTACAATTATGAGTATTTATTTTCCAAAATAAATCATTTGCCTTTATAATAATGATATTATTTTACTTTGAATGCAGTAGTAACACCCTGAGGTAATTTAAATGGAAAAAATAAAACAATTTTTTTTTTTTTGTTTTAATGATTTTTATTCCGAATCATAAATTAATAAAATATCATCTAAAAACTGGGCAGGCGGCCTAATATTATTTTCGTGCCTTGCCCAGCTTAAGTACCATATTATGGTCATAACGTGAGCACAGCAACCCACCGTTCTTCGCCCTACAAGGCAATTGCAACAATATTGAATAATTGCTTCTCTGCCTTGCAGATTATTATTAATTATAATATACACAAAATATATTTTTCGGCTTATGTGCCTGCTTTGAATTTTTCCTCGTAATAGAGTGCAATTGCCAGTTAAGGGTAAACCTTCAAGGAGGTTGCTGGCTCTCTCTGTACACACTTCAATAGTATAGGAACCGTCATTCCTGATATGCTCCCCATAATATGATCTAGCTTGCTTTAACTGATATGTTCCACAGCTGAATAAGATAAGCTCACTGTATGTCAGTCTTGGGAATGATATATTACTGATGTTTACATTTATATTTACAAACTGTGATCGTCTTCTATTTAAATTATTTTGGATTACAAACTCAGCGAGTGCATTATTCATGTACAATCTTTCATTAACTATTTCAAGGATTTGGCTGGCATCTTCTCTATTCCTGACTCTTTGGTGAAACTTATTTATCAACGCGGCAGCCACCTTAAAATCTATGATGGCATGCTTGGAAGCCAAGTTAAAAAATTCATGACGGAATATTTTAAAAGAGTGTTTAAAGATCCCATTAACCGCTTCTACAACCCACCTACATATAGTAACAGTTCTGGATTTATTTGCTGCCAACGTTGATAACTGAGTTTCACCTGCTTGTAAAGATGCAGGCATATGTACAGAATAATTACACTCTTCTAATAACGATACACAGTCTCTAAAACCCCTATCCAGAATAAACACATCTCCTGCCTGAAAATACTGCCTTAAAGTGTTTGCCTCAGTTCTAAATTCGTTTAACATAATATTAGCATCAGATGTTGTTGCTGGATAGGGGCCTAATACATCAATAATGTATCCATCAGAGCATACCATTAGAAATGGCTTCATTAGGTTCCTGTACTTGTGCAAGGAGTATGTATTTTTTTGATACAGATAATTTGAACTCTTTTGAACATATAAATATGTACCATCAATTATAATAATTGGTTTTCTGTCTTCTCCACCAAACAAACCATTGGGGATGATTAGATTTCTTTGGGATATTTCTGCCCTTGCAATATGGTTTATTCCTAAATTACGAGGAATAAAATCCTCATTTAACATGTTGCGAGCCTTGCCCATAAGTCTAGATAATGTTGAGCGTGGTACATTTAACAATGATGAAATTCTTTCATCACTATCCCCAGTTCTAAGTTTAATTAAATATGCAGTAAGACCCAATGTCCCATTATGCACCCCAGATAACCTTGGAAGGTCTGCTTTTAACTGAATAAATTGTTGTTTGGACAGTCCGATCCAGAAATGGACAATATCTTCAGACATTCCCTCTATATTATTAAAATCAAATGTTTGGTTCCTTTCTTTAATAAATGAAGCAAAATCCTGAATATATTCTGCAGTAAATGAATGGTTGGGATGAGAAATGTTTGATAAAAGTTCAGCCCAGTTATTGTTTCTTAAATGAAACCCACATATTCTACTGTTTTTTGGCACATAAAAATTAAAATCAGTAAACAACTTCACCCTTAGCCATGTTGGGATACTCAGTCGCTGTGGTGAGTCACAATCTGGACAAAAACAATGAGCTTGTGTATCAGGTGCTCGAGTATAATTTGGCAAGGATATTGTTTCTGTCGACGCTGGTAGATTTGCAGATATTACAGCAGGAACTGGTGCTCTATCAGCTCGTTGCCAACATGGATGGCAGATGCGATCGGATCCATGAACCTAAAACAATTTAATTCATAGTTAGTGGTGTTGGAACACCAACTGACATCGTTTTTATTGATCGCACATTCATTTCAATGAATATAATTATTATCAGAATAATATACCTATTATTCATTAGTTGAAGATATATGACATTATGTCTGCACATTAAAGTGTAAATAGTATATCACACTCTTTTACAAACAACTTTTCATTGAACAGATCATTCTAAAGTGTACATTTCTTTGTTGTTTTTTTACATATATTCTAAATGCAAACAAAATACATAAAATAGTACCTGACGTGGTGATATCCACTCGCTAATTACATTTCTTATGTGTGTTTCTCTTTCAGAATTTGTATGCAGAACATGATATCTACTACGTAGTATTGAGCATCCACAATTTACACATAATTGTCGTTGATGACCACTACTTGTGCTTTGTTCATTTTCTTGAACCGCTGAATTGTTGAGAGCCAACATCCAGCAAGAATGACAGACCAAGCTCTGGGCTGTAACCTGTAAATAAGACATATGCATATGTGTTCAGTTTGTATGGATAATGGAAAAGATTATTTCAAAAATATTATATAGAACATTAGCTTACCACTTGTGGAGCAGTCCATTGTCGAATTACTGATAGTATTTCAACGGGTTCCAGAGTGCGTCTCCTGCGATGCATAATATCAATGCCACAATTGACGCATCGCATTGGTTCCTCATTCCCACTAGGGGCAACCAGATCGTGCGCAGGAGCGTCAGGGTTCATGCCAAGGTTGTCATTTATAGCCGGTTCCACGTTTAACAAAATAGCGCCAGGGTCATCGTCAGGAGCAGAATCAGTGTCCAAGGGTAAAGCTGGGTCTTCAATTGAAGCGGTATCGGAGTCCATTATAACAAAAACCAAAAACTTCGTAAAAGTAACCGAAACAACATTCACAATACACGGAGGCAAAGCGAATGTTTTCAATTTCATTTCGTTGTCTAGATTTGTCAATATTGACAAATCGGTGTTGCCAGGTAATAAAAAAAAATCGATTTGACAACAACCGAACTAATATTATAATCGGATGTAAAATGATTTGAAGGCCAAAAACGATGAGTGTTTTGTTTGTATTTAATGTAATTAAAGGAAAATAAATATAAAACCTTTTGAAAAATCATTTGATTACAGATTTTCAAGAAAATACATACTTTTTACTCAGATTCAGAAATCGATTATTATCTTTAATAAAAGACTGAAATCACAATTATTATTAATGTGGCAACACAGAATCAGCTTCCAACCATAAAATGGCGACGCTTTTTGAACTCAATCGGTTTAAATACTTATTAAACGACTTGTTTTTACATTTACTTTCCTGCAACGAAAATCAAAAAAATATTTATTTTAAATTTAATGATATTTTTTCGTAAAAATACTTTTTACAGAACAACTTGTCCACGTTAAGCCATTATTGAGCAATTCCCTTTCATCTAGATCTGTTCAGCCGTTCTGGCGTGATCGAGTAACAAACATCCATGCATCCAAAGTTTCATATTTATATTATATTAGTATAGATAGACAACTGGCGAAATGTGGGTGTATATAAGTTTCACCGCTGTCTAACCCTTCGGGAATTACAAGCGTGAATATGTTATGTATTTTTATGATCAGTAGAACGAAATATGTTTAAAACTACAAAATATTAGAAAAAAATAATAAACACAGATGTCATCGATAAACGTAAAGCAAATATTTACCTTAATCAGTAGTTTAACTTCCTTCCAAAAAATTAAATCACGATTTAAACTTATCACTGATTATCACATCAAAAATTATTGACAAATCACCACTGGTAAATCACACTATCACAACGCTATCACAAAAATAAATTGATGATGCGAAAAATGAACTGTCGAACTTCTGGTCTATAGTCAAATTGCTGTTCCTGAAAAAATACTTGCAAAAAATAACTGTTATTTTTTTGGTCCCGCGATTTTTACCTACTTCAAATTACTAGTTAGTTTTCTTGTTTCACTTAAATAGTCTCATTATAATATTGTTTACGTACCACGCAATTGGTAATGATTTTCGCGTGCGTTTGGCTCGCGTGTTTGATTACGACTGGTGTTACCGGGTAAAGTTTTGTGAGAATTAAAGGTTTGGTCATTATTTACTTTACTCTATTATATTGTGTTACTTTTCCAAATAAGGTATATCGACAATAGGCAGAGTATGACGGTTTATACTTTCCCCTAGCGACAGGAATGACGATGAGTAAAAGGATTTTCTCGCGTCCGATGATTGTCTTCTAAGGCCCGGACTCCACCAAAACGGAGACGAGCGGAGCGGAGATGTGGAAGCGGAGAGGAGAGAGAATGCGTAAAAACTAGAGTGTATCCACGCCGCACACAGCACACCACTCACCGTACATAAATCTAGACTTCGAGGCTGCTACTGAGGTTGATGGAAAAACCCATAACCACTTTGCCCGACCCAGGACGTAAGCTCAGCAGTCGCCGTTGTGGACAGACACTATATCAACGAGGCAGAGATCAATGAATGATGACTGCCAGTTTCTCTGTTCCTTGATCATTATAATCTGGGTCTATTCAAAGTTCGAGTGAATCGGTTTCTTCTAGGCAAGAATGCTCCACCCTAGGCCGCATCATCGCTTCACATCAGACAAGTTTCGGACAAAGCAAGCCTATTTAGTAAAAAAAATGAATGAATATAAGATTTTATAAAGTAGATGTATTTTATTGTATCGTGAAATAATGGTGCCTTAGTTTGATCGAATCAACCGTGAACTTTAAAACGGCAATAGTACAACGGATTAAGTGACGAGTGTCCATCGAAAGGTCAGAGGTTCAAACCGGTAAAGTACATAATTAAAAGATAAAAGTTCGCGACAGTTCCTTTTACATAATTACAGTTATTGACAAGATTCGATTAAAGTTAAGTACCTACTTTTATCCGGATTAAGTATTTTAATTTCGAAACGATATTATTATTATAATGGATACCAGTCAGTAATCCTTTTGACCTTGCGTAGTTCTGTACCCCAACAGGACCGCTGTAAATGTCGTTTTGCCTAGGCCCATTTGTAATCATTGGCATCATCATCTGCCTAGCCTTTTCCTAACTATGTTGGGTTCGATTTCCAGTCCAACCGGATGCAGCTGAATACCAGTGTTTTACATGGAGCGACTGCCTATCCTATACCTCCACAACCCTGCAGTTACTGGGTAATACGATGGGAAGACTGGTCGTCAGAATTTCGGGCTTCTGACTACGTATCCACTCACAAAGATCTACAAATAACAGCCGGGACCAACGGATTAACGTGCTTTCCGAGGAACGGAAGAAACTCGGTATGTAATGGGCGGTCTCCCATCAACGGACCAACCTTGGCAAGCGCTACTTAATGTTGTAGATTAATGAGCTCCTCTATTTATTTGTTCATTGGCTAATTAGAAACCTTGGAATTCTGCTTTGTACAGAATCGTGATCAGGCGTGAAGATTTGATGTGAATAGAGAGATAAATTGCTAACATTGGAAGTGATTCATCATCGTGGATAACGAATCGTTCACTTGTTTTGCGTTAAAAACTTAAATAATTATTGCCAGTAGGATTACCATAAAGTTTTTTAGAAAAGGCTTTCAATTACTTTTTCCTCCAACCCCATTTTCGACAGCAGCTGTAACAGAGCGTCATGGAAAGAAAGAAACAAAGAAAAGCATGTATTTGTCTCGCACAGGACCGAACAGTGCCCTAAAGCAAAGCTTACCAATAAAAAGTATATGGTAACTGTTTGGTGTTCTCTTCATGGTGTTCTTCACTATAGCTTTCTCAGGTCTGGTGGTTTACTGGTGGAAACAGCCCCGACTCGTGAATCGATCTTCACCATTATTGCTCCATGATAACGCAAGACCTCATACTGCACGGGACACGGTTGTAACTCTACAGGAGCTGCAGTTAGAAACCATACGTCATCCTCCGTACTCGCCAGTCATTGCTCCAACTGACTACATAAATGACAATTTTCTACATGGTAAAAAAAATTCTTCCCAGGCGGCAGCACAAAATGCTTTCACACAGCTTGTCGAAAAGATCCCCAGTGTTCTATCGCAATGGCACAAATAAACTTCTGATTAGATGGCAGCAATATATGGATAATGTGGGTAAATATTTAGATTAAAAAAATATGTTACATCTTGGTAAAAAACGAGTTTTCATTTTGCAGTATAAATTGGCAATTTCATACTTTAACCCCTAATATTTCCAATCTAGCTTGCCAATAATAGATTCCAGGATACGATGAATATTTTTGGTGACAAAGGGTCGCCCTGTCTTACTCCTCTTTTTATGGGAAAGCTCGGGCCGAGGGCTTCTAATTTAACTCTGCTCGTGTTATTAGTATAGATACTTATGATGACTTGTATGTATTTATCCTGTACTCCTTATTCCCTTAGGCTCTTCCATATACATGTGTGTGCCACCGTGTCAAAAGCTTTTTGGCTGACAATAAAAGTGATGTATAAGGGTCTGTTTCGCTCCTGGTATTTTTTTATTATTAGTTCCAGGGGTGGATATGGTATATTGTAGAGAATCCCTTCCTGAATCTTGCTTGATCCACTGGCTGTTTAGTTATGTATGGTATCAATATCATAATTAAGTTAGACTCTTAGATTTTACTTTAATTATTATTTTATGTTTAAAAAAATCTCCTTCATTTAAAGTTGAAGAGAGGCCATAGAGTTTCTTGCTCATCCTTCCCCATGAGTTATACGCTTCAGAATGGGCAACTACAGTATTTGCACAGTTATTATGCCTTGTGACTGTAAAGGGATTGTAGCTTCATTCTAATTGTTTTAACCGATTTCTGTATGTTACTAGTCTATCTATACTAGTCCATAATTATTATAAAGAGGTGAAGTTTGTAATTTTGAAGAAGGTAATCTTCGGAACTAATGACCTTATTTCGTTTTATTTTTCACTAATAGGAATATTTACGACGTTCCCGAAAGATAATTTCCGACCATATGGCGTGCAAAACCGCGGGCAGAAGCTACTTAGAAATTAATTATTTGGATTCGAGTTTCGTGCTGTTAAATTATAACATTGCCACCCTACCCATAGTTTTTCTCCGATTGATCGGTGAGTGATCAGGTCGTTTTTCAAACCGTCATGCTCCATTCACGCGTAGCGTGAAGGTTGGTTTTTGTCGTAATTGACGATTTTTCACAATACTTTTCAAAATGAGCAGACGACATTGGGTTAGAGCAAAGACATAAATATACTCATCGGTAAAGTCGGGATGTGAATGATGAGGAGAATTCTCTAAATTTTGCTTTAATTTCAGATTAGAAAATGAAGGATGTTAAAGGAAATACAAAATCAATTGCTTCATTGTTGGACTACCTCTTTTGTCTAGTGGTCAAACCGTGTAAAGCAGCAGCCAAGGCGTCTAGATTTGTGGCCGGGAACTTTAAAATAACTGGCGAAATATGGATGTCCTTTGATACGCCTCTTTCTAATCCTTCGGGGATTTCTGGCGTGATGTCACGTATGTATGTCAAGTGTTAGAATTAAAACCACCTTTAGAAACATTAATCCTTATTGACAGTTGTCACCTTCACCCACACTCACATGACAGAAACGATTATTGTCATTACACGGAGTAAGAAAACAATGGAGTGCTCATCAAATGTTGTAAAAGTCGGGTTTTTAGTCCTCGCAACAAGCATACGTGTAGGACTAGGTGTATGAAAGGGAAGTTGGCGAAAGGAGTATGTAAATAGATAGAAACTACAGAATTCCATCTGTTACGATCATTACAAAGCCCAACCTTATTTAAATTGCAGTTTAGTAAGTTTTCAAGAAAAACCCAATAACACTTTGCCCAACCTGGAAATGGAACCCAGTACCTCATGCTCGGTAGTAACATTTGCGACCGCTAGACCAAAGAGGCTATTTTATTAATCACTCCATTCATTCCCTATTCTCTGCTACCTAACCCACTTAGGTAACACTACCACATGAGAAAGGTCGCTACTTACAACACAATTGCTGACATTTCCTTGCTTCTTAAATTAGTCAAGTTACATTGATATTAACATGTGAACTAGATTGCAAGATTAATTTTGTATAGGCGTGCTCCGGAAATGGGCAATGCTATCGGGATTACTATATTGTTATAAATGTTTGTTACGGGTAATGCTAGAAGAACAAATGAAGCGAGGTTTAAAAAGGAAAGTTCGCAAAGTAACTATGTATGTTACGGCTAAAAGCCGAAATCCTGTTTGTTACACCTAGTCCTAGTCGGTCACCTAGTTGTGGCCAATGACAGTTGGTTAAACTTAGGTGTTTCTTTTTATTGCTAGGGCACCCCGTCCAAATGGGTCTAGGGTCCAAGCTTGCGATTGTCAGTTGGGTTACCATGATCTCTTACCCACTCTCGGAATAGTCCTAAAACATTCCTGCACTAACAGATCATGTTTACCCCCAGGGCTCCACAGAGAGGAACCTCCTCGTAACTGCATGCTCACCGTGAAGGAAACGAGTGACGTTCGGCATGTTGCTCTTAGCCAAGCGGTTAAACATGACTAGCGAAATGTGGGTGTACGGTTTCTGAGACACACAATGACAATGCCTCCTCTCAAAGACAGGAATGGGCTGTAGTGATTTCGATTTCGATTTCACCGAAATCTTTAATTTTCGCAGATCACAACTAGCCACCCATTCTCGACTACAATCTAATTTTATCTGATGTAGGTCGAACAAATACATATTTATGTATCAGTTTCCTTTTCTATAAGCTTCCATTTTTTCTTGACTCCAATCACTGGGCCCGTAAAAGGCTAACACATCATTAGTGACTTGGCTCGCATTTCTTGAGTGCCAGACGAATTGCAAAGAGGATTTATTAGATACTTATTAAAGGAGTTTATTGTATTGATATAACCTGTACTGTACAGCATGAATAATCTTACACGTTTTTTAAACTCCGCTTTTATATCGCTGTCTAATGTACAGTGACATGTCTTAAGTTACTAACTGGTTTGTGGAGGTCAGATAGGCAGTCGCTCCATGTAAAATACTGGTAGTCAGCTGCATCCGGTAAGATTCGAAGCAGACCCTAGTTGGGAAAAAGAAGGCAGATGATTGTGAGACTCTTTTGTGAAATGTATAAGAAAATAAGATGGCGTCGTCAGTTCCAACTACGGCCACTTGTTAAAAGAAGCAGGCTGCACTTTACCTTCTATTAAAATGATCCCACGTGTCCTGCGTGTCCTGATGCTTGCACACTATATAACATAACATCACGCCTGTAATCCCCGAGGGGTTAGGCAGAAGTGTGCCTAATAGTACACCCACATTTCGCCAGTTAAGTTTTAAGTCCCATGTAATATTGCCATCAACCAGGCACATATTATATCCAGACTCCGTGGCTGCTACTGAGAAATTCCTTATGGAAACCCCCCATAACATTTTGCTTGACCTGGCAATGAAACCCATGACCTCATGCTCAGAAGTCGCTCTTGCGACCACTCGACTAACGAGGTAGTCTACACACTACACCAATTAACTATGGGTCGTCTGCGCCAGGCATTACCGTCGACACGCTAAGAACATTCAATGATCTCGATTCCTTTAAACTACCGACCGTCATACTACTTGTTAACAACGCCTGATGCTTTTGCCATAGTTTAGAAACATTCGTGCGTTTTCTTAATAAAATAGCCGTACCTTAATAATTAGTGTCGTGGATTCCGTAGGTCATCATCATCGTCTGCCTAGCCTTTTTCCGAAATATGATGGGATACAATATTTTCAATATTTTAGTAGGTGACGTTCTGTAGTTCATGACCACCCCCTATGGGTAAAAGGCGTTATTTTTTTGTAACTTGTAAGGTAGGATCATAATAATTATTGGTATAAATAAAAGACAAACGTCCCTTACTCTAAATTAAATTTATATTTAACGTTTATAGGTACATTAAAAAATATATACATATTAAATTAATTTGACTGTCCATCAAACGACATTATCCAATCACAAAATGACAAATGTTTGATCCAACAATCAATACTTTGATCAATCAAATACTGTTTCAATAACTCCATCATTAATTGAAACAATCATAAAACACCAATTTTCGTGATCTTTTTACCAATCACACTCAGTCTTGCGTCCTCTAGAAAGACGGAATATTTTTGGTAAAAATCTATAAAAATATACAATAACTTACATCGTTATCAAAGTAAAATTTTGGTCCTGGGTCTCCTGAACTAGATATAAAACTTTAACAAAAAAAAGAAAACGTTTTATTTCTAGTAGTGAGGACCAAATAACGAGTATCGTTATCAAAATAACGGTAACAGTTATTTACAAACCGTTATTTAACATCACCTCGTTACATCGTTACAAAATCGTCTTTATTTCAAAACAAAATAAATCCTTTCTTCTATAAAACATTTCAAAACATTCCTTTCATCACATCACGAAAACTTTCAGACTAGTAAACTTTAAATGCATAGCCTTGACCTGCCAGTGATACTGGAAGACTTGATACATTGATATAGCGTGATCATCACGAGCTAGCCGCGACGGCTCTAGGGACGTTAACGATAGTTTCATCGGCTGTCCTAATAACGGTACCGGGGTCGGTATCGTTACTTCTGGTCTCTGTTCTGGTTTCGGCACCGTCCGTGGAGGTCTGCGCTAACGCTGTAGTGATCGGGGCTGTGATTGGCTGGACTTGGTAGTTGGGGTAGTGGACACCAACGACCTCTTCGTAGCTGGGCGGGGCCATGCATTCTGAAATTAAGATTGGAGGAAATGTTAGTGAAGAAAGACAATCGCGCTTATAGGCAATTTTGAAAAGGGATGTTGGATAAATATTTGAAAGGACACTTCTAATACTGAAAGTCAAGTTTCGGCTACAATAAGCTAATTCTTTGGAGACTACGAAAATAAAGAGTTCTTGAAACAGAAAAATATCCAGTTGAATATCCCAACATTGGAAGCCGGGGCTTCGAATGTTGCCTGGCAGGTGTAATTTTATGTAGAATGCCCACATTCTACATACAATCATTTCATCTGAAAGGATATACTTTCCGATTGGCCCCATACAAATTTCATCTAAATCGGTTCAGTAGTTTGGTTTTTACATCAAAATATGTTATCCAAATAAAAAAAAAAGCGAATTTGATACTTGTAAAGGATTTTTGTGATACGATAACTAATAAAAGGGTACAATAAAAACAATTGTTTATTTCATTGACTTTTTTGCCACCCACGAAAGTAAAGTTTTTTTTTTTGTGTTTTTTTTTTTGGAAGTCAGTTATTTTTTTGCAAAAAAAAGGTTTTTTATCTAAATAGGCTTGCGTTTGGCCGCAACTCGCCTGATGTGAAGCGATGATGTGGTTTAGGGTGGAGCTCGCGCTCCTAGAAGAAACCGATTCACTTGAACCTTGATTCAATCCAGATTGAATTTTATCTGAAATAATGACCAGGGAACAGAGAAGCTGGCAGTGCATTCCACAGACTGACGGTTCGCACAATACATGTAAGTATTTCTGTTACAAATTACTCTAGAGTCACACACGCGTCGTCTCTTTGTACTTTCAAGTACTTATCCACTTGTGCATGCTCTAAGTATGGATATTATTCATATCCTGTTGATGTAACACATGCTCTTATGTGATCATGTATAGTTTGTAAATGGCCATTATTGTTGTAATTTACCTCGTGGTTTATGGAGGAGTATCATCATCTTGATGAAATCTTATCATTTAAGTATAGGTACCTACACTATTAACCGGTTGCTTCCAGTTGGCCCAACTCCTATCACATTGGACTTAAACATGACTGGCGAAACAATAGGTACTATTATTATAATGTATAAAAAATGGACAAAACAGGGCTTGACAAAATAAAAGTAAAGTTACCTACGTAAACTATAACTGCATTTATTTCTTCAAATAATTATATTTATAACTATTTCATGTAATTTTGTTTGTTGTTTTGTATTTGTTTTAGATTAAAATTACCCATGCCTAGTACCTAGAAAGCCAACTTGTCCTTATTTTTATTTAGTGATTATAGGCATATTTTGTACCTATTTCAGAGTTTTATTTTTAAAGGTTGTCTGAAAATTCCCTCTGACATATCCGATCGTGTATAAATGTGTACCTCCCTTGTAAAAGATATGAAATCACCAGGGCAGGAGATACCTAATGAGTGTGCTCTCCGCCATTGCGATCATTTGTTTGTTCTGTAAAATAGTTGAGAACTACAAGGTGGTTACGGAGATATTGGAGGTTAAAGTCCCAAATTTTTCATAAGTTTCTTTTTAAATAGAAGTTTTCATACCCCATGACCCCGGTAATATTTAATAAATCCATCAGCATAATGTTTTCAGTGCGTTACATTGAGTCCTACCGTAATCGGATTTTAACCGATATTTTACCCCAAAAAAGTCGTTCACCAGCAATTATTTTTTCCGTACAGTTACTAACTTAGTTTGATGTGTACAGAATGCTTGGTTGACGGCTTCGTGAAGGTCCGTTTACACTATGTATAGTGTGTGTGTGAACTCACCATATTTTGGCGGGGGTGGCAAATTGGAAGGGCTGACGTATATAGATGGCTCCTGCTGCGCCAGTGACGGACGAGCTCGAGACCCCACATACATTCGCCTCTGCTGCGGACTCCGCGTTTTTTGCCCTGGAATAGACAGACATTGACAATTAGACACAATAGTACTGTGCAAGCAATAGACCCGTGGATATATTGCAGCCGCACGGATCGATCTTCAAAGTAAAGCGACGCTAGCCAACAGCAGTCCGTGGATGGGTGTCGCAGAAAGGCCCTGGCTGTCATTCGTCGATCATTAAGAGTAGTAACGGGGAGTCAAAAGCCGAGAGTCTTATAATCGGTTTTATCAAGGCACCCCGTTGTAAAACTTGGTATCGTGGTACCCAGTTACTGGGTTATGGAGCTCACACGGCTGTTGCTCTATTTAAAATACTGAATCATGTTAGACTGCAAGCCGACTGCACAGAAATTACGAAAAGGAAATTCAGGTTGATTGAATGAGCAAACACAATTACGCAGTGTATTCTGAGTCGCAGTATAACAGTAAAAATTATATGGCAGCCTTAGAAAGCGATGGTAAGGTGAGATAAATCCCTACTGTTAATTGGTTTTAAATACCATATTCATTTACGGTAAATTATTTTACACTTTCAGGCAATAAAGTAGAAGGAAATAATATAATATTTGCGTACGTATGTTGTTAAAAAGTAAACATTTTTATGTGCGCAATGGAACACCGAGTCTACAATCCGGTCCGTCATTGTTGAATAAATACCTAGTTCAATATCTGAGTTTGTAGGCCTTCTTCCATTCAAAACACATTTTCTCTATAAAAAAACCGGTCAAGTGCGAGTTGGACTCGCGCACCGAGGGTTCCGTACAAACCTGTGGGTATATAACTTTTTTTTATATGACGAAACTAAAAATTTACGGTTTTCGTAATTTTTCCTATATCTGTACTATAAGACGTGACTTCGTACAAAATTTCAAGATTCTAAGTTCACGGGAAGTACCCTGTAGGTTTTGATTCCCGTGCGAGTTTCGAAAATTTGCGGAAATTTGCGGCCTAAGTGGCTGTATCTTTTGATTGCGTTGACTTAGAAGGTTGATTTTTCTACAGCTTCCAGGGACAGTAGAACTAAGTATCATAATATAGAAATTTCAGTTTGATACCTCCACGCGTTCCTGAGAAAAACGGTCTTGACAGACGGACGGACGGACGGACGGACGGACGGACAACAAAGTGATCTTATAAGGGTTCCGTTTTTTCCTTTTGAGGTACGGAACCCTAAAAATTATGTCCATAGAGTGCAGCTACTGTGCAGGTACGATGGAAAAACAAATATTTGATATTTAGTATCACTTGCAAATAGATTGCGTTGAATCGTTGCGCTTTACTGAGCATGTGATCCTGGGTTCGATTCCCAGGTCGGGCAAAGTGTTATTGAGTTTTTCCATCAGGATTTTCTCTGTAGCAGCCCGGAGTATGGATTTGTGCCCGGTTGATGGCAATATAGGCTCGTCGTTTACATGGGACTTAAACATAACTGAAGAAATCTTTTTAATACTATAGGCACGGCAGCTGTTATCCGCACAGGGTTAGGTACTTAGATGTCTGCCCAACTCTTTGGGGATTACAGGCGTGATGTTATGTGAGTAATGCATAGAATTCGCGCCTCATTTTTGATACTAACAAAATATCGCCTGATATTTCGATCCATGATAGTAAAAATGATGCGATAACCAGTGGAAGAGATTACCGACTGATTATTGCAAACACGAGGTAAGTACATCAGTTGTGACTTAAAATAGGTGCAGTTTTTCATGTATTTTGTGTGATAAGGATTTATTATGCGATTTTTGTGTTAAGTAAATAAGGCTTTGTTTTAATTCCTTATTTGATTAAACCGGCGCCTAAATGTTTATGGACGAATATGGCACGATTGACACTAGTACCAACTGCTAGATATTTCTAACTTTAAACGATACTTAAATTACGGTTAATTCATATATTAACACTGTGTAAAATTAGGTGCATGGTGGTGGTGTGCATTAAATTAGGTGACACCAAGTGGTCGTGAAAACAGGAATACGTATTAGGATTAAAGGTTCATACTAGAACTCGTCTTAATAAACGATTTGGAGACAATTAATATTTATTCGCAGTCAAAGTAAAGCTTGAATAATCATATTCACTTATCAAATTCAAATGCAGCAGGAAAACCAGTAACAGTTTCGAATAAACTGCAAACAATATTTTTATATGGCTCATCTTTTCTATGCTACTTCATTCAGATTTTAATTGACATAAAAATCATAATATATTTGAACAAAAAAATAAGTTCTGAAGGAAAGATAATAATCGCTCAAACGAAAGTGAAAACCTTCCTCAGTGGCCAAATTAAAACATTGGAATTATGGCAAAGGGTGAAGAAGAAACGCAGCGCCGACCACAAATAAATTGATTTAGGGCAGGAGAATGATGATGATGGTATCAGTGCAAATCGCCTTGAATTCAATAAATCATCTTATATTGCATATGTTACTGATGGTTTATATAACAACCATGATCTCACATGAATAATTAACAAGGAAAATCACAATAAACAACGTACCCATAATAAGAACCCTGATACACGTGACGATGAAGATTATAATCAAGAATATCGTCGTAGTACTCAAGGCAGACCACACGATATCAGCAAAGGAACTGTTATAATTATGTACGGGTGATACATCTTCACTGTTCTCGTATCCATTAGATTCGACCGAAGTAAAGTTGAGAGATTCCATTTTTGAGAAGTATAAAATAACAGTTCCAAATCACAGTTCTTTTAAATACTTGACGTGTTGCTGTACTAATGCCATCTGTCGGTGACCGTGACAAACTTTTAATTTGGTTTGGATTTTTTTTTGTCAGATTTGAGAGTTTTTCACAAGTTTTGACGCTTTAGATGCATTTGCTGAATAATAATAATGATTGTTGTTACACTTCAAAAATAACAGAACATTTCTTCTTCCACTGCAAATATCACTCGCAACCGGCACAAAAATCCGAATGACAGCAAAATTAACATAATCGATACGATACAAAATGTTATCAAAATCGTTTTTATCTTGGATTAACAGTGAATTATTTATGGTTATATGCCCCCTATGCTTTATTATCAGAGACTTAAGTGTTAGATGTTATTACTGAGACGGTCGCGAAGTAACTAACGTAGCGATGACGATATCTTATTGATTACTGATTCGATTTTAATTGCCGATGCAATTTACTCGATATTTGCCGCATTCTATCTTTGTTTACGTAATAAGTAGGTAGTAAGGCCGTACAAATGTAGTAGGCGTATAGGTACGGAGGTTTCAACGGTTTTTATCAGAGCAGTTTCCTTACAAAAAGTATGTGTGCGCACAACGACCAATCAAGCTATACATAACCAGTATAAGCGCATCTCGCATTGTACGGGAAATCTATACAAAATGAGACCATTTTATACCTTGAAGTGTCGCCGTGTGTACAAGATTATAAATTAATGAGATTGTTACTGTCATAATTTATTAGGGCTATAGGCCTGAAAAAATATGTATAAGCCGAATGAAGATGAAATCTGTCTAACTACAAATCATAGGCAAAACTATAAATACCTGCTAGTACCTACCAATATTCTGTTCTCTTATAAAATTATAGCTGAATACTAACAATGCTAATAAAAAAATTCTAGTCACAAATGAAGAAACAAACAAAACTAGGAAAACAACTAAATCCAATAAAGATAAAAAATACAATAAACCGAAAAAAATATACCGGCTACAGATAAGGTACGGACGAACGACCTCAACAAGGAAAACATAAATTAACAAAACTCAATAGATTAATTCTGCACTAGATAGATAAGAAGAAAATGATCACTAATTAACTGTTAAAGAAAACCCCCGAGTAACCGGTACACTTGTAACTGAAAGCATTATAAACGATAAGCATACACCTCAGACAACCACTCTTGGTATTTGATATACAAAGTCACTACAAATAAAATGTATGAAGTCGCCATGAGAAAAGATTCTCTTGACAGTTAACCTTGTTACCAGCTTGCTGACCAGCTAATACCTTACCGTGTAGAGACAACAAGAGAAGAAGTTAAAGAAATGTTAGGACCATTGCGTAACACACTTGACTATTACAGCCCGATGGACTTTGAAGATATTCTTAATACATTGGTTCAGATGCTTAAAAAAATTGTCTGTAGGATAAAGTGAAAAATGAATGTTGTTGAATTGACGAGATGGGATATTGCAAACGTGAGTGTGTTACGCAATAACCCGCTGCTCTTGTTAGAAAGGAAATGAGGGATTGAGAAATTACACCAACACTCTTCAAGATAGGCATAAACACAAAATCAGATGTATATAAATCTGCAATTTATTGTAGACAGACTAACAACGAGTAAAGTATATAGGATGAAAGAAATGCAGAAAATTCCATCACCAATCATGAACTAGAAGAAATTCTGAACTTTGAAACTATACCTCCAGAAAATGATAAAATAGAAGCATCATTGACGTATCTTCTCCATAACAAAGAGATTCTAAACCTAAATAATCCCTTTGACGTTGATAGATATTTTAAATTTACGAGCCGTTAAGCTCCCTTTGATAACGTCTATATGACAAGTAATAATGTTTATTTAAGTGACGTGAATGATTGAATAACGATTTGTGTGTGTTTTAGTATCATTAACACTGATTGGCGCGCATTTGCATACGCCATAAAGAAAGAGTTCTAAAATTCCGATACCTACATACAAGGGAAATTTATTGACTGAGAAACTAATACACAAAGTAATGAAATAACAAATTTCTTTTATCGCTGCAACTTAGTGATAAAAGAAGGAACAGAGAACCAGTTTCAAATTAATCACTTTCGAGACGGACATATGTACGTAAAGACTTTCTGTAATTTTCAAATATTTCAATCCATAACTAGAAGAAAATAAGGCAGAGCGGGATTAGGATAGCAATGTACACAATCAGTAAGCCACAATCTAATCTACCTTAAGTAAACACCCTTTTATGCACGCTTAGTAAAGAAAAGACGACCTTATGCGTAGTTATATTAAAATAGGGAATTTACTTAGAGCAATGATCCTTAAACAGAAGAACATGAAAAGCCAGGTCAGCAGCATTCCGATCAGGATGATCATGTACCAGAATGCCATCTCGCTCAAACTGGCTGGGTCATGTGCCTCCTTCTGTTCGTTGCTATACTCTTCAGATGAGTCACCATATTCGAAGAAATGCACATTCGGGTATAAAGGTGCCATGTTTGATCAAAGATTTGTTTTTTCGTTAGTTGGAACAGGTATGTCGCAAATGTTCGTTCAAAATTTTTCACTTTTAGTTAGTACTACGTTAAGCAGTTAAAAACAAACTGTGTCCTAAATTGACCGGTTTATTTTGTAAATTTTCGTCGATTGTACTTTTCAATGATCAAAAATGTTTTTTGAAGAAACTTTCACACTGATATTAGTTGCTAGTCGATCGAAAACTCGAGAATCTTCCAAATTGCTTGTAAAACAAACAATTAGAGTTCTCGATGATCACTTTACCACTCACAAGTAACTTGAATCAACAAATTATTGGAATGATTTAACACCGAACACTAATAATCTCACAGATTCAGAAAAACTAATATTTTTGGACATATTTTAACACCGCATTCATGACTTTTCGTTCGCTAGACATTGTCGTAGTGTTACAACTGTATCGAACGTATCTGTTGATAACAGATATCATCTCAGATATGTCAGCTCTATCGCTATGGTTAAGCAATATTTTCAAGAGGCTGTAGTTTAGATTAAATTCTGTATTTAAGTTGTCAGTAACTCTACGCCTAAATAACTGGGGGATGATGAATTAAGTTTTGAGTACTAATATCGATGGCTATAAGAGTAGCGGAAGACCAAAGAAACGATGGACGGACTGTGTGATAGATGATATGGCAAGAAAGGAGGTGACTGATGAGATGACGAGTAATAGAGAAGTATGGAAGAAGACATGCTGCGCCGACCCCAAACAAATTGGGATAGGGGCAAGAAAATGATGATGATGATGATGATTAATTGAGAACCACACATTCAAATGCTTAGTTTTTATCAAAATAAAGATTTGTAATCGTTATCCTCAAGATAGGATGTTGATAAAGTGATCAGAATAGTGAAGAAAATATGTAGAATCTATAACCGTATGATATGCTTATCTTTTGTTATTAGATTATGAACTATATCTAGAACTGAGATGAAAACTGACAAAGACTATGTGGGTGAAAATAAATACTGCACAAAACCAGATAAATTGGAATAAGGGCTCCCAGTGATTAAGATCTGGGTTTGATTCGCTTAGGTGTTTATTGAGTAAGTTACTATCCTCAAGCCTAAGAGATTGAAAACAAAAGCTTAAATACCCCCAGAAGAGGTTTTAAAAATGGTTAAAATATAAATCAGGGTCTCTCTTGATGTACGTAAACGAACGGATAGAGATGACAGGGTTTCCCAGATTTTTCCAACAAAGAATGTCCTTAGTCGCCATATCTCAAGAGAATTTGAAAGAAAGTATAGGGGACGCGCAGGGCAATAAGAGCTCAGCAGCTCAGCAAAACAGTAATAAAAGATAAATAAAAGCAAGTACCCATTTGAGCCATTTTCAGGCACATTATGACAAAGCTCATGATCAAGACAGTGAACAGCACCGAAACGTATACCACTTGGGTTATCGATACACTGCTTGTACTTGATCCCATATTCTCTTCTTCCATACTCGGCGCCATCTTTGTTATTTGTTCTTTTTAAGTTAAGGTCCTTTTTTACCTGTCGTAATTCACTTTTGTTTGTTTGGCTTTGGTCTTGTTGCTTTATTCTTCTTTACTTATGTTATGTAGTCGTTTCTTGATTAATTTATTATCTTCTGTAGTTAATTTACTTTTAACTCAACGATTAAAAGCAATTATCACAATGAAGATATTAAATGGTTTTATTTAATTCAGTGAATTTCAATTTTATAGAAATTCACGAATCACTTCAATCCAAATGATGTCACAGACCAACAGTTTTGAGATGTTTAATTACGTTCTTGTTAACGAAAACAAGACGAATTATTTCAAATACTTCTTCACAATCACACAAACTATTTTTATTTTCTCAGAAACATTATTTCAGTATTCGCCATTTTACTCGAAAATTTTCAGACTTATCTATCTGTATTATTTCACAAATCGCACTTCTATTCTTCGAATCACTGAAACAAACTGTATCCCATTCATTTTCAGCTTCAGAGACGTCATTTCAAATGACTGATGATCGGCTAGTGATATCTACCCGTATCACTTTTGTTACCTTCAAGGAATTTGAACCTTACTACCTTGTTTTAAAGACCATGAAAACGTTTCCATTAAGACGATTTTGTTTTTCCTACTTATCTTCCGAGTTATCATTGATTTAAATATACTTGTCAGAATTTTTAGATTTATGAGTCTTGATAATATCCAAGTCTGTATCTAGGTAAGTATTTTGATGTTTATGATTTTTACTTTAGTAAATACGCGGAAAATTGGGCTCAATGGTATTGGTCACAGAATTGGATTACTATAATTACTTAGGACGTAGTAATTATTACGCAAAATTGAAGATAAAATATGACACAGTAAAGTAATGAAAACTTGATAGGAAAGGGAACCATGACCAAAGAAAGAATTAATGAAAAAACGAAGAAAAAGAATGTTAGATAAACTTGAAGTAAAAAAAAACCGGCCAAGTGTGAGTCAGATTCGCGCACCGAGGGTTCCGTTCTAACCTGTAGGTATAAGTAAAAGTTCACCCATCACTAAAATCAACAAAAAAATTACGGTTTTCGTAATTTTTCCTTTATCTGTGCTATAAGACCTTGCTTCGTACGAAATTTCAAGATTTTGAGTTCACGGGAAGTACCCTGTAGGTTTTGATTCCCTTGCGAGTGTCGAAAATTTGCGGAAATTAGCGACATAAACGGCTGGATCTTTTGATTGCGTTGGCTTAAAAGTTTGATTTTTCACAACTCCAAGGGACAGTAGACTTGAGTATTTTATATAAATTACAGCTTGATACCTACACGTATTCCAGAGAAAAAGGGTCTTGACAGACAGACTGACGGACGGACGGACAACAAAGTGATCCTATAAAGGTTCTGTTTTTTCCTTTCGACGTACGGAACCCTAAAAAACAACACATTCCACTGTACCTAGATTTTAAAGTTAATAAAGGTAATAATCGATTTCTAACGAGAAAAAAATATTAAACGGAGGACAAAATAACGAATATGAAGCTTATTGACAACAGTGCAAAGAAGTAAATCGAAAACAATGGAAAATCGACACATGCCTTCAGCGAAAGGACTTTTGACAGAAGGCTATACAGTCCATTCATAGATATTTTACTTTTGACAGCTGCAATCGAACAGCAACCTTATTAACACGATGATAAAGAAGAGATTAAGAAAAGAGATACCACTAGATTAAGACTTACTGCATAGACTTGCAAATTTGAGGATCACTACTAAAATAGCAATACCAAGCACCACATAAAAATAAGTATAATCCAAAGCCATTTTGCTACAAAATCACAAGGTAGTGTACACGGTATATATCAACACTTTACTGACTAATTATATACATTAACGATAAAAAGTATGACAATAAAATCGATAATCTTATCAAAAAAGATATCCTTGACTTTTATTTTATGTACATTAATCTTTGTTTTAGATCTTTAACCTACAGCAATGCTAGACTCGTAGATCGTAGCATTCAGGTGTATGGACTGAAATTAAATATTTTACGCTACGAGTCGGAGTAGTGCTACGAACCGGACTCCCTAGGCCTATAAACGCTGGCGTGTCGACTTAGATACACTGAGAGATGAATGAAAGTTTATGGGAGAGAAATTTGCCGGGAAGAGGGACCTTATAGGTTAAAATAGAACGAGTACAAGAATTTAAATAAAAAAGAGGAGAGTCAGACCAACGAAAAGATGGTAAGATTGTGTGATATTAAAGATATTTGGCTGATATGAAGACAGAAATTAGAGCAAACAACTATAAAGAGAAAAATATATTGCGTTAATCTGAAGTAAATACTTAACATGACAAACCCGGGGCAGATAAAAGAGGAAAATATAGGTGAAAGGCATTAGAATTTAAATATCTTAAAGCTAAAGGTTCGATCTAGTCTATTCGATAATACGGATATCCGTAGACAAGCTAAGTAAAAGGAAAACATGAGACAAAAAATAATACTCACTCTTTCTTCTAACCACAATCACAATAATAACTAGAAAGTAAAATATGAACGCCCAAAAGAATGCCCAGAGATATTCACTGTTAAAGGAATTCATTTTCTATCACTCAAAATAACTAACTCAACCCTTGCACAAACTGAAGCACTTTAAATAAATCAACAGGATAGTCTGCAATTATATACTAAAGATAAATAATACTCGGATGATGAAATTAATACTGAATTTCTATTAAATAATGTATGACTAGATCGATTTTGTTGATTTCCTGGAATCTTCTCACGCAAAATATATGACTGGTAAATGACGTTGTTTCTGACGTTGCTGAAGCCTTATCTAATGGTACTACAGTACTGATTGCACTCACAAAATAGGCGGAGTAGTTCAAATTAATCCAGTCACGTATAAAAACATATAAAAAGAGAGCTGTTCCTATTGAAGGAGCCCAGAATGATATAAAAAGATAAAGGATTTTCAAAATACCAGTGGAAAAGAGACAGAGCTATACAGGATGTCTAGCGCCATCATTGGAATAGAACTAAAACATTCCTGCATTGAGACATCACGGTATGCCACCAGGAGTCAATAACATTTTTTTTTAATGAGGGAAGAAATCAGGTAATTAAGTTAACGTAAAACAATCCGCGAAAATTGACAAAGACACTCGTTTGAATTCCCACTATTGTCTGTTAGTTTTCTCGCTAGAAAATATAATAACAGTGTAGGTAGAAACGATAAAGAAAACTTACGTGATGAACAGAGTAACCCAAAATATAACAATATCGTGAAGAAAAACACTGCCCAGAAGAATATCCAACCGTAACCCATTATAGAAGGAAAGAAGGATACTTTAACTGGTCAAATACTAACCAAACATATTATAATATTTATAATACAAGCAATCATGGCAACTTCAAGAGTTGACGTATCACTGAAGATAGTAGGAACTGGTAATATTCCGCGACTTTCTAATAGAACACCAATTATCTTATCGATAAAAGACGATCAATGTGAAGAACAACCTCTTAAAGCCATGACAGTTAAAATGGAGAAAGTTGAAGTTATAAACGAAGGAAGGAAATAAATTGAGGATAAAACAATGCGGGGATGGACAATGGGTGTACTGTAACTTACAACAACTTACAACAATTTAAGAGTGTGTACTCTTAAATTGTTGTAAGTTTTGACGTTAAGAAAGTGCTGATTATCACCCAATTTGAATAAATGTCTTTTAATTTTGATATTGAATGAATTACTTACATTTTGATTAAATAAACGAAATCAAGTAATGATACAATAACACACACACACAGTAATCAGTATCCAAATCACCATCCATACGAGGGTAAACATATTTTTAAACAAAAAACAACGAGTCACTAACGATATGCTCCACAATTTTCTATAATTATAAAAACATGGCCAACTACTGAGTATCAAAACGGTAGCAGACCGAATGATGACTATTGCTGAACTAGGAAAACAGATTCGGAAAAAGGCAGATGTTTGCAATATCACACAGTATTGGGATCCATCCATCATCACTGACAGGACTATTGTGGCCAACAAGCCTGATATGGTGGTGGTGGATCGATCAGAGCGGCGCGCAATGATTGTTGACATAACGGTTCCGCATGACGAGAACCTCGTGAAAGCTGAGAAAGATTAGCAAATCAAGTAAGTATCTTGACTTGGCTCGCGAGGTTGTCGACATGTGGGATGTGAACTCAGCGATCATTGTGCCGATAGTCGTTTCAGCCAATGAATTAATTGCTAAGAGCCTCGACCAATACCTGAGGAGGCTTTCGTTAGGGAGCTGGATCAAGGGCTTGATTCAGAAAGCTTTTCTGCTGGACACGACTCGTATTGTTAGGTGGTTCCTCTCTCTAGAGCCCTGACCGCCAGTAGCTTGGACATTTTTCCCGATACAGGTGAGCAACTATTTTTTATATTTATAAATGGAATAAATAAGTTAGAAAAATAAATAAAGGAGTACTAATACAATAAAGAAACAAAAAAAAAACAAATTAGTTAAATGCAGCCGCTGGGTCAAAAAAGCTATGCAAGAGAGTGGAATTCATCAAAGAAAAGATGCTTACTTGATGCGACCCATATCCAGAAAAGAGATAATAAAGTTAAGCCAATCAGTATCAAAAACGCCAATAATTCGTCTGCAATAACAAACATTTTATAGCAAATAAATATATAGAATCACAGCTAGTAGACCCTTACAGAAATATTCTATTAATTAATTAGTTCCAGTCAATATGACCAACTAACACACAAAACAGTTGAAGTGGGACTGATAAACATTGCTAAACTAGGAAAATAAATTGGGGAACCACTTATAGGTAATTGCACAGAACAATGGATAGTATGACGTAAATAACAACATTCAAGAATAATAAAAATAAGGATAAGATACAGTACCTAACATAAAGAGATGACCGCTAAGACCCTACCTACTTGAGAAAAATAAGTATGGCGCCATCTACCTCGAAACATACGAACTAGGTATCGTATGATGTCACGCAAAATCCTACATCGCGCAATCGGCGAGATTAAGATATTGGCAGTAAACCACCAGCCTGTCGCCTCCCTTTTTTTTGGAAGATAAGGAACTTTACGCCCAGTTTTTCAGTTAACCTAACAAAACATCACGCCTGAAATCCCCAAAGGGTTGGGCAGAGGTGTTTAGTACACCCACATTTCACCAGAAGTTCCATTTAATACGGGGCCTATAGCCATGAACCGGGCACAAATCCAGACTACTTGGCTACCATTAAGAAATTCCTGATGTAAAACCCCAATAACACTTCACTCGACCGCGGAATTGAACCCAGGACCTGATGCGCAGCAGTCTCGCTCACGACTACTGTACCAACGAGGCAGTCCTAGTTTCAAATATACATAAATATTATAATTTCAAAGACAATGCTGATGGTGTGTCTCGTACGAGTATACCTGTCATAACAGCGGCGCCTATAATCGGAAACATAGCTACGCTCATTGATGTTAAAAGTGAGTATAGTGGTAATACTGGCCCAGGACAGTTCCTTCACAAAGAGATACTAGTACACAGCAGCCAACGAATATAAGCAATCAAGGCTTATTAACCATGATGACAACAACAACTTCATTGAAAAACATACCTTTTATACAGCTACGCCAAATCACAAAACAGAATAATACTATAAGAAGATATATCATCACGTAACAACTAGAGGGAAGCATTTTATACAGAAAACTACGAATCACTGATGAAACTTAGAACTGGATAAACCACACCATACATAGTAGATGATACTGACAATCTATCATTAATTCCCAATTATTTGAACAAGTCACCCACAAAACGATGGGACTAATCGAGGATGAATGTAATGCGGAAACCAACACGTTTGACAAACAGCAACAATCAGACCCAAAATATAGCTATTGCTATATTAGTACTTTAACATATTTGTTAAAGTATCTAACATGAAGACAGAGAATTTAGAAATTAAGGTTACTTTGTGTATAAAATTCAGGAAAACTTGAAAAAAAAGTAGTAGTATGAGAAAAATGCCTGCATACCGGAACCCGTAAGACATGAGTTTTAAATAAAAACACTATTATTAATGAAACTCCAACGAGCTATGGAGCGAAGTATACCGAGTGTCAAACGGACTGCATCCGATACTCCATACTTCGCTCCAAAACTGAAATAGCCGATGCTGGCCTTACAGCTGCTAAGTTGAAATAGAAGAGCAATGGGCAAAAATAACCACTCAATGGATACCAAACAGCAAGGAACGCCAACGCGGCAAGTCCAGAAGGAGATGGCAGGATGAGTTTGCCTCCTTCTCAAGAGTTTGGCCTACAATCGCACTAGATCGCGAAAAGTGGAAGGAGGGAAGGGAGGCCTTAGCCCTGCAGTGGGACAACACAGGCTTATAATAATAATATAACAAATTGAAGCTAACTCACTGAGACTTAGCTTACTGTTTAACTGTTAAATGGCACTGACAGAATGAATCACATAACATATTAACATCATGCAATCCCCGAAGGGTGAGGCAGAAGTGTACCCTAATAGTGCACTCACATTTCACCAGTTATGTTTAAGTCCTACATATGTAATAGGGGTATTATAATCAAAAAGTAGATGATTACATCTATGGATATTTGATAAAAAGAGTACCGGTTGTTATCGAATTATCTAAATCAAATCAGGACTTATTTTCGCGTTGTTTGGGGATGAGTCAACATTTCACTTACATTTAGAACAGCGCCATCTAGGTTTAACTGGTGTGACGTGGCAATGATTTTCATTAATGGATTTTATCTTTAATAACATCACGCCTGTAATCCTCGAAGGGTTAGGCTGACGTGTACCTAATACTACACCCACATTTCACCAGGCACGTTTTTTTAAGTTCCATGTAATAGGGGGGAGCCTATTACCATCAATCGAGCACGGGTCTAGACTCCGGGCTGCTACTGAGTTCGTGTTGGAAAATTTACATTAACACTTTGCCTGACCCGGGAATCGAATCCAGGAACTTATGCTCAACAACGGCGCTTGCTACCACAATACCTACGAGGCTTGATTTACATCGAGTGATTTAATCACCTGTTGCATATCACAAGTTGAAACAACAATAAAAGTTGCACCACCTTTTCAATTATCGCATTATTAACAACTACAAAAAAAAAAAAATACAATTTTTTAAATGATGTTATCCTAAATACACTTTTTTTGTGAATCGCCGTTATTATAGACTATAAATTTATGAAAATGAAAGATAGAAACCTATGTAGTGTACAGCGCCATCTAGTTTTAGCCTCTGTGACTTGTTAATGGTTTTCATAATGTGTTTTTTTCTGAAGTCTCATTTACAAGGAAAAATTGATTGATTTGCCTTTGGCATACCACAAGTACGAGTACGAAAACATATACGTAGAAACAAAAGTCAATAAAAACAAAACTTACATTTCAATCGAAAATACACAACGAATATAACAACAAAGATAAAACAACTCCAAAACACGATCTGAAATATATAGTACTCGGTAAACATATTTTACATACAAAATTATGCCAAAGATATTCTAGAACACTGGTCACCTCACTGTTATTATAACGGATAATAATTTGACTGCTTATTTATTAGATAAAACAAAAAAAGACCTTATCAGTTTATCTTATCATAGAAAATAACGAACTATCAATATAATTCAAAGCTAAAGCAAAAGGTCCTTCATACAACGCCATCTAGCTTTGGTAGCCAGAACTAAGTCATGTTTAGAATTCCGTGACAGACTTCACAAGTCTTTGTAAACATCACAATTTTATTAAACAAAGGCATCAAGTTGAAAGCAACCAAACATGTAAAATAATGCGTAGTTTAGGTATATTTAAACAAAGACTGAAAAGTCTTTTATCTGCATGTCATAATTTAAATACAGTGTTGCAAGGATTTTTTGGCGCTTGAATGACACTGTCATTTTCAAAATATTATCTTTAGAAAATACAATACTGAAATAACCAGATGGTGATGTTAGTCCCTATTATGGTCAAGGGACTAAGATCCATATACTACAAAATTAGAACATACATAGCCAAAAAAAACATTCACTTACTCAACTTACTGATTGACTTACAAACGGCGACAGATAAAAAGAGAAATATAGAAATAACGAGAAGCACCAACCGGAATATATCAAAAGCATACATTTTACAAAGACAACAATTCACTTTATAGGAACTACGTATGTGATGAGGAAACTACACACTGAGAACTAAGCGATAAAGTTAATAATTAATGCGATAAGTGACGAAATCTTATCATTTACCCTGTGTCTACTATCTATTTACATTATAACGATCGATCGGCAATTTAGAATTTCGATCAATCAAGGCTTAGAAACATAACAAAGAACTTATCAAAATATACTTACTCCAATGTCCATATGCAGAAGCAAATATAAGCAGAAGCAAAATCACAAACCAAGAAGATAATAGAAACAGTTCAAAATACATTTTTAAATAAAATGTTACCCAAATTCAACTTTTTGAAGTTAAAAGAAAAACAAAAGAAGGAACTGAGTAAACCTCGAATTAAGTATCGAATGAAGATAAAGAAATAATTTGCGACGATAATGTTAGTGAAATCTTATCATTCACATTTTCAGCGATTAAAAAAATTGAGTTGATAGATTCCAACTGTTTTTAGTAGGTTGGAATTGAACGCACATGATAAGTCCTATTTAATCGTTTATCAGCCAGTGTTTTTCCTACTTTAAGCAAGCTAAGGTTTCTTTTAATTCTAAGAAAGAATCAACTTTGGTTACTATGTAAATATGCTTGCTTGCTTATGAACCTAGAAAATGAATGCAAAAAAATTGCAATTGTTACTTTTAATTAAAATATTATTTTAAAATATAAAAACTTACTCCATTTCCTATACGCAGTTATCCCAATTAAGATAGCGATAAATAACACCCAAAACATTAAAACAAATAGTTGATACCATATCGAAGAACTTGAACTCGAGTAATACATTAAAAAAAAATTAAATCCACAGCAAAATGACACTGTGACAATAACACGACTAATTGTATTCCTATAACTTTACAAAAAGAAGATTATATGGAGTTATAATTTCGATTAAATTATCAATGAAACGAAATCTTATCGCTTAACACTTGAGGTGATTAGAAACCACAGATTGGAGTTTCCAATCGGAGAAAAAATTTATAAAAGAAGAACGTGCATTGCAACTACATAGGTCAAATACATAGTATATAGTAAGGATTTCACTAACAAATCTGAACGCAATCAGCGCATCTAAACGGCGTTCAAAAGCCAGTGTCAGTGTCTATATCCCATCGATTATGATACTGATAGCTGATGTTAAACGCGGGGTTACCATGACGTCTTAAAGCAGTATTGTTTTAATGTCATTCCAGTTTGGGAAAGAGACAGAGCTATAGAAGTCTAGGCCCATCTCTTTTCATCACTGGAATAAGATTAAAATAATACTGTTTTAAGACGTCATGGTAGGCCACCTATTATATGGTATGGTATGGTTATTAAGGTATTAAGTGTCAAAATTGACGTTGTTACTGGTCAGATTACAAAAATGAAATGTTAGAAGAAAAAACTTACTCCATTTTCTACATGAAGGTACTGCAATAAACAGGATCAAAAATAGCACCCACATTAGAATGAGCGCATACCATATTAAATGGGGATCAGAGAGAGACATTTTTATACACAGTAAAATGGCACACTGATAAAATACGACTAATTACAATATCACAAAGACATATTTTCCATTATCAATGAAGCGAAATCTTATCACTTGAAACTTCAGGTGATAAACCGGAGATTCGACGTTGTCCATTGGATATAGTTTACGCCCAGTAGGGTAATACAATTTTTTGCCAATCAACGTGGTTTTGCTAAAAACTTTGGTAGTCAAAACTTGATAGGTATCCCAGTCGATATATTGGTTTGATTTGTTAAAGGCGCTTACTTGCCCGATCACATCAATTAAAAGTTCTTCATTACTGATGATATGAACTCAAGTTTAATATACTGAACACTTACCCTTGCAAAGCCCAAAAACTGTTAACATCAGGATGAAAATTGCGATCCAAAAGAAAAACCCGTACAAAACGTTCATTTTTGAAAATATAAGTGTATCTACTATTACTGGCAAACAACCGATATATTTGAAAGTCACGGCCGATGTAATTGTGAGATTAATGAAGTTATATTTTCCTATAACGATGAGTCAAATCTTATCACTTCAGTGATAATTTGAATTTCGCGCCGCGCCGGTGTTTCCTACAATTTAATTTAATGACACTAAGCCTTACGTTGACCAATATGATTGTATGATTGGTTGTTTGTTGACGGGTTTTACTATGGGACCGAAAACCCACTTTTAGCAAAATGTATGTAACCTAATCAATTTAAATATACGCCATCTATCTTTGATTCGTTGGAATCAAAATAAAAGATAAACACTGGGTACTTACACATGCTTAAAACACCTGACACTGTGAACTGCACACAGTATACGAAAAAAATCAAGAAAAAAACCCAAATAGCAGCAGTTTTGAAAGTAAAATAAGGTATTCCTTCATAACCAGAATCAGGATAATCCTTAAGGTTATCTAAAACTTGTGAACTCATGTCTGTAAACACAGAATTGGGTTAGCAGGATAAATATACAATAGTATTATGCACACACTGTTAATGGTTAAAGAGTCGATTACAAAGGCAACACTCAGAACTGACAAAAGGAAATATAGTAGTAATCTAGCTCCTAGGCACTGGCCTGGCAGATATCGCGACCACTATTCCAGAGTCACTGTCGCTCTATGGCCGATAATAAAACCACATACCATTAGAATCCAACTCCTTACAATGCTAAACAAAGGCATTTGTGCCTTATTGTTGACCACTTACCAGGCCCATCAAGCATATATTTTACTAGTTATTTCCCGCGGCTTCATCCATATTGTGAAGTTTGCAAATTGTCTCAGCTGAATGTACTAAATGGTAATAATGATCACGTACAAGGTGTAAACGGCCCTTCACGCAAGCCACAAGCATTCTGCAAATCAGACTAAGTAACACTGCCCGAAAAATTATTGCAATGACGGGAAGAACAAGTGCTTTTTGGCTTCGTTAAGGCTCTTTTTACACCTTTTGTACTGAACCAGGTCATGGTCTATCTGTTTGCCAAATATAATTGAGGTAAGAAACAGACAGACAAAGTTACTTCCGCATTTATGTATGTTATTAAGTAGGTATGGATCTATACATATAATTACTTCCTTTGTTTCATAAGACTAGTTAAACTTCCTTTCAATACGGTGAAAATGGATAACTAACGTTTCAGTACTTCAGGGCAAAGCAAAAATTATTGTGTAATTGCTTATCACGGCACAACAACAATCGATGAGATAAGTGTTTAAATAAATGAGATTAATTATATAAACCGAAATAATAATTATTATGTGGTTCAAACTTACTCAGAGACTTATAAACACCCATTACAATACAAAGAATGATAAATACAACCCAAACCAAAAACATAACATGCCTGTAATGCATATTGAATGAGAAAACAATTAAAACCCACTAGCACTAGCTAACAACGTGATTCTTGGAATATCTACATATCTGTCATTATGAAGCATTATGTAGCTGACACAGGTGATAAGTACGTCTATCGGCATATTATCTACAGGTACATTTTAGGCGACGATATGTGAGATTTCAGGCTCTATCATAGTTATAAATACAGTATCGTATCGCAGGGACGGGAAGGGCTCAATGAGAAGAGGACTCGTCTGACTAGATACCGAATTAAGTAAAATCAAGATAAGTAACGTGGTCAATACATTGTTCTATTGCAGACGAACTTTTGAATGACAACAATGATATCATGGGGCCGGCGTGGTAGGTGTGAGATACGTCCTACTTCTAACTTAAAAAAAAAACTTACGCCATTTTCTGTACGTAGAAGTAGCCAATACAACGAGCAAAAATGTCAGCCAAATTATTATCACAATCATGGCCTTCTGAGCTGTATAGAGGCAAAATCAACAATCACTACCACAGTACAATAAATACTGAACGTCATCGGTGGTACAAAAGCTCAAGCGCAGAAATGGTACGATAAAATTATAATTTCTGATAACACTGTGGAGCATGTACAAAGTATCTTATCTCTATAATCTAATTGGCGCGCGATTGGTGTGTCAGTGTCGAACTTTAGTCCTTTTTTGTTGACGGTACTTATTAAAAAATATATTTTCCATATCCAACAAAACTTCTGCAAGTGACTGCAAGCATCTTTTCCCTCTTAAATTACATCGTCAGGAGTTATCAGTCAGTAAGAGTCTAACACGCCCTCCCGCTCCACCCAGAGATGGCGTCGCTAGTTCTTATTTTGGTCATGTTCCAAAAACGCATCCTTTTATCTACAGTTACACAAAACTAAGTAAGGAAAAAAGCTTAACAATATTGTGGTGCTAAAAACTTACAAACATGATGTCTATACACGGATAACAGCATCATGATTAAGATAAACACAATCAGTACGACAAACACAGACATTTTGTATATTGAATGAAAGAGTAAACAAAAAAAACCTATCTACTTCTGCAATATAAAGGGCACTGATGATTTTCGAATGGACGCACGGATTTTAATGATAGTACTCATGATTATTTCGAAATCTAATCGGTATTATCTACGCAATTTATAATTTGCAGTGGCCAATCCGGTTCGTGAATACTCTGAAATGTCAGTCTAGTGTGCGATCGAGGGTTTGATTCCCAGGTCAGGCAAGTATTAGTGGGTTTTTTTTGTTAGACGAATGAACTTTCTGGAGTCATTTGAGGTTTCGATCTCCGCTGAATCTACTTGTTATCTGACATTTCTATTAAGGTATATTTTAGAGCGAGACTGGTACCGTTAATTGTATAATAGCGTTTTCTGTTCAACGTACGCTGTTTGACATATCCGGACTCGCCCAACTGGTGAAAAGTTCAACGGTTGACGCGAGGGCCAATGACGGCTTAGGAAGTGTTCAGAGCGATACATGACTGTGCCGGTCACGCAAATCGAGATCTACCATACTTTGCATTATTCACGAATTATATCATTTTAATATTAACACTCTAATAAAAAATAATAAAAAGTAAAAATTTCTCTAATTTGTGTGTAAAAAACAATAACTCAACATAGATGGCGTTGATTTCAGTTTAAAATTAAAAAGCGCCCTCTAACAGTTCTGGCCGAAACATGAGTGATTGTAAATGTATGTTTTACATTTTTTATCATTTCAATTTTCATACCTTTGAAAAACAATAAACTATAGGTTATAGGCAGAATGTACAAGGACTCTCTAATCATTGTAACTTCCCTACATTCTATGCAAATAAAGCAATCTATTCTATAGAGCCAGTTTAAATTGCATAACTTAACTTTAACTAGCACTTTTTAGAATTCCTTTGAAATTAAACTAAAAAATAATAAAAAGTAATAAAACTTACGCAAATGACGACTGTACGCAGAACCCACCATCATTATCAAGATAATCATTGTCATTATCAGAAACAAAAACATTATAATTATTAATTGTAGCACAAATTTAAAATAACACTTTCTATGCTGAAAGAACTGATTACTTTACTTAATCTGTAGAAGAATTTTAGTTTTTATATTTCTTGATAATACAGGAAATGTTATCTATTACTGAACTACATTGGCCAATGAGACCGCTTTATTATTTTCAAATAAATAGAATGAAAAAGAGATCAATGTTAAATCTCTATCTTGAATCCGAAGAAATCAAAATGTCAATGCCAAACGACATATTGTGTCATCCACCGTGATCCTAGGTTCAATTTCCAGTATCTTTTTTCGGATCACAACAATATTTTTGTACGCGTAAATAGATAGTGGAAAATTAAAAAATAATTGTTATGTTCAACTTGTTATCATGATGATATTTTCATATTGCTTAAAATATTCAACCTATCCTACTGCCTCGTTGGTCTAGTGGTTAGGTTACAAACGCGACTGCTGAGCATGGGGTCCTGGGTTCAATTCCCAGGCAGGGCAAAGTGTTATTGGGTTTTTCCTTCAGGATTTTCTCAGTAGCAGTCAAGGATTCTGGATTTGTGCTCTGTTGATTGCAATAGGCTCAAACCCTATTACATGGGACTTAAACATAACTGGCGAAATGTGATTGTTCTATTAGGTACCCCACTGCCCAACTCTTCAGGGATAACAGGCGTGATGTTATGTTATGACTTCTTACCCTAAGTGTACAACACGCCACTCCGTTATATTATAAGATAATTTTAATCATAAAACTAGATGGCGTTGACTTAAATTTTACTGTATTAGGAAAGCGCCATCTAGCGACACGGTTGGAACTTGAACAAAGTTAGGTACTGCTTCAAAAACAATATTGTTATACCGTTTCAGTAAATAAATAATCTTAGTAAGTAAATAAATTAACTCTTATTGCTTCACTAGAAAGTTTTTTTATTAATAACTTCAAAACGGTGTTCCCTACGAGAAGCCTCAGAAAAGCATTATTCAATTATATTTTAGCAATTTTTCCTACACTAACATCCTTTTTTCCACTCAAATAGTAATTAAGAGTCGATATACCTAAATATACGTACTTCCGTACATTTCTGACTGGCTTATATTTCTAGTTGTTATAGTTGTTGTGTATATAGTTTGCAATAGAGAAAAAGGATATAATAAGGAACTCACCGCAAAATTTCACTAGAATCGCGTAAATAACCCAAAAAAACACTATATTAATGACCATAAAGATCAGAGTCGCAGTTAAATTCACCGACATATTGCTAAGTTTGGTGCGAACCAACTTTTATAGCAATATTGTACTAAATGATTGACCGGCAGTACTGAGGTACCTTTGTGATAGGAATACGATAAACTATCTGTAGATAACAGCTTTAATTAACATTCTGTGTTTTGTTTTTATATATCTAATATTAAAATATATTTTTGAGAATTTACGTAATATACCTTCCCAGTTAAAAGGATAATGGTAGGAAGGTGGACCACCACCCATCGAAAAGGTAGTCAAGGCAAAAACAATAGAAAAACAGTTCTTTTAACCAACGATTTTGTATCAAAACATCCCAGCGATCATGGATCTCGTTACGCTAGGGTTATTAGTGAGTTGCCAAAGTTAAAATCACCATCATGTTGTTTCGCTTCAACAAATATAACTAAACTGATGAATACAAAAACCTGCAGTCACGATGAATAATAATAATTTAAAAGAAAAACTCTCACGACTGACATTCCTCTTCCAAAACACCCGGTATAATGTCAAAGGATTTGACAGCTGTTATTGGTTGCCCTGTAGGCTTCCGGTACTCAAAGATAGCTACGATAATCATTTTGTTATCAAAAGCCGTCTTATGATACCGACGAGATTATCTTTGTGAATCAAACCTAATTAATAATTATTTGAAAGCAAAACCGAAATGTTAAAAGTTACGTCGCCCCAAGCCAAATACTTACCAACCGACCCATAACATAGTTAGGAAAAGATCGAAAATGGATTGAACGAGAAATGAATGACTAATAGCGGATAATGGCAGGAGAAATCTAGGTATGAGGAAAAACATCTTTCGATCAGCCGGTGTCATCATCCGCCTAGCCTTTTCCCAATAATGTTAGGGTCGGCTTCCAGTCTAACTGGGTGCAGCTGAATACCAGTATTTTACATGGAGCGACTGCCTATCTGATCTCCACGACCCAGTTAGTACTAGGCAATACGACACCCTTTGGTAAGTCTGGTTGTCAGACTTTCGGGCCACTGACGACCTGTAACGACTGTCAAAGATCTACAATTGACAGCCGGGACCAAAGGCTTAACGTGCTTTCGAAAGCACGGATGAAACTCGGTATATATTGGGTCACCCATCCATGGGTGTGCGTGTCACTAGTTTCCTTCGCGTGAGTGACGTCACATGAAAAGTTACGTCGCAATGACTCGTGGTAATTTCTTTTGTACGCAGTGGCGTGAGCGTGAATCTCGTGGCAAGCGGTAAAGTTTTTCCTCGAGGTAAATCACTTGACTCATCTGCGTCTAGCCCACACGTGAAATCTGAAAGGGTCTTGGTCAAAATGGGTCTAATTCCAACAGAATTGAAATATATTTCAAATCATAGCTCATCGTTAGTTCTACTATTCATAATTGATTGCGACAAGTACCAAAGTCACCGGAGACTAGAGCTGCGGTCAATTGAAAATGTTGGAGTCCTGTATTTTGTCGAAGATTTGACTACAACAGTCATTTGTTTTTCAAGTAAATCATGTTGAAAACATTTGGCTAAAGCCAAGGACAGAGTAATTAATCCAATATTTTCCGGCGAAGTCCTAAAATCGACTAAGGACTGTTAAGGCTGTGTCACGGAAAGCCCCTTGTTAAACTAAGTTTATAATTGGTTCGAATAATTATAGGATCAAGTCTTTGATAAAAATTTAAAAAATATAAAAGACAAGATAAGATATTTCTCGGCTCTATTTCTGTTCTTCGGCCACTTAGGTAATTGATGTTTTAGTATGAAGTGAAATCTTCGTTTTAAACAACTCTTTGAGAATTATTTTAATTCCGCTAGCTTATAGCTACCATAACGGGGCGGAAGGGACACCGACGCGAAAACGGAAACCACATACTCAGTAAATCTTTCTGAACCCCCCACATAGATTTTTCGTCGGTTATTAAGAAAAAAAAATCTGCTGTTTCCTATAAAAATGCAATACCTGCACGGTCAAAATGTATGGAACATCAGATTTTTTTTTAATAACCATCGAATTCTATGTGGAGGGTTTCAGAGTGATGTACTGAGTATGTGGTTTCTGTTGCAGTACACACAGTGGTAGACCCATATTTCACCAGTGTAATGGGAGGCGAGCCTAATGCCATCAACCAGGCACAAATCCAGTCACGGGGCAACAAAATAAGGCGAGTAAATGGCAGGCAGTGTTAGTCAGCGATAGTAGAAAAAGTCATTGACACAAGAATGTCATCAATAGCATTTTACAGCAGTTATTGAAAACCATAGAGAAATTATGGCTTTGTCTCTTATTGTATCAGATGAATGAGTTCTTGTCAGTGAAGTATGTATCTACGCCATCATCTTTGTCACCTTTTGTCATTGTCATTATCAGTCAGTAGCTTCAGTCTTATGTTGTCGACCTGTCTTGTAAGATCGATCTTGTTATTGAGTCAAGGTGAAGCCGCGCTTGCTTAGGTCGGTCTGTGGATGGATGACCATCATAACATACCGGGTTTCGTCCGTGCCTCGGATAGCACGTTAAGCCGTTGGTCCCGGCTATCATTTGTAGATCTTTGACAGTCGCTACAGGTAGTCAGTGGCCCGAAAGTCTGCCAACCAGTCTTAGTCCAAGGGGTACTGTATTACCCAGTACTAATTGGGTTGTGGATGTTGTGGTGGTTGGGAAAAGGCACGCAGATGATGTATTGAAGAGTTAAACTGTGAGTATCAGTCTTGGAGTACCTAAGTTTAGTCATTATATCAAACGACATGAACTTACTCGCAAGACCAAGTGATTCTTCGGCTATCTTTTTATTTTGACACATCATTTGACAACTGACACGCCTAAAGTGTCCATGGAGTTTCTTGTCCATTCTTCTCCATAGAGATCCACACTTTGGAATGGTCAACTACAGTACTTTCACAGTTATAATGCCTTGTGACTGGGAGAGCAGCTTCATTTTTTTTTGACAATGCATATGTGCATATAATGGTCTCTTTACAAACGTTCCCGTGGGTAAATTCCGTACATAACGGGAGCAAAGCCGCGAGCAATAGCTAGTACTCTATAAGAAGACTACGATGTTTTCGCACAATGTTAACGGCGTTGTCTTGGTATGGTTATCAATATTTCCAAATAACAAATCATTGATCACTGAATGATGACATAGATACCAAAAAAAAATGGTGGCCGATAATTGTCGTCGCTGAATCGACCAGACGCTGATAAAAAAGCTAAGATTGAAAGGGTTTCATCTTATAAAGATAAGATTTATAATATGAAGCATTTTATTTGTTATAAATTAATTAAACTTTTCAATTTTTGTCATAAAAATATTTGAATCAGAAACTAATCTATTTATTATGCACTATCACGTGGACCTGCAAGAATTTTTATTAATTTGTAACTTATGTGTATTTCAAAGTTTTGAAAAAGAAAGAGAAAATGATAGAGCCTGTAGAGCGTCGCCCCTGTCACTCATGCGGGGTGACAGTCATGAATTTTACCTGTGACAGTAACAGGACCTTATTTTGTGGACACTAAAGATAAGAAAAATTGACAGACTTGTCAGTGGCAACAACGCAAGAGCAACCTTATCTGAACGAAAATAAAGCGGACTTTGATTTTGACAATGACGTAAAATCTGAGGTTGAAAACTGACAAGGGGGCATCATCATTCCCTTTGGGGTTGGCGTAGCATGGCTTCTTCTTCTATACATCTCTATTACTCGTCACTTCATCAGACACCTCCTTTCTTGCCTTATTATCCTTCACGCAGCCCATCCATCGCTTGGTCTTCGTCTATACTGTAGGCCTTACATATTTGTGCAAAACCTATTCAGAACCCGCAGTTTATCGTGCTTATAGCTGATATCAAAATAATATATCTATATAAGAATGCTGTTTAAAGATTAGCCAGCATTTTAATGTTGGTACGGAAAAATAGCGCAAAAATGACTTTGATGATTTATGATTGTAAAATATTCAAACATGTCATAAAAATTATTAGTTTAATCTCTGCTATACTATGTAGATCCTTATAGAAACTGAAGTCTAGGATTCAGACTAATCAGACTGACTAATTTTAATGTTACAATTAAAAATATAAATTTATCTGTACAAGGATCTTTTGGCGTGTGGTTATTATTCGTAACAGATACCGCATTTTTGTCAAAACAATACCACATACAACCAACCAACATGCTTCTTTCAAGTTAATTCGAGTACCTAAAAAATACTGTATCTACGGTGAATTCTTGATATAGGAAAACATTAAATAAAATAATTACAAAAAAAATACAAAAAACTTACGTCTCTTAACACAATTCCCGAAGCAGAACCACAGCCAGAACAAATATATGAACATCACAATCAGTATGCCAATGAAAATGCTTCCTAATAGATCCATCGTATTTACTCTGTGGCCCGAACAACACTGGACGACAAACAACGACTAGGTAATCTTATCTATAACATCACATCGCGAAAGTAAGGTCTTAATACTAGTACTGTTTATTTAAAAAGTAGTTGATAATAATACAAAATCTTGTTTTTGGACTTGTTTTCATTATTCTGTGTGAACGATTACGCGGGTCGGAAGGCGGGAATAAACTGGCCAGTTGTAATAAGAGGGACGAAGTATCTATGCGGTTTTCCAATGGTGACTAGCTGTGTCGGAAAATACGAAATGTGTGCGTGAAAATGTCTGGTGAGTTCGTCTTGAAGGAATCTGTTGAATAATTACGTAAAGAATAATAGGAAAAAATAAACTGTTTTTTTTTTTTGAGATACTTAATCTAATATGTGACGATACACATAAATTGGCAATACGACACAGACATAATTGCATTTTTATACATTTAAAGCAAGGAGTGTACAATGACGTCAGTATTTATCAACTAATTAGGTTTTACCCACTGCTTTTCCTACCTGGAGATTAGAAAACGACACAGCGAGTGTAGTAGGTGGCGTGCATCTCTGATAACAAAATCTGTAGCTGTCCTCTACAAAAATCCACATTCACAAACATTCAGATTTACACATTTACATTATTAAAAATATCGAATACTCACAAGCCCACGTGAATAAACGAACACAATTCATCAACACTATAACTAATACTAAGGCAAATAATGGCACAGTGGTTAAAAGTAAGACTGTAATGTACGGAAGGGCACTCATTGCGCAAGTATTAACTAATTAAGTATTTTTATTACTCTAGAAAAGCTACCTCTACACTACTAACGATTGAATTCGTATAAAAAAAATGATGAAATATGACATCGAAAACTTTATCAGCATTTGATGATAATTATCTATAAAACTGACGAATAAGGTGTAGCAAATGAATTTAAAGGAAATTAATTACCGATTTTTGCGAGATACTGTAACGACAAAAAAAAACCAATGACAGATAAAACAAAATTAACGACTTAATATATTGACAGTTGTCAGTCAGCGTTTCGATTTTTTCGTAAGAAAAACGAGTAATGGACATCAGACAACAACGTCACTTGATTTCCTTATCAACCAATAATAAAAAAGGTACTCACGAAGCCAAACGACGAAAGATATACAATACATTGTCATTACAAAAAATAACAACAATATAACTGCAGGCAATGTCATTAAAATCGTAAATAGGCCAGCTTCTTGCATTTTAAAGAATAATTCACTACGTATTTTGATTACACGGTAAAAGTTTTGCCACTATTGACGATTGGACTCGGAGACTGATAAAATACTCGTTGAAAATATTTTAATACTTTATCAGCAATTACGATACCAAGAGTAAGAAGGTACTTGCAACCATTTGTTCGACTTAGTAATTGTACATATAAAAGGTATTTATTATTTTTATTGAATTAAATGGTGTCAGGTACATATATTATTTATCTATTTTTTATCTGGCTAGACGATTTAAGTGCTGTTTGGTACTATTTGTGCGTGGCTTTAGCAATTTAAACTAATACTGCCATCTAGCTTTGACAATACAATATCGCATATGTTAACCTACAGCGTCCTCCCCACAATTAAATTCAAGTGCCACCAGAACCTTGCTGCACCGTTATGAACTCTGTCATAAAGTAGATAACCACTAGTAAATTCAACATTTTTCATGCTTTAAAAAAAAACCAATTCGACATTTTCATACCTGTGCATGATTTGGCCATGTGTTTAAATATCTTTCTTAAAGCAGATAAATGACAACCAAACTTAATTAATAGTATAAAAATATAAAAGATACTGGGGTACCTTTTAGCAGACAAATACTACACTGATCAAGTTATCACCTTAGTTCGATCCCTGACCTTACCACGTTATCAGTTTAGGAATTGATGGCATGGTTGGGAATTCCTCAAATTATAACGTGAGTTTAACCGTATACTATGTCAACGTCTCTCGATATTATGTACGTCTAATGAATTGGAAACTAGAAAATTCCAATAGACAATGGCAAGTCTCTAATAACAATTACATAGGGAGTATGAATATTGCAAAGATTGTGAACATTAACTAAAGCTAAAGAAGGATCTGTCGGCGCGTAGCCAAAGTCAGAACCAACGCCAACTAGTCTTTTCAATACATTTCACAAAACAAATGAATTAATTTGCACCAATAACGCCAATCCCCTCTGCCAGCGACATTTGATCCTTGTGGATTTTAAGTCGCAGGCCGAGAGCTACATTTTTTTATACTTTATGTATATCTTTCATGTATAGCTTTCATTTATTTATACAAATATCTCTCTCGATAATAGGCTCGTTTACCTATTAAAATTTTTGAAATTGACATAAAATTTCGATTTTGAACCATTTCAAATATACCGTACGCCAATTCGTCAACTTTTACTTGCGCACTTTGTTACCGAATCAGTTTGTGTCGAAAATCGACACACAACTACACATTGGAACACGACGCTCCTAGAATTTGACTCCTAACGATAAGAACGATTGCACTTTACTATCGCGTTAGAAATATAAAACTTATCTACTGCACGACTTGCATGGTGGAAAACGATGTGTTTATGACAGTAAGTTTTATATTACCTGCCACTGGAAATATACACGGATATTAAAGTACATAATATTTGCATAGGTTGTGCAACGTGAAGAAATATCAGCTTATAAGAGGTTCAACATATTTTGACAGAAGGTATGTGAAGTGTAAAGCGATTTTGAACCTTGTGCAATGTTATTACTGTCTTGTAAATATTTTCCTCAAAATTACTTTACAGGTGGATCCGATTTTTTTTTTGTGAGCATATCAGAAATAAAGGTTTTTTGTTTTGATTGCCTAGTAGTCGCAAACGCTATTGTAGAGAATGAAATCTTGGGTTCGATTCCCAGATCGGGCAGTGTTATTGGGTTTTTACAGTAGCAGCCCAGGGTCTGGATTTGTGCTTGGTTGATAGCAATAGACTCGCTCCCTTTTACATGGGACTAAAACATAACTGCCGAAATGCTGGCCGAGGATGTTGTGTGTGTTATGTACGTGTTGTTGTTTTCATTAATGTTATGACAGGTTTAAGGTGCACCGTTCACCAATCTTTTCCCAATAACTTTATCGTCGGCTTCCGCTCTAATTGTATACCTACCTACTTGTGATCAATATTAAAAGGAACACCTGCCACCTAACCTTCGCAACCCAAATAGGCAATCAAGGATATGTGAGGCATTCTTATGGCGGCTATGATCGATGGCTAACTTTCTGATGTGTTCAGAGTAATATTGGGTTTGGTATCTAACCAGGAACGCTTTGGGTACACGATATCGTCAAAATCACGGGAAACAGATGGATAAAGGACGCACAGAACTGAGAAGAATTGCAAAGAAGAACGGCGGGTATAAACCCTACAGTGGGTGATTCCGGGCAGAATTGATGATCTATGGATTCATTTTCAGAGGATAGTTTTTGCGGTAACATAAGAACTGCTCGAAGCCTAAATTAATGTCGTCGTATTTAAATTCCAATTCAAATCCCAGGCCCATTTATTGACACAAAGTCACAAATCTATACTAATATTATAAAGTGGTACGGTTCTCATCCGATTGCAAGAAATCGTTCATTGATGCTAAGCGACATACAGTATAAAGATTTCGTTACAGTTGACAGTTGTATGGAATAAAAAAAACGTGTTGTGCCAACCCCAAGTAACATGGAACAAGGGCAGGAAGATGATGATACACGTTCGAAATCGCGGGTAGGAGCTAGTAATTAATATTTAGAATCACAAACTTCCATCAAAATTGATTAACTAGCTTACTTCATTTACCTAAACCTACCAGACAGACAGACAGGTGTAAACCTACGATTCTACCCACAATAATAAAGCTACACTGTACCGAACTGACGAAGCAGACAGGAAAGAAATTATCCAATTGACCCTGATGTCAACCTAGTCACCGAACGATGTATCATTGTACCAACTGACTAGCATAAAAAGACATACTACAGTGGCGCTACTTAACAAGACTAACTGTCAACGAGCTGTCAAAAGCAGTACAAAAAAAAATTGCTCCATTTTCCGCCGCAGTGCTTGGTAGACTGGGCGTTTAGTACGTAATCAGTGTATGGCTTCATACAGTTATTATGTCAGAATGCAATGAATGACTTGGTTGCTAATGTATTTAATTGATTGAGTGTCTTATTATCTGGTTTTATAGAGGCTATCTGTTTTTTTTTAAATGGGAACTGGCTAAAAAGTTATGAATGTTGACCGTTAAGATTAATTTTAACTGAAGAAGGTGAACAAAAGCTAAGCTCCTAGATTGATCAATTAGGTTTAGTAGACATGAGATATAATTATTAATTATGGTAGCCCAAATTTAATGGAACTGTTCCGGACAATCATGTCTGCCGCATTCCGGACAAACTGTGGGCCATAATATCACAATACTAATGCGCTGAGACAGTAAGGGCGCAGGCCACGAAGGCGATGACGGGACGAACAATACTGAATAGGCTCCGTTAGCGGGCTTCCAAATTATGGAAAATGTAGATTGAGACCTTTGCCCTATGGTCTCAATCTACATTTTCCACATTTAAACAGTTTCCAAATGGGCCAAACGGTTTTAGGCCTGAATTGTCCTGCTCTATAGGAGGCCAATTCAGGCCTAAAACCGTTAGGCAAGAAAACTGACATTGAATCACAACAATAATAAGTCACTGACTCTCTAGGTACTGCAAAAATAACTTGGGTTTCCTCACAAGAAAATACCTTCGTTTAACTGACGCACTAAACTAGGTAACCTTATATACCCATTAAATGGTAAATAGCCGTCATCTTAACAGGACATAATGCACGAGTAGGATGACATCACGCCTTCTCATCGTCGAAGGAACGTCGCCGTCGTTACAAGGTATGTCATCCTAACAGGAGTTACCAGGACATGTATACCTACAAATAAATAAAATTGAAGTGTGTGTTTGTAATTTTAAAATAACAGCTTTTAATTGATGCATATGTAAGTATACGGTACTTATAACAAAAAAAAAACAATATTTTTGTCTGTCTGTTTATTCCGGCTAATTTTCGAAACGGCTGGACAGATTTTGTCAGGAATAACTAGCAGTAAGCTGATGTTTTAAGGAGTAACTTGGGCTACTTTTTAACCGACTTCAAAAAAAGGAGGAGGTTCTCAATTCGGTTGTGTTTTTTTTTTTTTTGTTTTTTTTTTTTTTTTGTGTTTGTTACCTCATATCTCCGTCATTTTTGAACCGATTTGAAAAATTCTTCTTTTATCTGAATGGATCTACTTCCCGATTGGTCCCATAGAAATTTCATCAAAATCGGTACAGCAGTTTGGTTTTGAAATCAAAATAGCTGGAAAAAATTTCATCCAAGTAAAAGAAATTGCGAAATTGATACTTGACAAGGATTTGTGTGTGGCGATAACTAAAAAGGGTAAAATAAAAACTTTTTTGCAAAAAAAAACCGACTTGCAAAAAAAAACACTAAAAAAGTGGAAAATAACTTTACTTTCGGAAGTCGGTGGCAAAAAAGTCAATGAAACAAACAATAGTCACCGACTTCCGAAAGTAAAGTTATTTTCCACTTTTTTAGTGTTTTTTTTTATTTTAGAAATATGATTAGTGTCCCACTTATGGGTGTGACTTATCTAGGGTAGGTAATCCGGTATGCACTTGATATTGTAATCAAAATCGGATTCAAATAGGGAAGTAATATTTTTATAATAAAATATTTTATAATAATATTTTTAATTAATATAAGCTTGAATGGGGGAACGTGTCAGCTGACGAGTGGGATGTCCCCAGACAGACATTGATAATTAACTTATTTTTATATGATAACTTATTTTTCCACGACTGATCTGAGTTCAGTCATTAATAAGGACCATGCAGATTAGTGTCTGAGATGGTCTTTCGTGTAAATAACCCCACCCATAGATTTGAGTGGACCTGTCCAGTCAGTGCAAGCATTTGTCCGCATACTAAAATCTTACGGTAAGCACGTATACGCTGACATAAATTATAACCACAGCTTTTTCTTTATCGTGTGGTTAGTGCCTAACCTGGTGTCAGAGTTTTTATGCCACAGCTAATCAAGCACATTTTAAAAGTGGTCAAGTAAACAATTACCTATAATTATAATAGACACTTAACATTATTACTGCAAGAGGATTTTCACGTCAATTCTAATCTGAAGCATCACTTTAAAATGTCTATTATTAGCATAATTAAAGTATCTAGGCAAAAGTAGGTACTTACTGCAATACATCAACCAATACCTTAGGCACACGAATGAGAGCACTATTATAGCGAAAATACTCGGAAAAGCTATCACTAATATTGTAGAATTCATTTCTTAAGATATTGCTAACACGCCTAACATTATTGTCCCATTAAAATTGTTTTAAAAGTTATTTAAAACTTGATAGAACTACACTTAGGAAAATTTAGACTTTTTTTTATTTTTTTTTAATCTTTCAGCAATTCCCTTGATTTTGAACTTTCATAACAACGAAATGGAACTCAGTAGTAATCGTTGGTGAGGTGGCAACAATCACAGTTAGTCGTGTATTGTAAGTTATCGGTAGAAGGGGGGGGGGGTAAATATTAAAACCTTTTGTATACAAAGTGATAGTGATAATCTTATCAGTTTATCGGGAAATGGGAGAGCTGTGAAGAGGCTTTGTGACGTCATTCAGATAGGGCTGGTTACAAGGACAGGGTCGGTCCATTCCGACCATTCCACGATTGTGTGAGGGATTTTTCCTCAGGCTTCAATGGAACGAAATCATTCAAGAGAACTTTGCCCTTGGTTTCTGTACCAATTAATTAAAAAACTTATCGATTGACAATATGGAAGTGGCTGCAGGATCAATATAGTTTTCAAAACAGTGACGTGATTTAAAATTTCCTGTTTTGTCTTTTCTACACACTGTCTACATTTCTAATCCAACTTTCCTCTCGCAAGTCTGTACTTTTGTGCTCTTCTTTCTTAATACTTATAGGTAATGTCCTTTTAAGCACTTTGTGTGTACATTAATAAATAACTAATTGTTGCTCTATAATTTACAGGAATATAGGGTCCTAGACCCCCCCCCCCCCCATTATGTCTAGGTCCTTGTCATAACATTGGCATCAAAAAAATTTGTCAAAAGAGGACCAACCAATTCTGTTTGGGCAATTTACAAGTAAAAGTTCTTCACTAAACTTCATTACACGGTGATTGAAAACTGATGAACAGTACAATAGTACTGTTAGAGGAGGTTAATAAGCCTCCTCTTATTTTTGAAGTCGGTTAAAAAGAAAGAAACCACACACAGTGTTTTATAATCTGTTACGGCGGGAAAAACATTATTTATCTTGACACCTAGCGCCATCTGTGTGAAACAGTCTAAACTATTTAGTCCATCGGCTATCAATCGAGAACGCAGATAAAGCAGTCTGAATCATTCGAAGTACTGCTACTCCCTACTAGATGGCAGCACATGCATTGTCTAGTACTTTGAAAACCAATTTGATCCAAAATTAATACCATAATATAGTTTATTACTCGGTTTTCGCTGACAGAGACACTAGGTAGGTAATAGGTATTAGATACTAGTTGAGTAATATAAATCAGATAATAACGATTTGTTAAAGTAGGTACTAATAAAACAACAATTATTTCTTCTTTGGGGATTTCCGGTAAATATCGAAAATTGTGGACGATTGACACTTTCCACTCGACACTTAATCATTTAATTAGCTTTACTCAGTAATTTAATTATCGATGAAATTTGTACAGCTGTGTACTTGTAAATTAATGTAATCATCCCGGCATTTTATGACAACCTGAGCTCATCTTTGTAACCATTTCAGTTTTGATCATGCAAGCTGTAAAGTGAGGTCACTTTCAGATTGAATAAGGATAGCTATAAGAGTAGAGGAAGACCAAAGAAGCGATGGATGGACTGTGTGAAAGATGATATGGCTGAAAAGGGGTGACTTACGAGATGACGTCTAATAGAGACGTATGGAAGAGGGCATGCTGCCTCGACCACAAATAAATTGGGATAACGGCAAGAATGACGATAATTATGGTAAGGTGTAATAACTGAAAATCGATAAAAAGGCTATTGTACTGTATATAGAATAACTTTTACTGTGGCACGAACCCTGAAATCGCTAAGGAAGAATCGGCTGCTCTGCATTTTGTCGAGTTTCAGGAACGTATTAACAGCTAATTCTTCGCCATTTCAAGGATTATCCAACGGTAGGTAATAGTGGTTCATAATTATGGGTAGGTAACTGTGACCTCTTTACTGCTTTTGTAAGTAAACCATGTGGGCACAAAAAAAGAGAATGCATCGGCTGCAAGCGATTCTAGCGAGCGAGCGTGCGGTACTAGAATCGAAATTTTTCAACTTGCGCCGTTTCAGCATACCGTCAAGTTTTGCAAGCCAAAAGAACCAAATGAGTGTTACTGTGTTTCGGTTCGTGGCAGAAGTTAGTAGAGCATAATGCTTCCCCGGACGAAATCCTACCCAAAAAGCTACTTATTTAAAATACATATTGGATAGTTCAAAAAAATATATTAAGATTCAAGAGAAACTGTCTCTTCATCATGTACATGAAAGTAAACCTTACAATGGTAAAAATAAAGTTGAAATTTTAATACTCACGTAAATAACATTCGGTCATAAAGGCAGCAACACCGAACATTACTACACACAAAATAATTAAAAGAAAGCTCTCCATTTTTGTTTTTTAATAAATTATTAAAATAATAGTATTGAGAGTAAACTGTGTTTCAAATAAACTATAAATAATGAGATAAAGTCACTGCTTTTTAAATAAATTTTAAATATTTAATAGCAATGAAGCGAACCACTGTTTCTTTTATAAGTTATTGATTTTAAAATAATAATATTGAGAGCAAAACACTGTGTTTCAAACAAATTATTAATTTTAAAATAATAGTAATAATCAGCCACGGTTTTTAAATTAATTATTAATTTTATAATTATTATAATGGAACAAAAAAACTGTTTACACAATACAATCACAAGCGTCGAGTGCAGTCTAAATATTAATTTGATATTTTTTGTAAACCATTGATCGATTAGATTAGTTCAGAGACCCAGTTTCAGTAATCTACAATCAAATAAAATTAATGTTTTGTTTACTTTATACATTTATTTATCTTTACGTGTTACGATGCACTTAATCACTAATATGACTGTTAGATAAAATATTTTACATCATACTAATTAAATTATAATTAATCTGGTTTGCATCACCTTTGGTAACTTATTTATCTAGGAAATAAGGTGATAACTGCACCTCTTAAGTTTCCGAAATAAAAAGAACTTACTACTTTTTACCCGATTGCGTGACGTCAGAGGTAGGGTTATGGTTTCTTTCATGAGTATATTTTGTGTGTGAGATTCTTTATACCCCTCTGTGTATCTAATGCTGGAAGAATTTTCATACATGCGGTTTCTACTCGTATAGATTCGTCTGACAGTTTTAGTTTGGATTTTGTTTTTATAAAATCGAAATTCCAGATTACAGACAGAACCTCACGCTTGTAATCGTCGAAAGGTTAGGCAAAAGTGTACACCCACATTTCAACTGGGCACATATCTCAACACTGTGGCTCCTATTGAAATATTCCATAAAGAAAAACCCAATAATAATTCAACCGACCTGGGAATTAAACACAGGACCTCACGCTTAGCAGTCGCGCTCGCGACCACTACACTAACGAGGTGTTTTAAAATGTTCTTGTTTATTTCTATGATGCAGTGGACAACATCATTGAGAACTATTCAGAAGTTTAGCCTTAAAACTCACTTTCGCAATTACAAAATGAAATTATAACAGAATAAATGATCAGAAACCTTGTAAAAACGACACTGAATCAAAATAATTATAATGATGAATGATTATTACGAAACTTAATTACTTGTGTTTCCGTTGTTGCAATCGGCAGTTAAAAGTTAATGATCGTATTTGATTGCTCGCATTTGATATAGCAAGGTAACTGGTCACGTATGTATTGCAGTGGCAGGGTATGTAATGTACTGCATAGATGCCATTAATGTTCTAGCTAGTGAATGACGTCGAATGTCAAAAAGATGAGTAACTTTAATTCTGTGTTGAGGCTCCACATTAGCATTGTGTTCGAGATGGATCGATTATACCTCATCTAGTTAAATTGGATCAGGATATGCCACATCTTCTCTCCTGCGGTTCTGCCCTCTCCAAGACTTGAATGAGGCAAATGACAGAGCTTTCCAGGTCGCCACGTACTGGTAGGACAAAATCTGAGTCGTCGATTCGATACGAGAAGAAGAAGAAATTTTGATAAAGTTAAGCTTTCGTTCATGCAGTCTTATAACTGAAAAAGTTATTTTACAGAATCGAAGGACTTCCTATTATTATTAAGCAAAACGCCGAGACAGGCATAGATAAATTATGAATTTACATTAAATGAGCTCTTAATTTTGAAATGAAAGAAGGACCCGTGCAAATTTTCTTCTTAAATTGCTGATAAAGTCATGGACAAGGTACTAAAAACTAGGTAGGCTATCTGTAGTTTCGTCACAAAGCCGTGAGGTCGTGTATGTTCTTAATGGAAACTATGGACAACACATGTACATTATGTGGACTTATATGTAGTACAATGGAACGAGTTGATACTAATATGGTTTGAAAGTGAGAACTAAGTATTCTGCGCGTGCAAACAAGTTGTAAGAAACTTTGTGGTGGTATAAATGATTGTATATTGTCAATGTGTTTGTGTGGTATGTTTTTATTTAGTGCCCCGCGATATTGGAAATTACCTATTATAAAATATTACTTCCCTATTTGAATCAGATTTTGTTTCAAAATTTCAAGGGTTTTAATTTTTTTGTACTTAACTCTAATCCGTTTTCTTAAATAAAAATAGGCTTGTAGAGGCTTTTGCCCAGCAGTGGGACAGTAATAGGCTAGTATTATGTATTATCATGATATTCTATAAGTTTTGCAGAAAATTCTCAAATTCAAAGCAAGCTTTAAAATCCCCAACTTCAAGGATCTGAAAATTGCCTGCACTTAGAGAGCAAGCGTTGGTACCAGTACTCGTTTGTTCTCTGTATTAAAAGAAGCCTTTGTCCTATATTATATTCCATTACTATATGTTTATATTCATATATGTATACATAAATATTTACTCTCTAAAGCTAGGTAAGATAATTAATTAATAACTGGTAAACATTAAAGTACAACAAGATAACACATAATTTACTTTAGGTTTACTACTATTTGTTACGTATTCTAGTTGCCAAAGCAAATAAAGCATAGGTTTTCCCTGGACTTTTATTTGAAAGATATATATTATATTTTAGATCATTCTTGAATTTCACGGACATTTGAGAAAAAATTCTTTTCATATTCGATCTCTTGCGTTAAAAGTGATTGACGATGTCAAACAATTTTAATGTGAAGGCATAGGATCTATTATTCTTCTAGGCATTCAATTGTTTTATTGGGGGGATAATATATGATAATGAATATTTAATTCATATTTTATCTGTCAACAACGATTATTGAACGATTATATTTGATTGTTGCCGAAAATCGGGTTGAGTGGCGTCCGATTGGGGAGGCCTATGCCCAGCAGTGGACTGCTGTAAGCTGATGATGATGATGAACAACGATTATAAAATTATGTACTCGTTTGATAGAAATCAGTAACGAAAAAACACTTGACTCCTGTCATCTTTGAAAATACTCAGATATTTTTGTAACATGATCTTGTGTACTTTCTTTAAATGTAAATTGACAGTCATCATCACCTTCCTGCCTTTGTCCCATTCTACATGGGGTCGGCGCAACACGTTTTCATCTTCCATTCTCCCCTGTCAGACGTCACGGCATCATCTACTCCTTTCTCTTTCATATCATTCCTCACACAATCCATGCAACGTTTCTTTGGTCTTCCTCTCCCTCTCCATCCATCAACATTAATATCCATCACTCTTATAGTAACATGCTTATTGCATTATGTGAATTGACAAAAACAAAAAAGAAACTCACCGTTCTGATACTTCGTTAGATAATACATCAGCAGCAGCGTCAACAAATACGTCAAGTAACAGATTATAGGTGCCAACACCACACAGATCAACCCTACCATATCGTGCAACATTTCTGTTAATTCGAAAGCTTATTAAAAAGAAGAAAAAAAAAACAAAATTACAATTTGATCGATCACAAAAAAGGTTATAAATCACTAGATGGCACACTATTAGGATATAAACGACGACTTTTGCTTGAAAAAAAAAAAGAAAATTCAAAATGGCTGATGGACTTTGGTGAAAGTTTTGCACACGAAAAGAGTACTTTTACAGCTTTGTCTTGGATGAGGAAATTACAACATTGATTACGATTTCTAATATTTTACTGCGGTTACTAAGAAAGCGATTTTTTGTGTTAATTTTCTTGTGCTAATAACTTGTTTCGCGACCTCGGTATACGCGAACGTCTGCAACACTGAAGAAATGCGTATCTCTGTGTGTTTTAGCAAAAGTACACAAAAATTAAAATGTTTTGCTATACAAGATAGCGGTTGAAGGTTAAAGTCATGTAATCTTTTATTCTTTCCTTGCTCATCAAGTTTAAGGTTATTTTTTCATAACTCATGTTTAACGCATTCGTGTCTTCAGATAAATCTTTAAGGCAGTGTTAGAACAAGGTTTTGCAAATACACTGACATTGTCAAACTGCTACCGACAGCTTTTAAAACAAATGAACGCAGTTGTGGACTTGCATACAAACATACCTAAACTCATGCCTTTTTGCATGTGCATAGGCTATAGTCTTAGCAGACTCGTTTCAAACGTAATTATTTTATTGAAGTGTTACTACTACAAATTGTATTTGATAGGTAAGTCTGTAAGGTATGTATACGCTGTGGAAGGGACACCGCCAGAAAACGGTCACCACGTACTCAGTACATCAAGGTTTATCTTTTCATACACGAAATATTTTTATTTAATTGAAATGGCTTCGTTATAGCCGTTAGACGATTCTCTCAAAATATGTCGTGTTATATCTATGGACCAAAGTAGTCTGAACATAAATGAATGTTGTTGTTTTCAATTTTTGTCACAACATATTTTAGACCGCTTTTCTTCACTTATCATCTTGCAAACGAGCAAACAATAAGTCAACAATAAACAGTTTTCATTGAAAAAAAAAGTGGGGTCCTTACAGTTATCGCGTTGTGCAATCTATCGATGGCGTCTAGCTATAGGTTATTAACTTATTATGTAGATTAGTGATTGGTGAATGAGGTATGTATGAAAACAAGTTCTCCACAGTCTCAAAAACACGAGTAGACGCAAACACTCTACTGTGCATAATTCATTAAAATATGTTACATCAGAACATCACCCCTGTAATTTCCGACGGAATAGGCAGAAGTGTACATTATTGTACACTTCACACACACACATCAACACACACCACATCGTCATCGTCATCTACATTTATTTACGCCAGTTAACTTGAAGGGGCTAGTTGCATAACCCGGGCACAAATCTACAATCACCGGCTAGTATGGCTACTACTAGGAAATTCCTGATGGAAAAACCAAAACCCCAAAACATTTTGCTCGACCCGGGAATCAAACTCAGGTCCTCGTGATGAAATGATGAAGGAAGCAAAATAAATGAAGAGATATACACATTTACATTGACTACGTTAAGGTAGGTACTATTATTTTATTGGTACTCCGGGCCGGAAAGACTCTTCTTCACCTTAAGAACGAAAATTTTTCCTTTTACCTCAAATGTTATCCAAACGCGAAGTGACGACACCATGAAGGAAGTTATATAAAACTATGTAACTAAGATAGTACATAATAATGTTATCTTAATACATAGGTGTGGAGGCTGTGTTAAAATGAGTTTTATAACCATGCAGGTTATAATAGTTACGAGTATCTCCTTGATGGTGTTTTGTAGGAAGTCAAAGATTTTTAATGTGAAACAAATGTTACGATTGCTGCTTCCGGATAGAACAATAAAAATAAATTGCGATTTAATTAAAATGGCGCCGCTAACAATTATAGGAATTCAAATACTTACTTGACTTTTGAATTTGAATAATAATATAATATTTTGATATTCTTCTATGTCTGAGATGAACATTTTTAACCGACTTCAAAAAAAGGAGGAGGTTCTCAATTCGGTTGAATTCTTTTATTTTATTTTTGTGTTTGTTACCTTATATCTTCGTCATTTATGAACCGATTTGAAAAATTCTTGTTTTATCTGAAAGGATATAGGTACTTTCCGATTGGTTCCATATTAATTTAGTTTAGTTTTTAAATCAAAGTAGCTGGAAAAAATATGTCATTCAAGTAAAAGAAATTGCGAAATTGAAACTTGACAAGGATTTGTGTGTGATACGATAACTAAAAAGAGTAAAATAAAAACTTTTTTGTAAAAAAATAACCGACTTCCATAAAAACACTAAAAATGTGGAAAATAACTCTACTTTCGGAAGTCGGTTGCAAAAAAGTCAATGAAACAAACAATAGTCACCGACTTCCGAAAGTAAAGTAATTTTCCACTTTTTTTGTGTTTTTTTTGGTAGTCGGTTATTTTTGTATCAACCAGAATCCTAGAGTCCTCAGTTTGTCTTCTTATTTTTGAACTTATGAAACCTGATGAACTAAGCCATTTAATATTTCCAACGGCAGAAATCTGGAAAGGTACTTACTGCATCATCATCATCATCTGCCTAGCCTTCTACCAACTACGTCGGGCTTCCAGTCCAAGCGGATGCACTTAAATACCAACATTTTACATGGAGCGAATATTGGGTGATACGGTTTATTCAAACCGATACCGCGGTAGGTCATACTGGTTGTCTGACTGTCGGCCACCGATTAGCTTTAACGACTGTCAAAGATCTACAAATTAAAGCCGGGACCAACGGCTTAACGTGCTTTCTGAGGCAAGGAGGGAACCCGGTATGTTGTGATGCTCACCCATCCATGGACCGACCTTGGCAAGCGCGGCCTAACCTGAAGATCGAACCGTGCGGCTGTTATTATTTAGCCTTACACACGGTATCGTCCAAATTTATTTATTTTTACAGACTTCTCTGTTAGTCGCCATATCCGTACCTGGTAACCTCCTTTTTACACTTAATCATCTTTCACACAGTCCATTAAAGCTACACACTACACAATCTAATCTGACAGTAAGTTGTCTTAAGTCCAAAAATATGAACCCTGTCAAACCGCTCAGATATAACAAAAAACATGGACGATGGACTTTGTTTACTAGGTACTCATTCGCCTTCATGGGTCGGTTGCCATGCCATTTGCATGCCATCATACACTATAGAAACATGAGCATAATGGATGATAATCATTACACCATAAAAAACCTATGAATAGTACTCGCGAGCTAAAAATAACATGATGAGTCGTCTGATTGGTGTATCCGTCAACTAATCTACGCAGCTGATGGTTTAAGTTAATAGGTTGTCATCATGTTGGGCTTCTGTAGTTGTTTTATTAGTCTTTAAGTCCTTGTTTTTTAAAACAAGGTCTTGGAACATAGCCACGTAGATCTAGTTTAGACAAACAGTATTTTTATATGTCATTTATATTTCAACTAACCAATTTTTAGGGTTCCGTACCTCAAAAGGAAAAAACGGAACCCTTATAAGATCACTTTGTTGTCCGTCCGTCCGTCCGTCCGTCCGTCCGTCCGTCCGTCCGTCTGTCAAGACCGTTCTTCTCAGGAACGCGTGGAGGTATCAAACTGAAATTTCTATATGATACTTAGTTCTACTGTCCCTGGAAGCTGTAGAAAAATCAACCTTCTAAGTCAACGCAATCAAAAGATACAGCCACTTAGGCCGCAAATTTCCGCAAATTTTCGAAACTCGCACGGGAATCAAAACCTACAGGGTACTTCCCGTGAACTTAGAATCTTGAAATTTTGTACGAAGTCACGTCTTATAGTACAGATATAGGAAAAATTACGAAAACCGTAAATTTTTAGTTTCGTCATATAAAAAAAAGTTATATACCCACAGGTTTGTACGGAACCCTCGGTGCGTGAGTCCAACTCGCACTTGACCGGTTTTTATGAGTCAATGGTGTTTAACTGAAATCAACCAGGCTTATAAAGGGGTACTAACTGGGTTGTGAAGGTCAGATATGCAGTCGCTCTATGTAAAATACTGGTATTCAGCTGCATCCGGTAAGACGGAAAGCCGACCCCAACATAGTTGAGAAAAGGCTAAGCAGATGATAATGGGGTTTAATTGAAGTGTTGGCAGATCTATGTTTGTACTAATAGTAAGTACACAATTTTACGCTAGTTACGTTTTAGTCTTATTTAATGAGAGGACAGACGACATTGTTTTCATCGCGGCTATATCCTGGATGAGGCTGGCACAAGAACGTGGAGCTTGGCACAAGCATAGAGAGGCCTTTATGAAGTCGGGCTGAGGATCATGATAAACAGAGGGACTCGCCTTTTATTTGGTTTTTCCACCAGGAACTTCTCAGTAGCATCCTGAGTCTGGATCTGTATCCGGTTGACGGTAAAAGGCTCGCCCCTTATTACTTGGAACTTAAACATGACTGGCGAAATGTGTGCTAGAGGTACACCTAACCTAACTCTGGGATTACAGACATGATGATGTATAGTATGTGAAACTGATGCGATAATTATATGACTAGACTATTGCACGGTTGGGTGACAAATGGATCGATACGGTAGATAAGTAAAACAAACAGAGTTCACTTTCTCATGGAGATAGCAAAGATTGTGGATATAGACATGAAAGCTTTTCATCAACTCTTACAATTAGTTTGATGACTCAACTGCTATGCTCTGGAATACAAATTTGTGGTCCTTGGTTCTGAATCTTATGTAAGGATGAAAATGTGAAATCTGTTGAAATAATTTCTACTGTATTCTGGAATGTTCGAAGACATGTTTCATACAGCAACCCGAACTGGGGCCGCGTGGTAGATTACGGCTCATCCACTCTTACAAAGAGGTGGTCTGTTTCCCAACGGCGGGAACGTTACACACTGATTATGCAATATTTATGTTAGAATAGTAAATGTCTATACAAGGCTGTATCGTTTTCGAACCGAATATGCGCCCAGTGAAAAATCAAAGAAATCTGATGTAATTTCTCAACTCTTAGCTCAAGTACTGTACATTGTTACGACATTTGCATATTGTGACCGAGGAGTTTATGGTGACGATAAGATACCCCGTATCTATTCAGGACAACGGGGAATTAAATGTTTTATGTGGAAGCGCACAAACAATGAAAGCGCATTATCATGAAAAAAAAAAACAGGTTAATAAACTACGAACATATTAGATATTACAATATTTTTAGTTTGTATTCGAAAAGAATGATGCAATTCATTGGCGATTGTTGGTCCTTTCTACCGCAAAACGATAAAAGCACCAAGGACCAAATTGTAAGTACGTGACTATGTTATCTACAGGGCTGCATTCGCAAATGTCTTAACAAACATTCGTAAAGCATTATAAAATAAAATAAATACTCACATTTCCAGGTTATTTTTGTAGCAGGTATACACTAAACAAATCAGAATAATAAACGATATTGCCAACGGTAACGCAACTAATTTAAACCAAATGCTTCTGACCACGTTGGTTTCTGCCAAAGTATCGATATCTGTTGCATTTGCTTCCATTTTTAAAGAAAAAAAAAACTCAATTAAATCTGTTTAAAAAAAAATGACGTAAGTGAACACTGCAACTTTTTTTTTTAAATTACTAAAACGTTCCTAACACTTTTGTTATAAAGAATATTATTTTTCGGTATATTTTTCAAATTTTAGGTTAAGTTATGTCTATAACAAGCAAGTTGGTTAAGGTTATTAATAGTTGCACATTACTTTGCATAACGAATGAATGTTATCTAGCCATTATCGCTTATTATCTGCGAAAGTTTGATTTGAACTAACCAAAGTTGACGGATTCGCTTGCTAACTAGTGACATTGCAATTTTTTTATTACCTAAATCGTTTGTTTTAGGCGTAAATGTCAGGATGACTATGTTGACAGTGATTGTGACTTTGTAATTTACTGTGTCACTTTATAAGATAGGCAGTCACTCCATGTAATAATTATACTGGTATTCAGCTGCATCCGGCTAGACTGGAAGCCAGCTCTAACAGATTTGGGAAAATGGTGATTAGTGAAGGTAATGAGTAATGGAAAAGATTTTTTAAATCATATTTTTATTCAGTTCCTTATTTCAACTTTATCCGTACCTCGTACCGACCAGCGGAATTGCTCTCTCATTTCAAAGAAGAAATAAACGAAGTTTTAAGAAAAAACAAACACTACAATATTTACTATGTTTATGAGGCATGACAGCTAACATGAGAACCGTGTTTAGTGTACAGTTTTTTTTTTCATCCTCCTCTAATTATCTTCCTAGGTATTTCACTTGGGAAGATTTGGCAGTTGTTTGGTTCTTTCCTTATTCATAATGTTGATATATCATCTCATCTGCCTAGCCTTTTTCCAAGTATGTTAGGATCAGCTTCCAGTCTAACAGGATTTAGCATAATACCAGTATATTACACGGAGCGCATACTTAACGGACCCCAAAGTCCCACAAAACATTTATTGAATAAAACAGCACTTTTAGGTATGGCTGGTTGTCAGACTTTCAGGTTTTTGACTACCCGTGACGACTGTCAAAGTTCTTGGAATGAGAGCTGGAAGTGACGACATAACTTGGTTTACGAGAGTTTATGATCTGTATGTAGTCATCCATCCACAGGCTGACCTCTACAAGTGTACCTTGACCTGATCGACGGACGCGTGCGGCGAATGGAAACAATACAAACTAAAACAGGGTCATCTTCATTCAATATCATCACCGTCCTCCTGGCCTTATCCTCATTTATAAATCTCATTCTTCCATACTTCTCTATTACTCGTCATCTCAGCAGTCACCTCCTTACTAGCTATATCATCCTTCACACAGTCATCCATCGTTTCTTTGGTCTTCCTCTACTCTTATATCTTTATTCAATATATCCGATAAAAACAAACCCGGTTGTTAAAGAAAAACAAAAACAAGTTATTGATTTACACAAATCCACTCGAGGGACATTACGGCCAGATACCACTTCATTCAAAAGCACCGGCTTCAAGTGCGGCTTAACAAAATTACTGATAACTATCCAGCGTGACTTTGTCACATGATTCTACTTCACCATTATCTCACAGATCGTATCTCCTTCTATGTATAGTGAAAGAAGTCTGTCGGTCCTTCGATACGTGCTATTTCTGGAAGTTTTAAAATGGCATCGTCATGTTTTAGCTATTTGTAACAATCACAGAATAGATAGTGACAATCTATTTCAAGCTTTTCATCTATCATTGAACTATTATTAGGTCATGCAAACTATTGGGATGTGCTTTGGCAATTTTCTGATAGAGTGTCATGGTTTTGTTGAATTGATTCTACAATATCTTTGGAAAGAAACTGAGTGTTTCAAAAGGGATACTATGGTGCGTTCTGAGAAGTAAGTTTCTCTTTTTTTATCTTATCTTTTTCCCAACTATGTCGGGGTTGGCTTTCGGTCTTGCTGGATGCAGCTGAATACCAATATTTTAAATGGATCGACTGCCAATCTGACCTCCACAACCCAGTCATACGATATCCATTGCTAAAACTGGTTGTCAGACTTTCGGACCAATGACCACTTGTGACGACTCTCCAAGATCTACAAATGACACTTAACAATACTTGCTTGACGTGCTTTCCGAGGCACGGAGAAAACTGTATAATATAATGGATGAAGTAAGAAACTTCAAGCCAATCCAAAGATTTTACTTCTATTGCACTTGCGTCTTTCTCCTTCCGTACTAATGTCAACGTTATCTTGTAATCCGAATAATCTCGAGGTTTTTCTAAAATCACATATGTATAAGTAGTGTATGTACTCGTCCATTTTCCTTAATCTTGACTTTCAATCGTTTGCGGATCGATTTCTGGCGGCACAGTAGAAGGCCGCCGAAGGCCTGATTTATGATCATGAAATGGATCGTCAGATTCATTGATAAAGTGGAGAATAATTTTGAAGTATTGCATGTTTCATTCAACCAGAGTTGTCGACATAGCTCACAGAATAAGTAAGCTGGAGTGGCAATGGGCCGGCCATGTTAGCCGTAGAACCGATGACTGTTAGGGTAGACGTGTTCTTTAGTGGACACTGCGAATCGGCAAGCGTAAGGTGTGATGCCCATAGGCTCGGTGGACTCTTTGCAGGGTGGCTGGTAGCAACTGGATGAGAGGTGCTGGGAATGTTGTTAAGTGTCATGCGATTGAAGAGGCCTATGTCCAGCAGTGGACTGTTGTGGACTGATGATGCATGTCTCATTGCGAAAATTCTTGTGTTATCGCTGCAATTTAAACTTGAACTAAATGTTCTCCTAGCAATTTAAAACTGATTTAGACTATGGTGGTAGGATCGAGTTCTTTGCATTGATAATTTAGTGCTTCCATTCATTAAATCGTCTAAAACGCGTATAAAACCCATGAGACTGAAATAGAGTTGAACAAAAAGAGGAGAAAGAGACAAAGACCAATCATCTGCCTAGGCTTTTTCCAACTATGTTGGGGTCGGCTTCCAGTCTAACCGGATGCAGCTGATTATCGGTATTTTACATGGAGCGACTGCCTATCTGACCTCCACAACCCAGTTCGTACTGGGTAATACGATACCCCGACTTTCGGGCCACTGACTACCTGTAACGACTGTCCAAGATATACAAATGACAGCCGGGACCAACGGCTCAACGTGCTTTCCGAGGCACAGAGGAAACTCACTATGTAATAGTTAGTCACCCATGCACGGACCAACCCAGGCAAGCGCGGCTTAACCTGACGATCGACCCGAGCGGCTGATAACAGCCGCTCGGGTCGTAAATAATAATATTTAGCCACGAGCTCCTCGACGAATAGAAAGAAAGGAAGACCAAAGGTGATAAAATTATGCGAGGAGTCACATGAAAGAAAAGGAAGTTAATGATAGCGTGACAGCGGAGAATCGAAGGAGAAAACATGTTGCGCCGACCCTGAGAATTATGGTTTTAGAGCAAGAAAATGATGACTATAAAAACTACGGATATTATTGAACCGAACAGTGACCATGTCCGGTATCGTAGCAGGTCTGTAGTCTGTCCGGGCCGGTTCGGCTGATCCTTTCCGCTTAGTTTTTATTTCTTAATTGTATAGCTAATGAGCACGCCTCGCTGATAGCTGAGTAGCAAGTAAAATTGTAAAAACAAAAAACTTTCAACTTAACAAAACCTACAATATATGTTGCAGGCTTGCAATAACTACGACATCACGAGAAAGTGTATTTGCTTTCCATATCTGTCAGATAGTCACGACTGAATGAATTAGCATTTGAATGTATGTATAGTGCACTTGAGTTACTTTCATACGAACATAAGCGCCTTTCTCTCATCGGGGTAAGTAGAAACGATAGATCACCTGCAACGATCCCTACATACTACTTTTGCTTCGTCCACGTTCATATACGCAAGCCGCGCCGGTTCGTCATCGTCATCTGCCTTCCAGGCTAACCGGATGCACCTGAGTACCAGTACTTTACAGGAAGCGACTGCCTATCTGACCTCCACAATCGAGTAGCTGGGTAATACGATACCCCCTGGTAAGACTGATGTCAGACTTTCGACTTCTTATTACTCAATATACTTCTGAATATACGCACGCCGGTTGTTTGTCAGAAAACTTAAGACCGTTCTACACGACCAAACCCATATTCAAAACTAGTATGTGATTCTAGCGGCATCTTTTTAAATTCTAGCCTCGTACCACGGAACTAGCGAGCGACCTTTACTGACATACACTATCTAAGTATAAGCTAGACAATGATATGTAAAGTGCTTCATTATGGTATAAATATAAATTGGATAGGCAAATGGGATGCTGATAAAGGTATGTTAACTGAACTTATTCAGGGTGGAAGAAACATCGTCGCACAAACGGCTGACACGTGTTCAGTACATTATTATTCTGAACCTCCTCACATAGAAAGTTTTCGTCGGTTTTTTTTAAAATTACCGATAAAATCTTTCTATGTCAGAAGGAGTTTTGCATAGGTAATAAAATAAAAAGCTGTTTCCTACAAAAGTGCAATACCTACACGGTCAAAATGTATGAAACAGCAGATTTTTTTTACTAACCGATGAAAAATATCTATGGGGCTAAAATTTGTAAGTTTGGATGTAGAATATGTAATCTTCGGTACTTATTGATCCGATTCCGACAATTAATCTACTAATGGAAAGCCACAGCATCCTCAAATGTCCTAGGCTATTTTTTAAACGTTCCAGTGAGATAATTTTCGATCATAACGCGAGCGAAGCCGCGGGCAAAAGCATTATAACAATAGGTCGATACTGTGAGACCCGTTAGAATGTGAGATATTGTACTGACAAGGACAAAAGTGAACGTAGGGTCTTAACTTGAATTAAATTGTGATATTAATAGAGCCCTGCGGAATAATTACGGAATACACTTACAATAGCTAGAGGCTCGTGGGTAAACAATAACAGAAGCGCGGATGGATCGAAGGTGAAGCTAAGCTTGCCTATGTCGGTCTGTGGATGGGTGACCATCCATTACATACCGAGACTCCTCACTATTATGTATTCTGTGTCCGTCTCTAGGAAAGCACATTGGATAATTTAATGTTAGAATGTTTGTGGTTCTGTGAGAAGACCGAGTAACTTAACTTGATTTAGTAATAATGGCATAATTATGCTGTTCTAAATGTAATAAATAAATTTAGCAGCAGTTCCCGGCTGTCATCTTTGATGATCATAAAGGGGATTCAGAAGCCCGAAATTCTGACTAGTAGTCATTGCATTCTGCGTTGTGGAAGTTACTAAGATAGGCAGTAGCTCCATGTAAAATACCGGTATCAGCTGCATCCGGTTAGATTGGAAGCCGACCCCAAAATTAATAGCACAGTCAGTGTCAGGGGTGACTTGATCCATCTTCTTTTGTCCAATAGGAGTCTGGTAAGTCAGGGTACTGAGTTTATCAAGAAAAAGTTCACCTACCGTAAGGTGTCCGGTTCACAATCTTGTTTTTCATTCTTCAAGGTGAAAGTTATTAACATGGATCAAATGAGCAGCCCATCAAGTGATTTACCTCAGTGATTTTGTCATCTGTACTGAATCTGACAGTTAAAGCTATGCAGCTTTGGCCTATTTAAATCCCTGGTGCAACGAGTCCCTCATCCATCATTGATTAATCTTCATTTGACAATTGTGAGTCAACTGCAGATTGCGTATGTTTTGTTAGATGGATACATTTGTCATCGAGATTCTTAGTATATGAATTAGTCGGCAAAAGTTTCTAACTGGTCACTGGATTTTTCAAATATGAGGAAAAGGTCAGAAAAAATGCAAGATCTTAATTTAAAAAAAATCATTTCGGTAAAATTAAAGTTTAATCAGCCTTGCTTGGGTAAACAAAGCTTCTTTTGATGCCTCTTCAATAAATTACTGAAGATTGAATATCTACTCTGCTACTGTTTCAATTTAGGAACAGTCCATAATAAATGGTGTCCCAGAATTTTCATTACCCTTGGGTCCAAAGAACTGGAAGTCTTGGGGAGAGATCCTCTGCCCAGCAGGGCACAGTATCAGTAAAAGTGAGTACTAGCACTAATGGTAAAACAGGAATTCAGCGTTTATGCGATTGTAGTGTGTCCTATCAAAATCGATTAGTGGGGTGAAAAAATAGTGAATAGTCCACCCCTCTCTCACTCCCTCCTTCCCCACATCTCTCGGAATAAACAAAAGTCTTTGAAACAAAACAAATGATGAATTCTCATCTGCTATCACTGCATTCAATCAACAAGATTCATTCACTAATAATCCAGTCGATATATCGGTAAAAGGTGAGGTAGCTGGATAGTATTCCGAACTTAATGGAACTTTATCATGTTTTTGGGGGTACACTAGGAAAACTATCCTAAGTTTTCAACCTCGAGCACCCTGTGCTAACTTGAAGGGGGGGGGGGGGACGAAAACCTCTTTTTTAACTTTTTTTTCAGTTTTTCACTTATATCTCTTAAACTAAGCAAATTGTATGCACCATATTGGGTGACAAAGTTGAAAAACATTACATTTTCTAAAAGTTCGTTGATATACCAGATTTTTAAATCCCATATTAACGGAGAAACAGCCGATCAAAGTTTCTTAAAATGTAAAAAATTGCATTACTTTTTTTTACCGTAATTTCTATGTTAAATATGTTGATCAGTAATCAATATCAACGTCTTAGAAGACCTATGATCACTCCCTCCCCCCAAACGCGACGATGTGACATTGTAATGTAAGAAACGTTTTGTAAGGAACCTTATATCACACCAAGAACCCCGTCGTTGTACACACAACATGATGTGACCTGTGGAAGGGGTGTGGTTGGGGTCCGCTGACCGAGAACCTGTTGTAATGTTATTTCCACATTTTCATGACTGTTCATCACCCTACTGTGAATTCCTATTACTACAGTTATATGTACAGTAATTCTTTGTTCATTCCTAATTGACTAGCGGATACCCGGCCTGTGCTACTACGCTATAGTGCCTAATGCATTGTTTTAGTGGTGAATCATCTTCGCATTATTTCCAAGTTCGGAATACTTTCCAGATAAAAGTACATAATATCTACTGGACTATAAGGACCAAAAACACACTTTGATAAAAAATCGAGTATTTTATCATTATTGATATGAAAATAGTTCAGTATCATTTCTCAGCTGCATGCCAAAAGTCACGGGACACATCACATCACACATGACTCAAGTTATCACCCATTATCACATGTGCGTAAATCATCTGAAATCTGTCAGCAGTTATAATAACTTCAAGGGGCTTGCTCTATTTGCGTCAACTAAAAATATCTTAAGTGTTTTTTGAAAATAGTTCCTCGTACTTCTTTTGTTTTTGTATTACTTGTTATCGATATCGCCATAAACTTCAGTTTTAGGGTTCCGTACTTACAGAGCTTTTCTTTTGAACCTTAATAGGTACACAGAGGGCGTATTACTATGGCCGCTAAAACAACAATAAAAAAAAAAGTGAAAAATGTAAGGGGCAGAACGTGTTTTTTTTTTTTATTAGCCCTTCAGGTGTGCGTCCGACTCGCACTTGGCCGGGTTTTGGTTGCTATTAAACATAAATACTGCATTCGCCCATAGGAAACAGAAACCACAGAACGTCACATTTTGCGATCCCAACATACTCCTTGCGTCTCGTACACGTCCATCCATCTGGTCATACACGCACACCGGTTGCAAGCACTACGTACCTGACCTTTTGCCATTGTTTATTATGGTATTTAATTATCAATGCTAGACCTATACTTAAAGTTTATGTGTTAAGGTAACTATAAATTGCCAATATATGTACATAATAGGACACTTACATGCATGTTACGCTGTTAGAAACAGTTTGAGGTGATCATAAGGGAAAAAATACCGTACATCTGCACTTACAAAATCGTTTGGTCCTGACCATCGACGCACAACTCCAACCGCTGGACGGATCGGGCTAAATTTTGGCATACAGAATCCGTTAAGAAAGGATTTTGGAAAATTCAAATCCTAAGCGGGTGAAGAGAAAAAAAAGTTTGTATAAAATAAGACACCGGACGAAGCTAGTGCGGGGCGACTAGCATCATCTTTATTTTTCTTTTTGTTTCAATAGTATCTCCCAAAAATTATTATAATAATTATTCGTCTTTGAGAACGTCTACTAGCAAGAATATTTTTTTTTGTCCTATGTAACCCAAAGGTTGACTTGTAGAGAATTCCTTGTTTCATTAAGTCCGTCTATGTCCCACTATTGTACATGAAGTTAAAATAATTAAATAAAATGCATAATTTAGAAACATTGCAAGTCATAATAATTTGCTTGTTGGCAATAAGGCCTATGTCCAGAAGTAGACTCCTGCAGGCTGTGTTGTGTGTGTCTGTCTGTCTGTTGTTTGCAATATTACAGGAACTGATACGCGCTTCTAAAGGCACTGAACTCTCCAATAATCGCTCCCTAATTGCTCCTTCTCTCTCTCTCTCTCTGTTGTTTGCATGACTGTCTATTTTTAAGTTCACTTTTAACTGTCTTTTTGCTTTAAAATCTTGGAATAGCGCACTGTTAGATATAACTTTTAATATGTTGTGAAAAATATCGTAGGTTATACATTTATAAACCTTGTATATTTATAACTTAGTGTAAGATTTTAATGTATAACTGTTTATTTTCCCGAATAAATAAAAATAAACATAAAATAAAATAAAACTCTGGTCACAAAATTCTAGACCGACTCAATTTAGAATACCATCAACACGCTACAAGCAACACGGGAGAAAAATAAGAATACGCTGAACATACATATAAGTCCGAACACACAAAAATCTTATGGACAAGCCTACTTTAAGGCTCATGACACCCAATATTCTCACCATTCGTCTTCGATCTTGCTATCTTCATATCGTTCGGCTTGACCGACGATGGCCATCGTTTATTACGATAAGGTACTACTTCACGTATTATTGAATATGTTCCAGACTTGCTAATCTCTTACTATTGTTCTGTTATCAGACAGTGACCTACTTGTGGGGTAGCACAGTGTAATTTATGCGTTCGTTATCTTTGGCTGTACTTAAGACTGTTGTTTAAGTACCTATGGATTATAATTATAGTTCTAACATTATAATGATTATTTATTCACAGTCTCGTTGATCTAGTGCTCGCAGGCGCTACTGCTAAGCGTGAGGTCCTGGATTTGAATCCCAGGAAGGGTAAACAGGTATTCTTTAATTTTCAAATTCGTTTAGTGCCATATTTAGTTATTTGCATTGCCAACGATCCTCGATCTCTTTAAAAAACGTATAACTTCCATTCTACTACCTAATACCATTCTTAACTCATCATCTGCCTGTCTTTTCCCAACTATTTTAGGGTCAGCTTCCAGTTTAACCGGGTGCAGCTGAATACCAGTATTTTACATGGAGCGACTGCCTATCTGACTTCCATAATTAATACCATTCTTAAGTGCCTACTAAGCAGGGTATGCCGTTAGTTCTCTTAGTAAAATAAACCTAAGCAAACAGGTTCACGTGATCTCTAAGGTGTGTCGGGATAACGCTGAAGAATCTCCACTAACTTGTAAAACCAGTTCGAATATAAACGAGAATTATATTTAGACTTATTTCTATAATAAGACTGGCTGGATTTAGTCGCACGACATTGAAACTAAGACTTAAGAGAAACACGTTTAAATATGTTTTATGAATCCTTTTGAACAAGTTTATTATGTAATTTACGAAGTCTGACAACCAGTCGTACTAAGGGGCATTGCGTTATCCAGTAACTGGGTTGTGGAGGACAGAGAGGCAGTCGCTCCGTGTCTTCTTTCTCCTTCGTGTGGTTAGTGTCCAACCTGGTGTCAGAGTTTTTATGCCGCCCACGGGCTTCTGACTTAGATTTACATGCCATTGAGAAATATCTCTCAGGCATGCTGGTTTCGGTTTCTTCACGATGTTTTTCTTCACCGAAGCAAGTGATTATTACAAAATACGCAAAATGTTCCATATACATTTCCACAAAACACGGATTTAAATAAGCCTTTCATAATTAATTCCTGGGAATAATTAGTAGCTAGAATACTGGTATGACCTGCATCGCGCTAAACTGGAAACCAACCCCAACATAGCTAGGAAAAGTCTGGGCAGATAGATGATGATGTGATAACAATTATTTGTGGTTGTCTAAAATTATATTTTCGATGTTTTATCTGACCGTAGGCAAGAGCCAAAACTAGGCAAGCATTGGTTGAAGTTTTTCTTATCAAGAAACTGATAACATTGTTTGAAAACCTAATCACTGAAAAGTTTATGGTCATTGACTGTGAAACATTTGAACCTTATTCTTTCATAGATTGAGAAACACAGCAGAAAGAAAGAAAATTGAGTTTATTGGCATTATAAACAACAGAAACACATGAAATTAAACACAATAAATTAAAAACCTATTAATGCCAAAGGGCCTCAGCTCAGTTTAATGCCAGATGGCAACACAAGGTACCACCTGACGCTGATTTTCAACTACAGCCCACGAGTGCCATACGTTTGAAAACATAAATAAACACACATATAAGAAAGTTATAATATCTTTTTTAATAAAAAAAATCTTAATACGACTCACTAACTAATCCGACTAAAGATCGATCCCCCATCGAAACCGAATGAATATAACGGGTGTAAAAGTACTCTTAGCGAAGACGAAAGGCACTTGTTGTTCACGTCATTGTGATATTTTATTCTAGACCATATTTGGCAACCTTCTAGTTACGGAGATATTGGGGGTCAAAATTCCAACCTTTTCATAAGTTTATTTTTTTTAAATGCATGTTTAAAAAAATAAAAAAAACATTACATTATTTACATGTTTTAATGTTATAACTTAACTTTAAATATCTCTATGACACCAAAGTCGTTTCATGTAAATAATTTTGCGTAGAGTTACTTGATTTGATGTACAGAATGCTTTGTTGACGGCTTCGTGTAGGGTCCGTTTACACACCTTGTATAGAATAGAGTTCAATAGCTGTCAGTGTCATCATTGTTATAAAATATTGAAACTGACTGCTCTTGAATTGATATAAAAAAGCACACGGTTTAACGTAACCTGACCCGGGGAACTTGGTGATAAATAAATTTAATAATTAGGTACTATTTAATTAGGTTAATTCGGTAGTAAAACGAAACCTCGTTTCCAAATTGACATATCAGCCTTTTAAAAACTATTTATAGGTTCTTTAGATAGGTACTCACTTAAACAGTTTGTATTTACTTTGGTATTTAGCTTGAATGTCATACTAAATGGTAATGTATAGATTATTGTAACGTAATGTTGTTTTTGTATGGAAGCCAATGTCACATTGATCTTCAATATGGTTCAGTAACGTATTTGTGCAGAAGTTTTTTTTATGTCGCGAAGGTTTTATCTATCCAGCTGTTTCCTACAAAAATGCCATACCAATACGGTCAAAATTTTTGCAACAGCAGTTTTTTCCTATTAACCGACGACAAATTTATATCGGGGGGGGTTGAGAATGATGTAAGTACTGAGTATGTGGTTTCCGTTTTCGCGTCGGCGTCCCTTCCACCCTGTATAGCTTAAATACATAGCAAGAATGATTCTTAAAACAATTATAGGTTTTCATAAAATTGGGATTATAATTCAGGTCTCCGTTTTATAAACATGGTTCTTTTGAAAGATCGTGGTTTGAAAATTAAACATATACTGACAAGATTCGATCCTTAATCCCTTACCTTACTTTCTTATTTTTTGTTATAAAATTACACCATACAAATGGGTTTCCTATCTAATGTAAATTTACCACAAGGATAACACACGACCCTGCTTCCGACAAACTTGGTAAGTTTGAGATAAAAATAGAACAGGAATTCTACGTTCCGGTATCTTCAATGTTGAATATTTTGCGGATGTTTGGAGTAGGAGATGAAGATAATATACAATATGCTATAGACGCTTTATAAAGCAAATCGCACTCAAGACCAAAAAAAAAAAAAAAAATAAAATAAAAAAAATAGAAATAGCCTACTTACACTGGCTACAGTGAAAGTTATCAACGACAAAAGAAACACAATTGAACCTCAAACCGTTTCTGGAAACAAAAGAACTTGATTCAGCAATAAAATAATTTAGAAAAAAAAAACAGAAACTTCAAGAGGCATAAAAGTTTAGCTTTAAAACCGGCTCTAAGATACTAAACGAGTTTGGTAGATAGATTGATGATAAGGATGTACAGAGGCCGGTACACATTGAAAAGTGAAAGGCAAAGATTAATGTTTTGTTATTAATATTGCAATACATAAATTATATGAATTGACAGCTAGACACAGGACTTTCTCGAGAGTAGAGAAGGCTTGAAATTGTATTCATGAGTCTATGATGAATTGATGGCCAATGATTGAAGTCATCTGGTCTCTGGATCGCTTGCTTCGGTGAAGGAAAACATCGTGAGGAAACCAGCATGCCTGAGAGATATTTCTGGACGACATGTAAAGCTAAGTCAGAGGCTTATGGGAGGCATAAAAACTCTGACACCAGGTTAGGCACTAACCACACGATAAAGAAAGAATGATTAAGAAAAACCTAAACGCAATTTCGTAAAAGTACGTCATCTGTCCACGGTTTCAATGTAGCGTTGAGCAATTTAGATAATGCATGTGCAGTGGGCACCAGCAACATAATATTCTTATCGTTATCAGATGTAGATCTCTAGTCTGTACAATCTCTTTTAGCGATAAGACGGCGTTTTGTATGTTCTCACCTTAACGTCATAATTATCTTTACTGAGTTTTGTTACAGTGAATGCGAAGACAACCAGGCTTACTTAAGGGTATCGTGATACTCAGTAACTGGGTTGAGGAGGTCAGATAGGCAGTCGCTCCATGTAAAATACTGGTATTCAGCTGCATCCGATTAGACTGGAAGCCGACCCTAAAATAGTTGAGAAAAATCTGAGCAGACGATGATAATGAAGATTTTTGTTGCTTGTGCCAATACAAAACAAAAATAATCTTTAAACCACTTTATAGAAACACACTATTTTATTACAATGACTGCCTAAGGAAAATTTTTAACTCACATAGACGTAAATAAAAGATTATTGTTCGAATCTTCCTGTGTCTTTGAAGCCAAATGTTGGCAGGTCTTTCCGTTTTTTAGAGCTGTTTATTTAGCCGAGACTAAGGTCAATATTAACGTTCATTTAATCCTCGAGTTTGTGTTTGTGATGAGGTTATCTTATGACGTTTTTTACAACTGTTATGAAAAGAGTTTTATTTTTAGTCGGTTTAGTTTTTTTTCCTTATTTCGATATCTGATAATGTACCAACATAACACCACGTCTGTAATCCTCGAAGAGCTAGGCAGAGGTGTACTCTACCCATGTAACAGCAGACCATAATTTTGCCAGTTGTGTTTGAATTCCGTGTATAAAGGGCGAGCCTAATGCCGTCAACCAGGAACTCCGGATTGGTACTGAGAAATTCTTGATGAAAAACCTAATATCACTTTGCCCAACCTGGGAATCGAACGTTCTCTTAATTCTAGAGTTTGTAGGATAATTTATTGTTCGCAGAGACACGATTAGTAATATATCATAAACATAGGGTCATTTAGCTGTTGGCCTAAATGAAACTGGCCATCGACTGTACATAGACTAGATACAGGCACTTTTGAATATTCAAAAACAAGGAGATGTAGCTACAGTCCAGACACAGGCATAATAACTGTGAAAGCACTGTAGTTTCAAGTTACAAATCACAAACTACTAAAGATCTCTCAATATTTTCAACCAAATGCGCAGTTGCGCAGTCCTCGCCTCACGCTGAGCGCACGTCTGTCACGATTTGCGCAAACCTTGCACGATCGACAGCAAATATTGTTACACCTCACTTCGAGTATGTTTAGCTAGAATCTATACTACAATTATAAAGACATAAAGTTTTTAATTTTGGATACAATGGGGTAATCTTTAGAACTACTGGGGATTCCGAAGATTATTTCAGTATGGGAAGCTACATTAATCCCGATTGTAATGAGTATATTTAACACCTTCTCGTCGGATAATTTCCGGCAAATATGAAATAATTGTATGCATTGGAACAAGAGGTAGTAGTGAGAACACAAACTAAGCTTGAATAAGCAGGTACGAAGCCAAATGAGCTGCTGATGGGGTATTTCGTTGAAACAAACTGTGACTGAGGATCCACATCTCAAACTGTGACCCACCTCCTGTCCGGCTCTTTGTGCAGCTCCAACTGCACTATGAGGGACTTACTAGCAAAGCTCTATGAAGCTAATTTAACTTGTTTCAGAATCATCAACTCGAAGAGGAAGAAGAATTATATTAGGAACATTGCTAGAGTGTGCGGATGGCAAGATCTTTTTTTTTTTGAGTGATTTTTGATCAAAAATATGTTTTTGGTTTAAAAGGTTATTGTATTCCTAAACAATAACCGCCTCCTTTTTTAGAAGTCGGTAAAAAAGTAGAAGGTTACACAAATTATACAGAGTTATTGCCATAAAGTATGGCTTTTTGTTGTAATGCTGATGACAGCAACAGTAAATAACTCGAGTCTAAATAAATGTTCGGAGAACAGTGATGAATTATTCAGTAACTCATTAGGTACTACAACTGTGAATGAAATACTAATATTGATGAGATCCCGCAGTACATACAACACTATTTATATAACCAGGTTACTTGGTTGGCCCTACTAATCGTAACATTCGTAGTTAATGTTACAAAGGACCAACATTTTAATGAAGAAGCTGGAACAATTAGATTAACTAGCTTTTTTCATTAAAATTTTGGTCTTGTAATAACTGGTTTAAATAGATTTTAAACCAATAATTGTTTGAGCGAGCCAAAACGGAGGTGGGTTTGAAGAATGTTAATTTCTGTTATTCATATCCAAATTAGTTTAGTTAAAATTATGGACAACTTTGTAAGAAACTACTAAAAAAACGAGTTTAAATGAGTGTTCAACTATAGTTTCCGACTAATGTTACTTATTTAGACGGCAGAGTAAATACACATGTTGACTTCTGTTAAAACTTGTTATTTTGTTGAAGAGCATGTAGGAGCATGTATGTTTGATGTAACAGGGGTTTTTGTTAAACTGAACACGTTTTTGCTTGCAACAATCATGGAGGTAAAAACAGGAAAAGTTTTTGTATATCCTTTGTTTGAAAGGCATTATTAATCATCAATTCAGGCTCAAAAAGAACCATTGAATTGAAAAGGAAATATATTGGCATTTTTTGGAATATTTTCTTTTCTTAAAATTAACAGATCGTGTTCGAAACACAATACTGCGCGCCAAACAAATAAAGCTGACGTGGCTGAAACGGCTGCCCCAGTGAAATGGGACTGGACAGGACATGTCTCCCGCATGCAGGACAAACTGTGGGCCAAAATAGAGTCGGAAACTGGTGCCCGGACACAGTGAGGCGGGGTCGCGGCAGGCCACGAAGCCTTTGGCCAGGAGTGGGACAGAGCAGGATAGGAAAAAATCTACAGAGTGGGACTAATCCACAATGGCAATTGTTGGCCTAGTTAAATTATTAATTGTCATCTTTTACATAACATAACATCCCATCACGCCTGCAATCCCCGCAGGTTAAATGGACGGCTAGCCACAGTACACCCACATTACGTCAGTTATGTTAAAGTCCCAAGTGTTTTTTTTTCAATTACTAAATTGAAAAAAGAACACTTCATTCACTTGTTCATTCAGAACCATTAATATAATTCAATGCCCATGCCTTGCCCTCTTTTTCCATAGCAGTCAATATCACCTTCGTGGAACTGTAGGTACCACCGAGCTCACCGACGGTCTGCCACTTTTCACCCTTATCTCCTAAGTAATAAGGTTGAAAAGTTGTCGATCCTCGGTGCACTCAGTAGTACCTAAACTATAACCTACATTATGTCACGGCTGTAAGTAATAGTAAGGTTACACAATATCTAGGCGATGGTTGTATGACCTGTGAGTCTGTGACCACAGGGCGACTTACTAGCGCGGAGGATTCCACTTTAGTTATAGGTTTCTTTTTTTTATTTTCGATACTGGGTTAGCACATCTAGCAATAGATTTCGACCAAATCGTCAGTCTGATTTTAAATGCATCCGCGGCCATAAAGGATCTACATTTTCTTTCTTTCATTATAATTGAATGGTTTATTCATTTTGATGAATGATGGATGGTTAAAATTGATTGTTTTTTTTTTATTTTTAACCAGCAAATGTTTTGGTTGTTTTTATGGGACTGATTTTACTGGATGGAAATATACGAGGTATAAATAATTGCGAAATCTACTCTCATCATTTTGGTGCCCTTGTCCTTATTTACACAACATCTTTTCTTGTACCACATTCCCCCGTCAGCACACCCATTTGCTATCCATCACTCTATTTTATTTCATATCAAACAGTCACTTCACACAGTCTATCCATCTTTTCTTGGGCCTTATTTTCTTTCTTCTATCTCATTTAGATTCCGGGTCCGAGTATAATTTTATATTGAGTTGAAATACTTCTTAATTAGTCAGTAAACTTCCCGTGACCCAAGGGCTGGCTTTTACCGTGGCCGTGGCAACGCCGCCAGTCTCTTGGGCACATTACCGGCTGACAGAGTTGAGGAGGAGTTTTTTGATGCCCTTTTATAGTTTGTAGTTAGTTTATTTTAGTTATTTTAATTATTATAATGTATATGGTTAATGTAAATAATATTTTTTAATAAATTAAAAGAAATTATTGTCAGTATACAAGGTCGATATTAGGGCAGACTGGCCAGGCTTTGATAGCTCAAAAGTTTGTTTTATACACCGGTATGCACTTGAATTGAAGTACGTTTTATAAATAAAGATTAATGATGAAAGATTATAAAATATTCACATTGGTGCATGGAAACAAAATACAAAACATGAAACAAAAACCTAAAAAAATTGCGAAAGAATCAAAAATATAAAAATAAAATTTACATAATGGTCACTTGATCAGGTGTAGGCGAGACAGGATTTTATTTATTTTTAGTAAAAATCTTAACTAAAAACAGAAAAACATAAGTTCGCAAAACATAGGTCACTCTTTTTTTCGGAAATAGATGTTGGAATGCGAGCAAATAAAACTCAATACTTACTACATTTTGAATAATTCTGCCAACATCAATATAGACTTTATAAATGTCTACAACTTACAGATTGCTACTGTCACTGTTTATAAAATAATTTACAGTTAAAACAGTATAACAAGGACAAACGAAAAAAAAACAGTCTTTTGTGTTCTTCTTAAAAAAACCATGAAACATTTAACATTGCTACGCCAATATATTCCGTTGCATGCATATTATCACTTAATACATATTTCAACAATAATATTTGATGTTGTAGTTACAACTAAAATGTGGAGCAGTGACCTCTCGTCACACGCTTGCTAGCAGCCATACAAATGTATGATGTACATAGTGTGAAGGCCTCACGAAGGCCCATTACAATAGGAATGAGACTGGCATATCAAGTGATACTCTTGGTTCCAATAAGGTTTGTTTACGTTGACTTGGTCACGTGGTAGCTGTCAATCTTAGCTGTCATTGGAGAAAAATGTCAGTTGTAGGTACTTTTGTGTATTATTTTCATTAGAGAGGTGTTTCTAATTGGCTCATTAAGACAAGACTAATATGAAGAAAAAGATCGAGGCTAAATAGACCGGGATAAAACTTTGCAGGTGATGAATTTTACAGGTAGATATTTTTTTGAAATATTTATGTTGAAAGTTGAGAGTAGTAGGTAACATTATCCCAATACATTAATGAAGTGGGTGAGTATTTTAATAGAAACTTTGATATTATTTTGATTATTTTTTATATGCCTTAAATGGCAAGAGAATTCTCATTCATTTTTCATCATCCTATCTCATTTTTCTAATCATTGTTTCTTTGTAGATTATCAAAATCAAAGAATTTATTTCAGGGAAGCCAGTGGCACTTTTGAATTGTCAAAAACAAAAAGATGAGTACCTATCCTCATCATTACAGCCACATTTTCGTCACAGTTTGCCAAAATCGCACCCGCAGCTACCAGATCTAAGTAAAAAACTAGGATTTAATGACTAGTCAACATTTTGAATAGATACTTTTTGTGCGCCTGAACTCATCACACTAAGACAAAAAACATTGTTTTAAACATCATCGACTATAATATCAAACAAACACAAAAACATCGTCCTTTAAAATACTCAAAGTCATATTATTATTCGATTTGGAGATCGACATAACTATAATTTTGGAAAGTTGGTTTAAAGACTCCACTAACCAAGGCATGACGAAAATTAACATTTAAAAACGATTAAATTATTTTTATAATAAGTTACCGTGGAGAATTTTAAAACTTACCAAATTGCATTTAGTAGCACGGACGGGACCGTACAACCAGATGCAGCGGAATACCAGTATTATACAAAGACCGACTGCCTATCTTACCATCACTACTAAGTTCTGGGCAACACGATGAGTTCCTTCCCCTTAGCAAGACTGGTTAACAGTCCTCTGACTATCCTTAATGACTGGACAAGCTCGCCACACCATTCCCAAACCACTGCAACTCCTGAAAACCAGAATCACCAGTGGCAACCACCAGAATACCGCCGAGACAAAGAAGCTTGACAAAGTCCCAGAGAAACAATTTAACTGTCGCTTTTGTGTAATGAATGGTCACCCATCCACGTACCGACTTCAGCAAACGCTGCTTAACCTTGAAAATTGTCCCGTGTAGCTTTTAGCATTTAGCCACAATCCCCTTAAACTGTAAAATTCACAATAAACTAACAAATATTTTAACTTGAATGTTGGGCTATTAATTTCGCTTCTAATAGTCCATTAGTTTATGTGAATGTTGGACTGCAGACATCCTTGGGTACACCTACCTTAGGGTTCGATGCTAGACCCATGAGACCTATACCAATGTACCTATTATATACTCCTATACAGTCAAACAAGGTATTTGGTATACAGGCAGAAAACTTGTTACTTCTTTAAAAAATGTGGATGTGGCCTGTCAATTCTTATTAGGTACAACGCCTGCTTTTCCCGAAGAGTTAGGCAGAAGTCACCGAAAAGCGCACCCACGTTAGGCATGTTGTTTTAAGTCCCATAGAACAGGGAGAATATTGCAACTAACCGAGCACAAATATCCAGACGGTCTGCGACTGATATAGGCAATCGTTCCATGTCAAATAGGTACTAGTATTCAGCTAAATCCGGTTAGACTGGAAGCCGACCCCAACATAGTTGGGAAAAGGCTAGGCACATTATGGTCTGCGACTGAGAAATTCTTGATGGTAAATCCCAATGACTGCCCGTGCGAATTATTCAAGAGCTGATGCTGCGAAAATTAGACCAACGAGGCAGTCAATTACATTCAATTGTTATACCTTAATAAGTTTAAAAAGGTTTTCTACGTTATCCTTTTGTTTTGTTTATTGGTCATGATCTGTGTATATCTATTGTTGCAGATCCTAAATAAATAACAACCAATTTGCAACCATTGGCAGGGTAGACGAAAGATGAATATATTTTAGTCTGTATACCAAATAGCTTTTCCAACTGTACCTCCTATACTTTGTGAAGCTATGCCACTCCCTGTACTAGTGTATTTAACCTAATTGGACCAGTTGAACAGACATCAATATTAGTTAACTACTTAACTCATTAGTTGGTGGTTCTTTCTGGGTTTACAGGCTTCAGCATAAAAACAATTAAGTTGACACTAATCCTTAGTAACGCTGAATTTAATTTGAAGTGTTGCTAGCTCTGTAATAGATATTTTATTCGACCATGGATTTTTGTATGACGAACAGCTAGTCTACATCATAAACAACCATTTTCCTACGAGGCGCGAGGGTACGCAGGAACTTGTCTAATGTCTTTGTAATTAAATGTTGGTCATTCTAGGTGAAAATGTCTAAGAAGGAAAGAATAAGACTTTTTTTTAACTAAAAGAAGACATACATCATAATATGAAAAATGCCTTTTTCGATTCTCAACTACTTTACGGTCCAGTCAAACTGGTACGGACGAATAGCGGACGCGCCTCCGGGCACGTACACCTTCAAATAATACCACTGAAGTATTAATTGTCCGCTATTAGTCCGCACCAGGTCGACTGATCTTAATCAAGATACTATACAACTAACCTTTAACTCACCAGCATGTCATTATGGCTCTAGAAAGTTTATTCCGAAATAACACGAAAACCAGAACTATTATGTATGAGAGCATTCGAATCTATTTCCAGCGTGTTTGGAACCGGTTGGACTTGCACGGAATGTTCGTTGAATCTTTACGCATAATATAACACACCCTTTAGTACCATGTTATGTGTGTTACGTTGTCTGTTGACTGTCTCGTGGGACTAGTGGTAGCAACCGCCACTGCTGGGCATGAGGTCCTGGGCTCGACTCCCGGAGCGGGCAAATTGATATTGGGTTTTTCCATCAGGCATTTCTCAGTAGCAGCCCCAAAGTCTGGATTTGTGCCCGGTTGATGGCAATAGGTTCGCCCTCTATTACATGGGACTTAAACATAACCGATGAAATGTGGGTGTACTATTACACGTAGGTACACCTAACCATTCGTGGAACACTCGTGATGTTATGTTATGTTATGTTATCTGTTGAAAATATTTCTTTTCATAAAATTCAGAAGTGTGTTAAATATTAACAATGAACCTTGGCAGATGGCATTCCCTAGTTTCGGCGTGAATTTATGAACTATGTGGTACTCACAGATATAAAATACCTGCTTATATCATAAATAAATACCTATATGCTCTGAATAAATACTGTTTTGTCCCGGACACAGCAGCGGTCACAGCTAGCATCTATTTATAACAAGCTTTTGTCTGCGGATTCGCCTGCTTAGAGGACGGATATAATCCCACGGGAACGTAGTAACAGAACAAAACGCCATGCTTCCACATTTATTGTGCGAACCGCCAGTCTGTGGAATTCACTGTCGGCTTCTGTTTCCTGATCATTATTATCTGGGTCTATTCAAGGTTCGAGTGAATCGGTTTCTTCGAGGCGCGCGTGCTCCACCCTAGGCCGCATCATCGCTTCACATCAGGCGAGTTTCGGCCAAACGCAAGCCTATTAAGTGTAAAAAAGGACAAAAATGTGCTATGTCCTATTCCAAGCCATGTTTTACCTGTGTGCTCGAAAAAATCTGTTCAGACATTACAGCGTGAAAAGATGACAGATAGACAGACTGACAGACAAATTTTTGCATTTATAATATTAGTATGGACTGGTATTATGTACAAGACAAGTTTACCTTGCTAACGCATAAATATTGGTTTGTCTTGTCATCTGTGATGACTTCTAACAGACATTTCAATGAGGTCAGGGTCTGACAAACCTTAGAATAAATTTTAAATTTTAAACTCTGAGGAATGTTGGTGAATGCAACTTGAAATTTAAATATTTGAGAACAATCAATCATTATGAATATGGAAAAATTTACTGGTTTTTGTCATAACGGTCTGTTAGTGGACTTGCGGTTTCAGACAGGGTTAGTAAACGGTTATTGTTTACTTAGTGTTATGTACTAACATAACATTACGGCTGTGATCCCCGAAGGGTTAGGCAGTGGTGTACTTAATTGTAGGTACACCAACATTTTGCTAGTTGTATAATTTAAAGTCTCAAGTAATAGATTGGTAATTGGGTACAGTCCTTGAAATGGGTGATAATAGAGCTAATTTACAACAAATTTGACCCCGATGATTACAGAGCCAATATGAGTGGTTTCGGAGTAATGGAACTTTTAAGTTTTTTTGGAAATGTTCCTCCTCTCGACCAAATATTGATAATTGTGACAAACCTACGTCGCTCAGAAAAGTGCCATGATACTTTTCAGATAGCTCATAAACGAATTAATCTTTCGGAAACCAATTTATCAAAAAATTACTACCCTTGCTTTTCAAGGTAGATTACCCAAAATAAATGTACGACACTTGACGTGCAAATTGCAGAAGCGACTTCCTTGTCTAATTAGCTTTCAAAATTGGTATCAGAGTACCCACTTAAATAAACATTATGGATAATAACAACAGTTGTTGCAGACAAGGTAGTCTTTTGACTGTACTGGTTATTACGCATTTCTGGACCGATATAAATTTTTGGTAGAGAGGAGGAAAATTTCCAAACTCAGATTAGACCCTAGTGGTCGGGGACAATTTTTTTGCAAATTAGCTCTAGTATCACCCACTTCAAGGACTGCACCTAATTACCAATCACCCTGTACCTATACCCTGTATTTTATCGACATTCTTACAGTTTTGTCTATAAATCAAAAATCTACGAAAGATATTATGAAAGTTTACCTATTTGTTATCTGTAGATTAAAATCTATAAAAGAATAAAGATACCTAAGTCCATAGGTACTATTTCTACAAAGTGAAACTCAGTGTTCAATCACCCCAAAATACAAGATTTTGTATAGACGGTCATGGACCGACAGGACGAAGTAACAATAAAGTGAATCATAATGAAATATTGTTTGTGTCCACTACATAGAGATTAAGTATGACAGGTTGAGACATATTTTTGATGTGCGAAGCAAAATATATATTAGTCACACCCGAAATAATAAGATGACGAAGTGCGGTTGATAGGGCCAGTTTTTTCGCTTTTAATAAAGAAATGCCTTATGCATAATTACATGACTACTTATCTTAAAAAACCTTTTTAAAACTTACATTAACCTACCACCTAATCTTTACCAATATAATACAATTAAAGAGTTTATTTGAACGCGCTAATCTCAGGAACTACTGGTCGGATTTGTTATTTTTTGCATTTGTTAGGCCAATTCTTGAGGATCGCTATGACCTTTAGTAGCCGATCGACAGTTCATATAGAGAGAACATTATTTGTTTTGTCAAGCCTTTATAACCAGCAAAGCAGCAGTGGATCACCGTTTGCTTTTAAAATAGATGAACAATTATTGTTTAATATTCTCCAGCCAGTTATTTTTGAGAATAATATTGTGCCATAAAGCAGACGCGTTAATAAAACATGGCCAACATAAAATGGACCATTGCTTATATAGTATAAGCTCTATAGTTACAAGCTCATTCTATTATGTATCTAGCGCTATCTGACAATAACCTACTCGTCTATAGAACTACTTCACTACTAATAATAATGTTATCTCGTTAGGCGGCTGGATCAAGGGCTTGATTCAGAAAGCGGTACTCCTGGACACAGCTCGTATTGTTAGGAGGTTCCTCTCTCTGGAGCCCTGACCGCCGGTAGCTTGGACCCTGTTCCCGATACCGATGGGCTACTATTTTTTATACTTTTAAATGTTTTTTTTTTGTACCTATGTTTTATTAAGAAATATTTAAAAATGTAAAATAATGTGTATAGGAAATAAATAAATAGAATAATGTTATCAGATTGAATAACAATTATAAATTTATATTTTATTTGTATTGCTACTACAGTTTTATAATACATAATATTATATTTTAACTTATTTGTAATAACATAATAACCGTTTAAAATTTTACCAAGGTGTTTGAACTGGTCCAAAGAAACTTATAAAACAAGTTATAGAATTATTTATTGTACTGCCAAACGTTATAGATAAATAGTTCTATAAATAAGCTAAAGTATGGTGATAACATAAAGGTATAGATTAGATTAGTCTATGAATAAATAGGCTTTCCTGTATACATAACTTCGGGAACGGGAAGGAAATGTATTACATTTGTATAGTTAATGTTGAATTAACATAGCCTGACTTTAGTAGTTGTCAAATAAACTTATACTGCTAGTTGCATCCGTATTTTTAACCGACTTCAAAAAAGGAGGAGGTTCTCAATTCGTCGGAATCTTTTTTATTTTTTATGTACGTTCCCCGATTGCTCAAAGACGCCTGAACCGATTTGGAAAATTATTTTTTTGTTTGAAAGGTTATACTTTCCAGGTGGTCCCATGATCCTTAGCTCAGGATTTGATGATGGAATCCTGGAGAAATGGAGGGAACTCTTTAAATTTGATAGGGCCATTAGAAGCGATTTGGGCATTTTTTCTAGTTACAGGACAAGTATTTGTGTGAGATACCCCAACTGAAAAGGGTAATATAAAAAAAAATTCTGCAAAAAAAAAACCACTTCCGAAAAAACACTAAAAAGTGGAAAATAACTTTAGTTTCGGAAGTCCGTGGCAAAAAATTCAATGAAACAAACAAAAGTCACCGACTTCCGAAAGTAAATAAGAAAGTAAGTTATTTCCACTCTTAATGTATTTTTGGAAGTAGGTTATTTTTTTTAATCATCAATAAAACACTGTTTCGTGGATTATGTTAATTCATCGTCATCTGCCCAGCGTTTTCCCAACTATGTTGGGGTCGGCTTCCAGTCAAACGGAATGCAGCTATGGGCAAAACGAAACAATTAAATTGATAAAAAAATTGAGCATTTTTTTGCAACATTAAAGGTTGATCGTTTAGCGCGTACCTTAGGACCATACTGTAATCACCACCACTTACCTACCTATTAAATTGATCGTAAAATTACACAGAACACAGAGTTGCTGCAAGCATTAATTTTTATTTACCAATAAACAGTAAAGCAACATTTAACAGCAAAGCCACGAAGTCTACTCGTACCCTGTTGATGAGAATAGACTCGCTCCGTCTTATATGGAAGTTAAACAAAGGTATCTGTGTAAGCAGTGATAGCCTAGTGGTGCGACCGTTGGACTGCGAAATCATAGGTCTCGAGTTCGATCCTAAGACACGCATCTACGATTTTTCGGAATCATGTACGTATTGTACAATTATCACTTGCTTCGGTGAAGGAAAACATTGTGAGGAAACCAGCATGCCTGGGAGATATTTCTCGACGGCATGTAAAGCCAAGTCAGAGGTCCATGGACGGCATAAAAACTCTGACACCAAGTTAGGCACTAACAACATGATAAAGAATAGGTAACTGTGGAGAAGTGGGTGTACTATTAGGTGCCATACCTTTGCCTAACCATTCGAGGATTTGGAGGTATATTTCTACAAAGCTGTCAGATCTATGCAGACACGAGTTACCTATTCAACATTACGTAATCAAAAAACGAGGCCTCAACGAGCCACTGAACCTATTAATAATAGCAGCTCTATTCCGTTAATATCAAGGACGGTAGTTATACCAGCAAGTTATGAACATGTACTATGATGGAGGGCTTGGTCGGTCGAATAAATTTAGAGGCTACTCGTAATAAATTAAACGCGCTATTAATGATTATTTTTTATAGAACTAGCGTGAATCATAAGTGCTACCGGGATACTAACTAACTATGTTTGTACTATAGTAAGCGGCAGATAAACGTGGAATAAAGTTCATTGCCCTTTCCTTAATTTCTCTGCGTAGGTACGCGGACAATAAATTATGAATCGTTTTTCATTATTAAAAAAAGGAAAGGATCACGATAGATGTCGATTCAGGACAGCTTTATGTCATTATTATTGCTTTCGGAATTAAGTATGTGACTAAATGTATGCGGTTCAATGACCGTTATTTCACGTTTATCTGGCGCTTACTATAATATGTATGTGTAATATACATGTAAGTACATAATATGGTCTATAGTCTATTGAATTGTCATCGAAATTCGTTTTGGATGAAACGGTAAAACAACAGCCATACATAGTTACTTTAACAATAACATACTTTAGTATGGATTCTGTAAATACGCTAACTCAAAGATAGCTAGATGATAGATAGATAGATGGGTGTAAAAGTACCCGTAACAAAGCCAAAAGCCACTGGTTCTAACCTTCATTGCGATATGTTTTTGTTGTAGACCATACATGGGAACCATATAGATTACGTCCACGACCCCCGTACTATTCAATACATCCATCAGCACAATGTTTTGTGTGCGTTACATTGAGTACAATAAAACGTGATCTTTAAGTCGTTTCCCAGCAATAATAATTTTTGCGTAGAATTACTTAGTTTGAGGTACGGAATGCTTGGTTGACGGCTTCGTGAAGGGTCCGTTTACACCTTGTATAGCGAACCTAGACTTAGCTCCAGTTATTAATTAGATTTATTTTCAAGATAGGGGGGTTTAGGTTTTTTTAAGCCTGCCTATGCCTGTGTAGTGAGATGAAGTAATGAAAGGCAAGTTTCTTACTATTTTACTTCTATAATTTAAAAGATGTTTGTTTTTTTTTTGAGGAGCTCGTGACTAAACAATAACAGCAGCACGGGTCGCTCTTCAAGGTTAAGCCACGCTTACATACCAACTTTCCTCCGTGCCTCGTAAAGCACGTTAAGCCATTGATACCGGCTGTCAATTGTAGATTTTTGACAGTCGTTACAGGTAATCAGTAGTGGCCCAAAAGTCTGTCAAACAATCTTACCAAGGGGTACCTACCGTATTACTATCTGGGCTGTGGAGGTCAGATAGGCAGTCGCTCCATGTAAAATACTGGTATTCTGCTGCATCCGGTTAGACTGTAAGGCGACCACAATAAAGTTGGGGAAAAGGCTAGGCCGATGATGATTTAAAAGTTACATACATTGAATACGGTATTAGTAAAACAATTAACAAGTAAAACTTAGACTGGTTATTATCAAGGGTTCAAGAGGTTGAACAGTACATTATAATTGTGTGCACTCTTAACTATTAGTATAGAGATACCAACGGGTTTATCGAAAGAGCTGGTTGTATCCAATGCAGTCAAGCATTCCTATACTTCCTCCGTAAGCCAAAAAGCGGTAAGTCAACAAATCTGTTTCAAGAAAACATGGAAAAAAATATTCTCGTATTCAGTAAAAAATTGTTGTGTATATTAATTATTCATAAGGTTTTTTATAAATGCATATTTAGAGACATCTACGGTAGTTTTGATTACTTTATTTGTTTCCTTTTTCCAACAATGTCAGCTTCCAGTGTATCTGGAACTGGATGCAGCTGAATACCAGTTTTTTATTTATTTGTTTATAAATAGGAGAACCAACAGCTATAACAAATAGATAACAATTGCATATGGAACACAAAGCCAATTACAGGTTTATATGTCATGTAATTTCTTTATTTGCATTCTACGAGTATAATGTTTGAAGATCTAACAATGGCTTAAAGCTAAGATGCAATTTACGGACTTATGATGTATTGTATCAAGCTGACAAATGTCAAAAGAAAAAAAATATTTTAGTTTTTAGAGATACCGCTTTTTGGCTTCTGAGGGCAGTATTGCTCTCAGGAATGTGGTTGAAGCAAAAAGAGAGAGGCCCTGGGTAGATGCAGGTTATAGTTATATGTATAGTTTTGATCAAAACAATCTAATGATGGTGTATGGGAGAACCATGACATAAGGTTTTGCTAAGAATTCATTGCATTATTCCAAACACCCATTGATTTATAGTCGCTTATTAAAAAAATGCCGATGAATGCAACTGCCCCTCGACTTGTCCCGTCGTTCGTGATACGAATACGAACGATTTTCTAAATCGAATGAGTAGTTTCGGAGATTACCTTCTACATCCAATCTATACCTCTTTATAATTTAGTTAGTATGAGCCTTCTTTCTTCTTTATCGTGCGGTTAGTGCTTAACCTGGTGTTAGAGTTTTTATACCGCCCATGGGCCTCTGACTTGGCTTTAGGTACATGCCGTCGAGAAATATAATATCTCTTTGGCATGCTGGTTTGGTTTCTTCACGATGTTTTACATAATACGCACATGAATTCGAAAAATCAGAGGTGCGTGTCTCTGAGTTCGAACTCGAGACTTGGCAGACCGACGGTCACACCACTAGGCTATCTCTGCTATTGCTGTAAGGCCTAGAATCGTGTACTATTATATCTACCGTGTATACAAATTACACATGACAGCCAGTAAATATATCACATTGCGGAACTAAAGCCTCTTCTCAAACAATCGGGCAATTACATTTAACCTTTAAATACCTACTAGCAACGTAATTGCGTAAGTAATACTCACAGTTCGAAAGCTAGTCATGTTCAATTCAACAATAATTATTGTTTATTATTATTCGTCGAGCAGATATGGCTAGAAAGAAGGTAACTGCTGAGATGACGAGTAATAGAGAAGTATGGAAGAAGAAGACATGCTGCGCCGACCGCAAATAGATCGAAGGGCAAGAGAATGATGACGATGATGCCCGAGCAGGTGAATTTTTGAATTTCCTTAAAAAATATTTCAAAATCAAAATATTTTATTTCAGACCTACATGGGCACTTTTTGATACGGTGCACGGTTCGTGTTGGTCGTTCCCTATGGAGAAGAACCGGCGAGAAACTCCATGGTTACTCTTTTTTCTTTGGATTGTGATGGAAAGGTGTATTGAGCAATTGTGGTTGCAGAACAATTATCTTACAACTTCATCGATCACAAGTAAACGAAAATAATTTTCGAAAATGTCACATTGGCATGCGAAGTATTAAACCCGGAACTTAATGAACAAGAAAGGAGTCCGTTAACCCCGAGTTTTTAATAAATATTGGAAATGTCAGCCTTCCAATTATTCAGTGCTACATGTTATCAAGGATATATTAATATAAACAACTTTTTTGTCCTTTGGTACTGACATCGCAAGGCCTTGGAAACAATTTGGTGTTGTCAGCTTTGACTTCTTAGCAGCAAGGGTGGTTTTCCTATTTTAAGTGTCACTTGCTACTAACGTACTACTTAAAGGTTGGTTTTGCTTATAATTGTTTACTTTGAAAATACACTTAATCTGTAGATAACATAGATTTTAAGTATTGGGGTTAGTTAACCGGAACATGAACTAAAACATTTATAACTATTATCTTCAAATCGTATCTGATATGAAGCAATAATAATTAAATTTTATTGCTCTATCATATTATGATAGTAATTAAGGTGAACTCCTCGATAAAATCTAAGAAATATTAAAGATTCGTTGCGAAACAATTGAAACTCTTATTTTGCTTTCAAATTTTATAAAGTTAAGTCTCAAAGAACTATACGAAACTTATAAATTATTCAAACATTCTGTGGAACCAAAATATTTAGAAACACGTTAAAGAAATTTTATTTCAGACCGGTACAGTCTATAAATTAAATTTAAACTCACCGAAACTTTTGTACAGGGTCCATGATATCCTTAACACGATAATTAAAACTAGGATGAACATGGGCAGCAGCCCAATCAGTCTTTTATCGCCCACGTACGATGGGAACTCCTCTTCTTTAGGTTCTGCATGCTGGTTCTCCATTTTAATAATAAAGAGTTTTCTTCACTTAATAATACACAAAAAATAGCAAAAAGTTTGCTATTAATATCACACTTATTTTCCAAAAAAGTCTTGCTAAGTCTATTTTATTTTTTCAATTCCACGTTCAATTTAATAATCGAACACATTTTCCACTTAATTCTTTTAATTTATTTTTAAAATTCTGCTCACTGAATTCACAATTTAAAAAAAAATACTATCAATTCAAACGTTTTTCAAAACAGTATTGCGTTTTTTACGTTATGTTTTAGAAAATACAGTGTAGTGTGGGATGTTCTACCGCGCACGTTTGCTTCGCGTCGTAGCCACAGTAAATAGTAACAGTAAGGCCGCTACTCGAGCCCCGGTCGTGTACTACACAGTACACTATCTCAGTTCATTGATAAAGCAACCGTGACTTTGCCGCAAGAAACTGCCTATTATAAAATACTAGGTTAATTTAATAACAGATTATTTTCAAAGGATAAACAATAATAGCCACACAGGTTTATATTCAAGGCTAAGCAACGCTTGCCGAGGTCGTTTTATGGATGGGTGACCACCTATTACATACCGAGTTCCCTCCGTGATCCAATAAGCAGTTTGTTCCGGTTGTCATCTGTAGATCAGACATTCGTTACAAGTAGTAAGAAACCAGCTAGTCTGAACACCAGTCTGGATTGTGGAGGTAAGATCGGTACATGCTCAATGTAAAATACTGGTATCAAGGTGTATCCGGTTAGACTGGAAGCCGACTCCAACATAGTCGGGGACAGGCTAGGTTTTATGTTTGTTTTTGCAATATTATCTCTTAGATCTGGTAATTGGCTGTTATTATCGATCGGTGCCAGGAAAGAGATAATGCTTATAGCTTCTAATGCTGTGTTATAACTGTAATCTTGTGTTGTTAATAACAGCTGATTAATCTTAAAGCCGATTATGTCAGTATCAATAATGGCATCATAGTAATGTTTATGGAATTAGGTCAAGGACTCGATTATATTTTAAACCCTGTTTGTATTAAATTAAACTAAATTAAGAAGGTGACGAAACATCATTCACCTGATATAAAATAAGAAAGGGTTCTTCGATGTTTCGTTATAATAAAATCAAAATTATCATTAAACTCTGCTGGATGTATGTTTGCAATAAATGCTCAACAATATTTCGATTTTTAATAGTGCCAAACGATATTTGAAGTCAAGAGACAGAAGAAACATCAATGTGAGTAAAAACAAAAGAATGTCCATGAACTTGCCCCTTCTTCTCCTTATGAGCTTTGTATGCTGAAAAGGTCTAACTAGAACTCTTTGGTTTCTTATGGTTTAAATACACACATCAAAAGTATCTAGGGATCAACATATATTTTTGCAATAACTTTTCTCCTGATTGATATTAATTAAAATTTTCTTTAAGGATTCATCAAATAAAGTGTTTTCGTTTGTCACAGTAACGATAAACCAAGTCACCTTTGCATTAATAAAGAAATTTGCCATTTTCCTAATAAAGGGATTTTTGACATTTGAACCACTAACATTAAAGTTCGAAAAAAAGACTGAAATAACAGTTTTCTTTAAAATTTTATTGGGTAACTTAAACAATTAATAATCCGTGTTTCTACCGCGAACACTAACAACACAAGAACATCGGTTTGGCATACTCAAAATGAGTTCATCCAAATCACGCTGTGGAATGGCCGCCCATGTTCGTTGCAACAACAAAAAAAGGTCTTCTTGCGACTGGATACCCTCCATATTCGGCAGAGCTCTTCTCTGTAGCATATCCCATGCATGCTCAATCGGGTTCAAGTCTGGCGACTGAGCAGGCCAGGGCAGGACATTGATGTTAGCTGCGGCGAGAGTCTGTCTTACAACTCTTGCGGTGTGCGGTCGTGCATTATCATGCATTAACTGAAATAAGGGACCGATTTGCACTTGTAGAGGAACGATGACGTCTGATACAATCGTCTCAGCATAAATTTGATCGTTGAGGTTGCCTCTGATCCAAATCAACTCAGTTCTTCCGCCGATCCAAATACCCGCCCATACCATGATGGTTCCACCACTATAAGGATGGACTTCCTGGCAGGATTTTAATCGCTGTTGGCGTCCAGGGGTTCTCCAGTGTCGTATACGTCTTGTATCCGGTCTCATACCAAAACGAGACTCATCAGAAAAGCACACGAAACGCCATTGTTCTTCTGCCCAATTTCTGTGTTCAAGAGCCCATTGATATCGAATCCTACGATTGTGCATTGCTATAGGTGGTACCCGTAGCGGTCTTCGGGAATGAAGGTTCACTTCATGCAAGCGGTTTCTGGTGATGAAGCCTCACGGCTAACATCATGGCGGTTATTGTTGGAGCTCTTCGAGTTAAGATTTGAATGTATCGGTCTTGTCTCCGTGTGGTGCAGCGATACCGTCCTCCATGGCGCTCAGCCACGGTACCAGTGCTTCGGTAACGTGTCCAAAGTCGACTGATAACACTCTGACTTGTATTCAGAGCTAAAGCCACAGTACGTTGCCGGGAACCAGCTTCTATCATTCCCACGGCTCTGAGCATTTCTTCCCTGCTTAAATGACGTCGCCGCTCCATAATAACGTTGGTTTTAATCAGTAGTAGGGAAACAGTAGCACTAATAATGTCTTCAATGCGTTGTATGTTTTTATAGGGAAAATATTGACAGCTTATTTTCATCTTTTACTCGAATTTGATTGAGAGTTCCTGATTCAAATTATGAAATGCACCAAAAAGGATCCATATAAATTTATAAAATCATAAATTTATTACAAAGCCACATCTCAATCTCAAGAAATCCGCATAAAAATGCTTGATCCCTAGACACTTTTGATGTGTGTAGTAAAACAAATATTGTGATATTATTATCTACTGGTGAAATTACACTACGAACATATTAAAATATTAGGTAATTTTTTCCATTCGGCCATTAACGATAAAAGCCTTAAGTGATCTCAGGCACACAATGCAATCGCTGTCAAAGATAAGATAATATAAGAGACGTTCAAATGAAAATTACAGATTTGAAAAGCATAGAAATCAGCCTCTTTGAAATCGCGAGTTAAATACGGGGCAATCAATCGTTACACTATCCTTGCTATCTGAAATTGTCATAACAGCTGGTTGTGGACACTTCACGAAGCCGTCCACCAACCATTCTGTACATCAAACAAGTAACGAAAAAAATATTGCCGGGAAAGAACTTTATTTTTTGGGCGGGCTCAATGTAATGCACTCAAAACACGTGCTGATAAATCCATTATATAGCACAAACGGCATGGATGTATTTAAAGTAAACTTATAACATTAAAAACTTTTACAAAAGTTGAAACTTGGACTTCAATACCTCCGTAACTAGAAGGTTCCCAGGTATGGTTCAGAACAAAAAAATATATCGAAATAACGTGGAGAGCAAGTGGCTTTCGGCGTCGTTAAGGGTGTTTTTACACCAATTATTATTTCTCCACATACATTGTTTATTTCGACAATCTCTTAGTAATCGACCTTCGTTCAAAACTACGGAAAGACGTCTTTAATAAAGGTTTCCGTGTACATGAGAGTAATTTACATATTAAATTGATTGTAGTAAGTAAACAAAGGTACGAGAATTGTGAGAAAATAAAAACCGGTTGTTTTCTCGGCACGGTTCGGTCTTTCTATGCGGATTAGTTATTCAACGACTTTTTGTCAATCAAATGCAATATTTATTGTCAATCATGAAGCTGTCGCCTGGCAAGCCAGCGGGGTAATAACTTAGCACACTCATAATAAGCGGGGTAATAACACGCAGTCTTCGCGCGAACTCGGTGACGTTCGGGTGCAGAAAAATGTCTTCCGAAAAGATAAAGTGTATTAAGTGTAACATCGTTATAAACGAGTTATTATGTTTTGTGCAGAACAAAATTGACATAATGGACGAAGAAAGTTTAACTCGGTTGTGTGTAAGCTCATATACGACCGCGGAAATTACCACAGCGAAGGATTTGTTGTTTGAATCAATATCTACGAGTACCCGCAACATTTCGCGACGCAAGAACCGTGAACAAAAAGAGGTGGAAGATATTATCTGCACATTTAAGAGTACAGATCCTGATAAAACCCCTATTTTTGTTGCAAGGGAATTAGAAAAATTACCTCCAGTGTCCTTTGATCACATAGACGTCACGGCCTTACTAAAGGACATCGTCATATTAAAATCGGAGGTCAAGTATTTAAAAGAATCGTGTGCTACGGTTGTCCAACTAAACACAGTGAAAGCAGAGTTAAACGACATGAAATTTGCATCATTGGTAGATGTGGAACGCACTGGCACCGCTAACGTAAACATAAGGCGGGGTGCTTACTTACTGGATAGCGGCCGAGACAGTGGGCCAATCGGTTTGTTAAATATCTCAAACCGAAACAGTAGCAATAGTTCACCTGAGAAAAATTATCTAACTACTGATCAAGTAAATTGGCGATCGCCGGTAGCCCTGCAGACAAAGAACACAGGTAGTGATCGTACTAAAACAGCCGTACTCAGTGCACTCAATAACACGACCACTGTCTACGGAGCCGAGCCCCAGCCCCCGGCAAGCGGTGGGAGCGGAGCGGTCAGCTGTTCGCCGACACACAACGCGATGCCTGTGTCGTCAAACCAGTTTAATAAAGATATATGTATGTATACGGCGCCGGCGGCGAGTAACTTAAGTGTCACGATGGATGTAAACAAAGCGAAATCATTAGCGGAAATAACGCGGGAGGGTGAATGGAAATCGCAGCATCCAAAAAACGAGTGGATTTTAGTGCAGGAGAAAAGACTCAAAAACAGACGTTCAGAGTCTCAATTAGTGAGAGGCAAGGCTCCTTGTATGCCTGGGAATAAGTTTAAGTCCGCAAGTGTGACGATACCCCTGTTTCTCTCTAACGTTCACAAAGATACTTCAGAAAATGATATTGCTCAATACGTACTTTCAATAATAAAGGAAAAGGTAACGGTACAGAAAATCAGAATGAAGACAGAAAAAGAATATAATGCATTTAAAATAATAGTTCCAAAAACTAAACTAGATTTGTTTTTGAGTGGCGAGTCTTGGCCGGCCGATATTACATGCAGACGGTTCAGACCTTATAAAAACCCTCAATCTGTTGGCGAAGAAGAATCCAGAAAACCCTCATAACAACATGCATAAAGTTAATTTCGTAACATACAACTGTAAAAACATTAAGCGGTCTATTGAGGGTATAAAACAGCTTTGCAGCTTTGCGGACATAATCGCGCTGCAAGAGACGTGGTTACAGCCTGATGAGCTACCGTACCTGTCCAGCGTGCACGAGGATTTCGGAAGCACGGGAACGTCTGCTATGGACACCGCTGCCGGCATCATCAGAGGACGGCCCTTCGGTGGAGTTGCGCTATTATGGCGTAGGTCGGTGTTTCCGTGTGTTTCAGTGATTGCGTGTACTAATCCGCGTATTGCGGCAATACGCCTGACGACGAACGACAGGCCATTGCTAGTTGTGAGTGTTTATATGCCAACTGATAGCGTAGAAAACCTAACGGAGTTCACAGATTGTCTTAGTTGTGTAAGTGCCATAATAAGTGACAGTGATATCGAGTCTGTTTTTATTCTTGGTGACTACAACGCGCATCCAGGTGAGCGTTTTTACCGTGAACTAATAGATTTCTCGTTGGAGCAAGATTGGACTTGTGTAGATACTAGTAGGTTGCAACTGTCGTCGGGAACGTTCACATTTGTTAGCGAAGCTCACGGTAGCAGGCGGTGGCTCGACCACTGCGTTGTGACTGACTCGGCTGTGCATTGTATAACAGATGTGTTCGTGAAATACGATGTATATTGGTCTGACCATTTACCGCTAGTTATAACTTGTAATCTTAATGTTGTTAGGCAGAAAACAATTGGGAAAAACACTGCTTGTAATAAAATACAATGGGGCGAGAGGAATGCTGAGCAATGTGTAGTCTATAAAAACATGTGTAATTCACAATTAAAACATGTTGACTTAACAGTAGACTTGCAAAATTGCTGTGGCAAATTTTGTAGTGATCATAGCCATAAAGAGTTAATTAATAATTTATATAATGATATTGTGAAAATTTTATGTTCGTGTGCTACTGCCACATATGAAAGCAGGCGTGGTAAGCGGAAACCTCTGGCGGGCTGGAACAAGCATGTGAGCGAGGCTCATAGGAAGGCCAGGTTGGAGTTCAATATTTGGTGTTGGTACGGTCAACCGTCCACTGGTCCCATTTTTGACGCCATGATGATGGCACGAAAGATCTTTAAGGGAAAGCTTAAGTGGTGCCAAAAACACCAGGAACAAATTAAAATGGATTTATTAGCCAAACACCAAGCTAATTCAAATTTCAAAGGCTTTTGGAGAGCCACTAATAAATTGAATCCTAAACCTGGCATTCCTGTGAGCGTTGACGGGGTTTCCTGCCCTAAGGATATAGCTGAGGTGTTCAAAAAGCAATTTTCTATTAAATCGACACTGGGGCCGCCGTGCGGGGTGTTCGATGCTGGCCCTGAGCGCGAGGAGTTGTCCACTGTAATTCTTGCAAAGGAGATAAGGCACATATTGAAGAAGATGACAAGAGGCAAATCCCCTGGGCATGACGGACTCAGCATTGAGCACCTGCAGCATGCTGGTTCCCACTTACCACGGGTGCTGGCACTATTATTTAATCTATGCCTGTGTCATTCACATCTTCCGCCTGATCTAGTGCGAACTCTGGTGGTGCCAGTGGTCAAAAGCAAGACGGGAGACGTATCGGACAAGTCAAACTACAGGCCTATTTCACTCGCCACCGTCATAGCCAAGGTCCTTGACAGCGTGCTTAACTCACATCTAAATAAGCATGTGCGACTCTGTGATGCTCAGTTTGGATTCCGGCCTGGGCTGTCAACAGAGACTGCTATTGTTAGTTTGAAGCACGCTGTCAGGTATTACACGGATAGGAATACGCCTGTTTATGCGGTTTTCCTAGATTTGTCCAGAGCCTTTGACCTTGTCCCATACGATCTTCTTTGGAAAAAGCTTGAAGAGACAGCGCTGCCGCCGGAGTTTGTATTACTCCTCAAGTATTGGTACCTGAACCAGGACACTCAGGTGCGGTGGGCGGGAGAGCTGTCGGAGTCATGCCGGCCGGAGTGCGGGGTAAGGCAGGGAGGCCTGTCATCGCCTTTGCTCTTCGGTCTGTATGTTAATGCTCTGATTGAGCGACTCAGCAGCGCACGTGTCGGCTGCTACGTGGATGGAGTTTGTTTTAACAACATTAGCTACGCAGACGACATGGTGCTTCTGGCTCCCTCGATCGGTGCTCTCCGAAAGCTACTCAATGTGTGTGAGTCTTATGCCGCGACTCATGGGTTAATTTATAATAGCTGTAAGACAGAATTCATGGTCTTCAGGTCTGGCACCAGGTGTCTCACTAGTGTTCCCCCTCTCCTAATGAAAGGTCACCCGATTAACAGGGTATATAAATTTAAATACCTGGGCCATCTGGTTACTGACGACCTGAAAGATGACATGGATCTAGAGAGGGAGCGCAGAGCATTGTCAGTTAGGGCTAATATGTTGGCCCGCAGATTTTCTCGATGTACAGACGCAATTAAAATAACCCTTTTTAAGGCGTACTGTACAGCACTGTACTCGGGAGCCCTGTGGTTCGCATATACCCAAAAGGCTTACAATGCTCTGCGTATCCAATACAATAACACATTTAGGGTATTGCTGCGATTGCCGCGCTTTTGTAGTGCCTCGGCAATGTTTGCAGACGCACGCACTGACAGCTTTGATGCACTGTGGCGTAAGAAATCTGCTTCGCTACTCCGCAGGCTGCGTGGCAGTCCCAACACTATCCTGCAATCAATAGCCGCCCGGGCAGATAGCCCGCTAGTGTGGGCGCTTACGAACCGGACTCGCTCTGTTTTAGTAATTAAGTACTAACATAGGTTAAGTTATTTTGTTATTAACACTATAGACCTTTGTAGTTTGACTAAATAAATATTATTATTATTATTATAATCCCAATAAAGATAAAGATAAAGATATATTTATTTCTAAGTATATGGTACATTGAGATCTTACATTATACATTGTTTCACATATACTACCATAGCTGGTGTAGAAATATTAAATTAACTGAGTACATGCAAATAATAGTCACTACAAGAATTTTAATAACTTAATAAAATTGTGCAATAACATTGATTTAGATTAGGTAATTGGTTATGATTATCTTTAATGTAAAAATATTAATTATTGTATATAATAAAAGACCAAAAATTACATCACTATGTCCAAAAAATAATGTTATGTCAAAAATATAAGCTATAATGTCAAAATATAAATTATAATTGCAAAATACTAATAGAATAATGTCAGAAAGTATGATTTAAAAATTCATTAACCGAATAAAAACACATATCTAAGAGCCAAGCAAACATTTTAAATTTGAATTTGTTATTTGGTAATGTTCTCAGGACAGGTGATAATTTATTATAAATTTTAATTGCCATACAACTGGCATTTCTGCTATAAAGTTGCAATCTCTGAGGAGGTACTAATAATTTCCCGGCATTTTTTTTATTTAATCTTTCTGAGACTTGTTCATTTAATTTGAATAAATGAGGATATTTTTTAACAAATAAACAAACTTCAAAAATATACAAACACGGGAGTGGGAGAATTTTTAATTCTTTAAATAACGGCCTGCAATGCCGTTGTCAATGTCATTAGGACTGTGGCTTATTTATTCATCGCCTTATTTACGTTACGTTATTCACATTAGCTAAAAAGGAATCTGATGAGCTGCTGTGTTGACGAGTAAAAGAGAAGTTTAGAAAAAAAAGCAGTGATAGTCTAGTGGTGTGACCGTTGGACTGCTAAGTCATAGATCTCGAGTTCGAACCCAAGACACGCACCTCTGATTTTTCGAATTCGTGTGAGTATTGTATAATTATCACTAGCTTCGATGAAGGAAAATATCGTGAGGAAACCAGCATGCCTGGGAGATATATCTTGACGGAATGTAAAGCCAAGTCAGAGGTCCATGGGCGGCATTAAAACTCTGACACCAGGTTAGGCACCTCCAATAAACTATGACCACTTTGTTATCATGAAAATTTGCATCGATATGTCAAACTGGGTGCATTAATAATTGTTCTGTGTTCCTCGCCCACACAGATAAGTTAGTTGAAGTGTAAATTGAGATAAAGGCAGGAGAATGATGATGATCTACTTTGTCCAGAACTTAACATAAACATATTTTGTTGCTGTGATCTAAACAAAAACAACTTCGCTCGGACACAACAAAGGCGCTATCATTTATCTTCGTGTCACATCTTCTTAACGAGGCAAGGAGGTTAGCTAGCGATGACGTCTTCAAAGGCAATGATTGTGGAATCGGTGATTATTAAGCCATTTGTCCAAGGCGAAATCTGAATGCGTATTCCTCTGTCTAACCCATGTAGGAATACAGGCGTGATGATGTCCAAGGTTTGTAGAAGAGGAGATTAGGTAAAATTGTGTGGTGTTACTGGGTAGCAGTCAAGCTGGACAGAAGTTGTACCGTCACCTGTGAGGCATCAGTCTGTCTACCACTGGGATCTCAGGTTTGTCGTTGAAAGCTGAAATGTCTAGTACCTTTTATTTTACACTTGTAACCTTAAAAGTGATAGGCGTCAACCAACTCTTCTTTACATCAAACTAAGTAACACTACACTACAAAATTGGGAAACGTCATTTTTTTTGGTGACAATAATCACGGTTTACGATATCTGTCAACGCAACGCACTCAATACATTGTGCTGATGGATGCAATAAAAAGAACAGGGTCATACACAATTACACAAACATGGAGGTATTTAAATTAAAGTTATAAATCTTTTAGCATTAAAAACTTGCATTTAAATAAAACGTGTGAAAAAGTTGCATCTTTGACTTTCAACATCTCCGTAACTAGAAGGTTCCCAGATATGGTCCAGAACAAAAAAACAGATGGCATTAAAGAGAAGGACACGCACTTTTCGGCTTCGTTAAGGGGTGTTTTTACTAATTGCACGACTCCAGGCTTTTGACAGGCCATTAGAGATCCTGTGATGATAACATCATCTACAGCATCGCTCTCCATCATACCCTTCGTTGCTATCTTGTGGACTGTCTATTCAATAGTTCTACATAAAAGAGCTATTTATTTATGTTTGTCCTCGAGGGAGAGATTGTGGCCTTGCAGAACCAAGCATCTTTCTCAGTTATTCCCGTTATGACAGTGTATATATGCTTAGTCTTTGTCTGTTTATCTCATTCTTCTTCTAGAACGACAGTATTTATATTTTGTTAGTCCAGAACTTCGACACTTTTTTGTCGTCTTCGGTGGAAGCGCAGAGGCAACTTCGGCTGCATGTTTTTGGGCTAAAGGGCGCGCTAGGAGCGCCACCACCCGCTGTTGCTGCTGTTCCGTTAAAAAATAATTCAAATGAAGTGGCGGTGTACTTCTCCAGCTAAATTTAGATTATCATGCATCCTGTCGCTTGCATTCTTCTTTAGTATTGCCTTCGTAGTCTGGGTCAAGTAGTATTTCTCGTGAGATATTTGCATTGACCGTATTACTTCAATCACCAACAGGTAGGTAGGTACATGACGATTGCTTTTGGAAATTGGTTCTGTGTCCGATACATAAAATTAAGATAACCTTATCACCTTTTCTTCAGATAATATCTAGGTTGACAAAGAGGCCGATTCGATGACCCAGTCAACAAGATGTGCATTCATAATAGACTTTCTGTCTTGAGACAAGAGAGCGAGCCTTCTCTGATCCACCACGCAGGCCCTGTGCTGGATGCTGGATGACACACATTTCTTCAAATTTTTGTTCTAGGACATTGTGTTCCCTCAAGATGTTTTCCTACCGTTTTGATACCAGCTGTCTTTAGAAAAAAAAAATTCAAACAAGGAGCATATAAAATAAAATCGATGCTCGCCATCGTGATCTCCAGAAATCCACCTCCAGGAAAAGCAAAGTGTTGCGGAATTCCCACGGGAAATTCTCAGCAACAACATAGACTTAGGAACCTCGCGCACTACACGGCCACGACAACTACTTTTGGCCGCAGAAGCTCCGACCAGGATGAACGTTTAGTCGCACGACCGGGCGTCCGATCAGTGGTGTTCAAGATAGCTCCTGGTCCGGCCAAAAGTGGTCGTAGCTGCATAGTGTGCGAGGTCCCTTAATCTCAGTCTGTTTATTAATTGCTTGCTCAGTTAACGACTTAAGATCACTGGCGAAATGGTTCGTCTATCGCATCGAGGTCCACAAGCATGAAGTGGTGAAATATTACGCCATAAAGTTAACATACGATAGCCCAATCTCTATGATCAGTGAAAACAAATCTGTCTTTAGATTACATCGAAAGACGCACCGAATGACTGATTTCTAGAAAATTTCTAGTCGAGAGTTGGAGATAGTGAGATAGAAAAGTAAGTAGGTGTGACAGTCATCGGAGAACTGTGATTTGAGATAACTTTTATTGTTGGCTATTTTATATATGTACATATCGTGATTTGTATAATATGTATTTATAAGTATGTATCGTTAGTCTTTCAAACAAATCAATGCCTATCATAGTTCTTTTTGATTCCGGTACCTCCATAAAGACTAAAGCAATTGAACTACGCCCTTCAAATCCTACTTTACTAGATTAAGCCCGCGGCTTCGCTCGCCTGGAATCCGGTAATATTCCGCGGGATTGTAAGGATGGATGCAGGTTATAAACGTTCTGTGTGTTTAGTAGTTTTTTGTGAAAGAGTAACAAACATCCATCCATGTATCTTCACAAACTTTCGCATTATTAGTAGTAGTAAAATTAGCCGAGTCATCCTATAATGTTCCCACTACTGGCTCACAGTCTCCCAGTGCGAGCGAGAGTGCGGTTTGGTGGATGTCATCATATCTTCGATGTTAATAATGATATTGATGAGAGTGTTGTCTTTGATTGTCGTTTGTTTTAGCATCTATGGCCTGAGGCCTGGATGAGATTAGCACAGGAAAGAGTACGAAAAATAGAGGCCTATACCCAGCAGTGAGTGAATTCAGACTGTGGAGATGATGATGAGGCTATTACTAACGATGTCCCTCAAATTACATAATATTTCACTGCCTGAAGCGCTAGCACTTATTATAAATTAGGTACAAAATTCGCCAGTGTTGCCACAGATCGATGAATCATCTAGCAAGGCTCATTAAATTATCCAGCATATACTCGCTCACGTCTGCAGTGACCTACACTACACGTTAGAATGTATGGCTGACTTACGAAACATTCTATAGAGTGCGTACTGTTGGGTAACTTTAGTACCGTCGTATTTGAGACGAGACGACCTGTATGGTTGTGCTTGGTGCGTTCGACGTGACCCGCAGGTATTATAACATTACTTATTAACATCTCGCCTGTAATTCCCGAAGGGTTAGACAGAGGTGCACCTGACAGTACACCCACATTTCGCTAGTTATGTCTCAGTCTCATGTAATAGAAGGCGAGCCTATTGCCATCAACCGGGAACAAGTCCACACTCCGTAGCTGCTACTGATGGAAAACCCCAATAACGCTCTACCCGACCCGAGAATTGAACCCAGGACCTCATGCTCAGCAGTCGCTATTGTCGCTATTAGACTGACGAGACAGTCTACAGGTATTATTTGTGTGTTGATATTACGGAGAACTGCAATATGTCCTATTTTGCAGTCATATGGCGGTCACAGAATAACCGGACATTTTGTAGGTTGGTATACACACGGTGTAGCATTGTCGGGTTTCGGGGTTCAGTCGAAGGTTGCAGAAAATCCAATTCAATTCAAATAGCCTTTATTAGCAACCCTGTTTTTTTATTATTTATTTACATTGCTAAAGTCTTTCGCATATTCTTTAGCAGTCTTCAGCATAGTCTTTAGCATTTCCACCCCATGTAAGTATTACTATAGCTCACGATCGTGAGTTTTTCTCCTCCAGGCCCTGAAAGGGAAAGCTTTTACTGTCTGCGCATCTTTGAAAAATGGTCTTCCTCTTTTGAAAGTAGCAACCACCTCAAGAATACAGTAATTATAAAAAAAGTGTTCGGAATAAAGGAGTAAGAAGAGTAACTTTCAACACAACTTCAAGGGTCTGCTGTACCAGCACTACAGCCGAAGGTTGGGTACTTATACGTACATACATTTTGACCATGTTGGTATTGCAGTGTTGTAGGAAATGACTGTTTTTTTTTTAAATAACCGACGATATATTTCTGCGTGGTTCGTGGTTCCTGAACATGATGTACTGAATACTTAGTAATCGTTTTAGTGTTGGTGTCTCTTCCACTTGTTTGTATGGTTGTCAGCTACTGATTAATACAGGTTTCATACGTGGCTGCTATTTTGGAAATAAAATAAAATAGCGCATAAGTAGTTAGGCAGGCCAAGAGATTGAAAATTCTTTCAACCGTGTAGGTATTTATAACATCTATTTAATTAAAGGAGCTGCGGTTATTCACGACACAATCTATGACGCTAACGTCATATAATTATTTGTTAAAAGGAGTTGAGTATGGTCATAGGACTCAGCCGATAACGCGACCAACATTAATGAGTCTTGTGACTTATCGCGTGACGAGTTAAATGAATGAGATTGAGCCCCATTTGCGGTAATCAAGTTCATTATTACGCTGTCGGCACTTTTGTTGCGATTATAACATGGGACTTAAACATAACTGGCGAAAAAGGGTAAAATAAAAACTTTTTTGCAAAAAAATAACTGACTTCCAAAATCAACACAAAAAAAGTGAAAAAAAAAACTTTTTAGTTATCGTATCAGGTACAAATCCTTGTCAAGTATCAATTTCGCAATTTATTTTACTTGGATGACATATTTTTTCCAGCAATTTTGATTTAAAAACCAAATTATTGAACCGATTTTGATGAAATTTCTATGGCACCAATCGGAAAGTATATCCTTTCAGATAAAAGAAGAATTTTTCAAATCGGTTCATAAATGACGAAGATATGAGGTTACAAACACAAAAAAATACAACCGAATTGAGAACCTCCTCCTTTTTTTGAAGTCGGTTAAAAATGGGTATTGGTAGGTAATATTAGGCACTTCTGACTAAACCCTTCGGCGATTACAGGCGTGATGTTATGTCATTTTATTTTTAAGTAAATATGGTCATAATGTTTAAAATGATCCCCATTTTTGATGTTTATGTCAAAGTTTCCCGATTACAAAAAGTCTACTTTTTTGGGATCGAGTTTGTTATTGTGACTGATTTGTGAAGTTTTTATTGTAAATAATGGCACGTTTAGGACTCATTTGTGATATTTTGGACAATGCTCATTAGTTAGATATGAGACAAAGGCGGAATTTGAGACGAATGGCGCGATATGCAGACAACGCTTTTGCCATGACTGACGATGAATTTAGGAAAAATTACCGAGTAACCAAGGAGTTTTTCGAAGTTATATATAGGGATTTGGAACCTTTGATGCCCCAGCGTACTCGCCGTAGCGACATATCAAGAAAATACAAGGTTTGTAAACTAGCAATTCTATTTTCACATGGTGTTTTTTTATATAATTAAAGTAAGTAACAAAGATAATGAATTATACTAATTTTAGTCTTTAGGTTTTAGTGGCTGTTTGTTGGCGCCACAGGCAGCTACCAAAGATTACTTAGTAGGTGGGACACAAGGTACAATGATGTCCCAATAATCTGTTTCGAGAGCATTAAGAGAAGTTACGAATGCTCTCAATTCTAATAATATTTTGAATAAATGGCTTAAATTTCCACAGACGCGCCGACAACGAGACTTAATTAAACAGGTATATCTGTACTTATTTTTACCTAAATATGAAATATTCAATACCTACCTACTTTTGATATGTTTATTTTCAACTTATTTGTTGTTAAGACTAATATGCTAAGTAACAATACTTAAACTAATTTCAGATTTTATGAAAAGTTTAAAATTCCTGCAGTCAGAGGTTGTGTTGATGTGTGTGTTGATGGTACTCATGTGGCTATTGTCAGACCATCACAAAATGAAGAGCGGTTTTACAACAGAAAAGGTTACCATTCGAGAAATGTTTTAATTGTGAGTTAGGTTGGCTATTTAAAATCTAATTATTAATTATTAGAGTAACTGTAACTTTCTATAAAAAGTATTTCTTTTACAGATTTGCGATGCAGATCTCAATATACTGAGTGTAGATTCTTCATTCGGTGGAGCCACACATGATACTTTTGTTTGGAACCAGCATCCTGTTAAGAATCACGTACAAAATTTAATAAATGCAGGGGAAAGAGTTTTTTTACTTGGTAAGCATTTCATACAGTTGTTCAAATTGGAAATTAATCTACATTAGGTCTGCAATATATTTTGTATAATATATGATAATTAGAGGTGATTCCGGCTATCCTCAAAGGGAATATATGATGACCCCAATAGTGGATGCAACGCCAGGCTCAGCTGAAGAATACTACACAAATCTGCATTGTGTGGCTCGCAATACCTACTGTTGAGCGCACAATTGGAGTTTTAAAAAATAGATGGAGGTGTCTTCTGGGCCATAGAGTTCTTCATTATCATCCAGACACATCCGCTAAAATTATAAATGCATGCTATGTTTTACACAACATTTGTAACCGATCACGATTGGGTTTGGATGATATTGAAGATACCGTACCACCCATGGGAGAAATTCAATTGGCACAAAGTGGGTTAGAGGTGGATCGAGGGTCTGCCTCCATTGACCTGCGCAGGGGTCGCGAGGCTCGTGCACAGCTTGTACAAGAACTGTGGACACATGAGCTGACCATGGTTTTGTTATTGTTATTAGTGATTAACTGTTTATTTATTTTACCTTCAATGGTCCTAATTTTTCATTTGTGACTTCGAGTTACAGCTATTTATAGCTGTGTGGGCGGGCAAACCTTTTATGCCTGGAGGCTTTTATTTAGGTATAAAGTTCTGTATACGTTTTTAGTTTTTATTTCTGCTTGAGTATAGTTTTCGATGTTTTTTTTTGTTGGTATATTGGTGTGTGCTAGCTGACATATAGCAAATAATTTAATGTAATGTTTTGTTTGGCGTAGGTAATGTAAAAAGCGTAATGTAAAGTATTTTGCATACTATTGTGTAGAATCAAGTTTTTCTTACTGGACAGACAGCTGTGCTGCTGGGGAGTTTGTTGCGCCACTTCTTCTTCCCAGGCGTTTTGGGGGACTGTCTTATGTAATTTTGACGTTCAAAAAGTGCTGATTCTCAGCCTAGTTTGAATAAATGACTTTTGATTGATTTAATCAGTCTTTTATAATATAAGTTCCTGGTACAATTAATAAAGATCTTAAGTTTAAAATGTAATGTCTAATTAATATTAACAAGTATTTGAATGAATATAATTGCCTTTTTAACATGTATTTTTCATTTGTATTCACATAAAGGCATTTCAGTTAAATGTACAAAAATGCATTTATAAATACCTATATAATGAAATTAACACAGCAAATAAAATGAGTATGGGCTAGAAAGTTTAAAAAATAAATAAATAATACAATGTAACTTCCATATTTTAACTCTTAAACTAGTACCTACTTAAAAGTAAAACTCAAGTAATAGATTAAAAACTAATATAAATTGAATTACTGCCTATTTTCACTCAGGGCATCAGCAATCCTATTCAGGGCATTTGCCACAGTTTGAGAGCCTTCTCTAATGGCTGTTGAGAGCCCCTCCATCTGTTCTACAGCTCGAGATAAAGCCCTTGCTGTGATCGTTTCTGCTTCAACCCTCTTCCTCTCTATCTCTGCAAATCTGTCCCGGTCTTGATCCAACATAGTCCTTGATCGGACACGCTGTCCCGGGGACAAGGTGGTCCTTCTAGGACTATGTTCTCTTGATGTTATAACTGACAAATAAAATAAATAATATTTATGAAAGTAATTATATCACCATGAAAGATGGCATACATAGTACGAAAGAAATTACCTCTTACAGTCTCCACATTTTGGGTGGGAGAAGCATGAGACTCCAATTCATTTGCATCCAAATTTTCCTCTTCGGTTGGTATGAGAACTTCTAAATGAATGTCGCTTTGGCTCTGCAAATATTTAAAAAATTATAGTACAAGTACTTCATTATGAAGGTGTTAATTTTTATCAAGTTTACAATAATAGGTAATAACATTTTTAACTAAACTGACTTACTGTGGATGGAAATGGATTGGCAGCAACATGCCTGTCTCCTGCAGCAAATTGAAGTCCCCCCATCACTGCTACTGGGCGTTGGTCGATGGGTGTTAATGCAGGTAAATTCTCTGCAATCCCACCACCCGTACGCCTCATCGACTGTGCATGCTGGCCACAAGTCCTCTTTAGGGTAAACTTTTTGTCAGCCCAATACTAAAAAGGAAATACATGTACTAATTATAGTGAATGTTGTCATAGAATTAAGTGAAAAAAAAATGTTTATTAGTGTATAGACAGTACCTTAGCCCAGCCTTTACCATCTTTCTGCGCACCGCCTAGTGCATTTAAGGATACTGCTATCTCGTCCCACTTTCTCTTAGTCTCCTGCTTAGCATGAGCAGTGCGCAATAACCCCTTGGCAATACCGGGGTTCTGTACCAGGAAATCCACTAGAGTCTCCAGCTGTTGAAGTGTTGGCCTACTCATCCTGCTAGAACAATGAATGTTTGCATTAAGCAAGTGTTTAATATTAAAATTTAAAGGAATTACAATAATAATACATTTAATAGAATTGTGGCCTTACCTTGATATTTTCGTCGTCCTCGGTTGAATACTTGTCTTAGAATACAACTAACTTGAACTCGTGCATATAAACATACTTTAAAACATTCCAAATGAAACACTTGAAAACTTTTAGATAACATCGCTTTGAAACTTTTGTTTATCACAACAGTAATAATTCACAGTTTTTATTCAATTAAGAACCCAGACCTACCTATAAGATTTTCAAGTGGATGACAGACGACAAAATATGCGCGAGAAGTTTTTTTTTAATGTAACATAGGCAATGGCATACACAATGAGCCATTGCTGCCTAAATATTTAGTGTTAAAATACATATAAATGCAAACAAAGAACACTTAAATGATTACTTATGATTAAATATCAGAACAAATTTATTAATAGGTTTAACGAGTTATTCAATATTTTTAAATTTGGTAATTAACGCTTTGATTTGTATGGCCACCCCATGTCAATCAGTGTACTCGACATGCACTCGATTCCAATCTCAATCTCGATTTCGTTCAAGAGTGCCAATTTTCTGAAGATTGGAATTGAAACTGGATCGGATTGGAATTGGATCGAGATTGGGATTGATTTCAAGAGTAAGCCTACTGTTTGTTTTGTAAACAAAACGTCGGTTACGAAAACAAATGACAAACAGCGTCATCTAGTAGAAGTTGTGGGCATTATTTACTTTTGCTACTAGACACTAGGTGGCAGAAAAAGCAATCTTTTAAGTATGCTACCCACTGCTAGATGGCGCTGTCCTAAACTTAAAAAAATCGAAATATTACCTTTATAGATAGACATTAGCATAAAAAAATACTTATCAGTATGTGGATATAGGTTTTAGATTTCTTCATTACTAAAATTTTTTTTTTGTAATATTAAAATATTGCATTATTACGACCATACCTTGCAATTTAAATACGTCGGCATTTCGTAAACTTACACAATTAGGTAACAATAAAATTAGTCACTGCTGATGAGTTATCATTATTAGTTAATGTGAATTCCTTGTTTCTAAGAAAACATTAACATAAAGATATAGAATACAGGAAGGCGATTGATAGTATTGGCTATGGACAAGACTGTTGTCACGTTGCCGCGTTGAAGCTTTCTTTCCTATTCAGCCTATCACTTCGAATTTCGACTTTTAAAGCTAAGCTGAACTTCAAAAATCCAGGAGTGCACTTTAATTCAGGAATTCGTTTTAGCGTCTTTATGTTACTGAAAAAAGGCTATGTTCGTCTACTGCTGTTCATATTATGTCGTAGGCCTCTCTCTAGTTACTACAAAAAAGTCCAGATCTGTTTCAGTATCTGTCTTGGCCTCTAGCCCGACCAGCTGCGTAGTTGCGTAGCGATTGGCGACCTAGGTACTGTATTCGGATACATCTGTTGCAAACAGCCATAGGCCCTTCGACAGTGATTTGGTTGGTCCACTAGCAATTTAGCATGCTAACTCTGAGAGTTGCGTCGTGAACTCCAATTCTCTTTTTAATACCGAACGATAAACTAGCTCTCCTCCTCAATACGTACAGACTAAACAGTTTCCTGTGTTCATGTTACCTAGTAATCTGCTCATGCAAAACCACTAGAGTCGTAAAAACATTAATATGGATTAACGATATGCCATGGTAATATATACATGACATCATTACCTTCCTAGCCTTTTCAAAAATATGTTGGGGTCGGTTTCCAGTCTAACCGGATGCAGCAGATACAAATGACAGCCGGGACCAACGGCTTAGTGTGCTTTCGGAGGTACGGAGGAAACTCGGTATGTAATGGGTGGTCAACCATCCACGAACCAACCTAGGCAAGCGCGGCTTAACCGAAAGATCGACCCAAGCGGCTGTTATTATTTAGCCACGAGCTCCTAGTGTATTCATGTTATGTATTCATGGCTGTGTATTCATTCATCTACGTATAAACATAAGTTGCATCGATTTCTAGTTTGTCATGTTTCATTGAAATTGTCAAATCTGTGTCATTCCATACAAATCTATGCTTAATATTATAAAGCTGAAGAGTTTGTTTGTTTGGTTGAACGCGCTAATCTCAGCAACTATGGTTCGAATAAACAAATATTTTAGTGTTGGATAGCCCATTCATCGAGGAACCCTATAGGCTGTATAATATCACGGTACGACCAAAAGGAGCAGAGCATCAATAAAAAATGTTACGCAGACGAATAATAATAGACGAAGAATAATTGTCATAGAAGAATGAAAAATATGACGTTGGTCTAAATAAATAATCGATCCGCTTCTTTATCAACCGCCTATAATCATAGATTTCTAATACAATTTTATTAGTAGGTCAATTTGTAAACAATATCACTATATGTCACTATATATAATGTTATTTATAACTGAGTCTCACCCAGTTTTGGTTTAATGGAATTATTTATATATTATGAAGTTTCAAGACTCAGTTAATGCAGTAATTTGATGAAACAGAAAAAAAAAACTGTTACTGAAACTAGAATGCACGATGGAATCGTCTGAGCGAGTAGCAGGCATTAGAAGACTGAAGAAGAAAAGCAAAGAGATTGCAGGGACACGCGCTGCAGCCCGGCCGCCGCGCGCCGCCCTCGACGGGCAAGGGCAAGAAGGTGATCAAGATTGTAGAGTTTATGACGGAGAATGTGGTTCTACAATCATCATCATCTTCTTGCCACTGTCCGATGTTAAGATAATATACTCTACAGTATAGGAAGGTGAATGAACGAAGGGTGTGGCCATTGTCTAATGTCTACCACACATAACTTACTGGTGATAATGTTTATACATTAACATTTTGATAATGAACAATCTTATCACTGAAACACAACAATAGTTAGATGACCGACTAAGATTAATAAGATTTAACGTAAAAACTTTTTACTTGATCGAAAATAAGCCACGTTGAGTTTTTAAAAGTTCGGCTTTTTAGAGCGGTGTCACTGTTCTTCGACTAAATCGGGGGAAAATGCTTGCATTGTCATTATCTGGGTGACGCGGTGAGGCTCACTGGCATCCTTGATTGGTATACGAAACCGAATAATTTTTTATTCAAAACTCAAATGAGGTTTGCGATCAGCACTTTCAGAACGCCTGTAATTTAAAAAGACAGTCCCAAAAAAGCCTGTTGTTTTAGCTGGCTTGAAGTGGCGGAACAAAGTCCCTAGCAATAGCAACACATCAGTCTGTTTATCTAATTTACTATTATAAATGCAAAAGTTGGGATGGATGGTTGTTACTCAATCACGCCATAACGGCTGAACGGATCTGGATTAAATTAGGCACAGAGATAGATTATAGTCTGGAATAGCGCATTTTATTTTTCTCACACGTCCACATCGAAATTTCCACGGGAAAGAGGCCGCTAGCAACAGCTAGTTATTCGTATACTTAAGTTAGATACGGTCCCCCGCACCGAACGGCGAGACGTATCCATGATCGGTACACGACATGCAAAGTATTACCTGCAACTTATAACACAAATAAAAGCACTTACCAAATAATCTGTAGCAACATAAACCCCCAAACGTCAAAGAATAGAATATGATCATCACTAAAAACGGTAGAAACAGTACGGCATACTCCATGTTCACACAGCGTGAGTGAGCGTGCGTGAGTGTTGTGTGTGTGTGTCACACAGCGGGTCGCGTCGCGGTAACTGTACTGTTTGGGGTATTATCAACGATAGATAATTTGGTATCAGCTCAATTGATAGCTGAATATAATTAGGGAGATACCGCAGTGACAGTGTGGAAAGGATTTGGGGAACACCTACACATGGTGTCATAGTATCCTCGTTAACAGTAATTAGTTGCCTAATGGCAACTTGTGACAAAATTAGTTGAAACAAGTGTGTAAGACGTTTGTTATTCCATCACACGGCTGGACCTGGATTCCTTCATCTGCCAAACCGTTTCCCAACTGTTGGGGTCGGCTTCCAGTCTCACCGGATGCAGCTGAATACCAGTAGCATACATGGAGCGACTGCCTATCTGACCTCTACAACTCATTTAGTACTGGATAATACAATACCAAGGGGTATAAGGGCTAAGACTTTGTCAGACTATTAGGCCACTGACTACCCGTAACGACTACAAAGATCTACGAATGACAGCTGGGACCAACAGCTTATCGTACTTTCCGAGGTACGAATGAAACTCGATACTCGAACTCATCCACGGACTGACCTTGGCAAGCACGGCTTAACCTCAAGATCAACCGAACTCAACCCGCTCCGACCGAACGGGTGAATCTGGGTTAAATAGAAAATATTCTGATTAAGATAACCACTAGTGTTAGCTTCTACACCTACGAGATAAACTAGAGAAATAATGCACTGAGAGTACTGCTGCGGCTGCCGTGGCGTAGTAGTGCGTCAGGGATGTATAATATTGATAGTTTTGCCGCCATTATTAGGAATAGATGTGCATCCCTGATGACTCGTGTTCGCGGCAGCACCAACAGTATTCTCAGTGTATTCGCAGATCGGTGGGATTCCCCGCTGTTGCGGAGGGGGATGCGGCTCCACGCTGAAATTTAATTGTATATTTTTATCTGTGTCTGTAACCTACTAACAGTAGAAGTTAAGTAAAATTGTTACCAACCCTATGGACTCCGGTCTGAAGTAACATCCTTCTATTCTATTCTATAAATAAGGGTGCCGGGTTTCCTTCTCTTCATCTATTGCTGAGTGTAGAGTCCTTGGTTTGATCTCCTCTTCGGTCTGTATTATTGCACTTATATTTGCATTGTCTAGACACTCCCTTCCTTCAACGTCATCATCATAAAGATTAAGTTAGTAAACATTGTAATCAATACAATATCGAAGCAGTCAATGACCTGAGTCGGTCAAATGACAATAACAAACAGATACGTTTTAATGTCTTGGTGTATTCAGTCAGAGAGGTCATGAGGAAGACGATGGAAACACAGAGAAGTCTCGCCGCTTCTACAAGCCCCGTATACGACTTCATGTGATGCCACATTTGCCAAGGGATACCTATGAGTGCCCTTCGCGAGTATCGTCCCATCGCAAGTCACATCGCGGTGTCTTGTCGGATGATACAAGCAACTGCTTTTATTTGTTTCCTTTGCAGTCACTGTTGCAACACGCCTGTCATACGAGCGTAGAGGTATTGTGAATAATATTCCATAGAAACCAAGCGTATCACCATTTAAGCGCTAAGACACTAATGCCATAATCTAGTGACGTCTTTGAAGGCGCGATCGGATGCAGAAGTTTCAGCGCCATGAATTTTATTACTTAGTACTAGCTTCTACCCGCTGCTTCGCCCACGTGGCCTACATGAAACAAATGACGTTGTTTTTTTTTGGAGCGAGCATCAAAATGGCCACATGCTATGGGGGGCAGGGAGGGCAGCTACTGCCCCCCCCCTGGCGACGCCCATGCTTCTGGGTAATCACCATTTCCATAAATGAAAATAAAATTATTATTACATGTTCTTCTGGGTAATCACAATTATTCATTGAACGAACAGATTTAGATGTTAAGTAGTGTGTAAAGTATTACAGTAGGTATGTGCGCAATCCACGCCATGCGCTCGTCTACGTGATTTTCGAGGCCCTATTTGACTCCGTTGGGGGACGATTTTGGAACAACTGTGATACACGTGTCTCATAATTTTAATTGAAGAGTATGTACAACAATTTCCCCGGTGTCGCGAGCCGCACGTATTATTAATTGTATCGGAAGTTATATTTGGGCAAAATCTGCCGCGATTTGTGCAAAGAGCACAAATCATAATCAATAGAGACGTGCAACTATAAACATTGTCATCTTTAATTAACATAGCCATTTAGATAATAAATATATATTAACTGGAAGTCAATTTACTTGTTTTATATTTGTTCTATTTTGTTACTTATAGCATCGTATTGGACGCGTCTGTAATGTTGCTATAATTGGTGGCAAATAAATAAATAATAACTTTCGATTCAATCGACAGAGAATATAATTTTTTACAGAAAATTCAGCCCCCATTTCACCCTCTTAGGGGTGGAGTTTCTAAAAACCTTTTCTTAGTGGATACCTACTCTTCACAAAGAATAAACCCTCCAAATTTCATGTCTCTAGGACCAGCGGTTTGGGCTGTGCGTTGAATATCAGTCAGTCATGACTTTGAATTTATATGTATAGATTACCCAGTAACTGGGACTATAACGGTCAGATAGGCAGTTACTCCATGCTAAGTACTGGTGTTCAGCTGCATCCAGTTTGACTGGAAGCTGACCACATCATAGCTGGGAAAAGGCAGGCAGTTGATGATGACTTTGTTAGTATTGTACTGTAGAAGGGACTAAGATCAGAAGGAGACATATTTTTGCGAGTTATCACAAAATTATTTTATCTAGATTCTCAAACAAGCAATATCTGTAGAGATAATGCCACATAGCACAGCTGATTTCGACATACCTAACCTAAAAAATCGAAGTGTCGTATTCTAGTTCACTGGAAACTGTCATTCATACAACGAAAATGGAACCTAATTCCTATAAAAATCAAGAAGGACTTACTAAAAACTCTGAAGACATATCGCCCAATCATCATATCACAAATCTGCAAATATATGAACACCAATAAGAGAACAGTCACCACGAAACACAGGAAAATAATCTCTTTTATAGTCAAAAGCATTTTGGACTTTGCGTCACAAATGTTTAGATCGAAAATCACTTTCTGTCACAAATTTTGGATTGACAATCACTTTTGAGTTTCGAATATAATTCGATCGTGTATTGCTTCTCGTTCGTTCGTTGTCAACTGACGATGGTCTTGTATCTTCTCCAAGAGATAGTGATTCTGACTCAGTGTCATTGATCGATGGCAATGTGTTGGTTGTCTATGTTTCTAGGTTAAGTTTAGTCGGTGTTTTACAGTTGGAAAATAGGGCAAATTGTTCGGTGTTATTATTCGTTTTGCGATTACGATACAGGAAGGATTTTTTTTTTTGGGTAAATTGGATATTTCTTGCCGACTGCTAAGATTTTCTAAAATCTGCGAATGCAGATCGAAATTTCTAAAAAAATATAGGAATGTTTCTTAATGACGTTTGAGGAACCAAATGTGGTTCCTCAGGGACTTAGAGTTTTCATGTAGCTACAATGATTAAGGCCCTTACTGCCCCGTCTCAAAATTCCACCCTGTATTCTATGACTTTGGAAAGGTGTATGGCCAGTTCTGGAATACTATGAATATATTCTATTCTAGGTAATTTGTGTACAAACTGTGTGCCCCGATGTTACTTCCCTTCGGCAATATTTACGAACTTCCATACAAACTTTCGTCCCCTATTAAATGCCCTTATTATTATATGCCATTTGTGTCCCATTGCAGGGCCAAGGCCTCTCTTCTCCCACTTGTCCCATCCATTGCTGTTATTGGCCTTTAGCAATATCCTAATAATGCGGTACGGATAATCTGATAAGACTATCTTGTTTTCCCAAAACTGATTATACCAGTTTAAGATGGTCTTCCATACCTCTTTCAATATTCAAATGTTTCGAAAAAATTTTTGGGTTACAATAGCCGAAGAGAGGTCAAGTGATGTTGGTTGGTAGATTATTTAATATTGGATAGATAGCAAGGTCATTCCATTAATCTGTTGAACTGCAGTTGGTTTATATTTAGACTGTTTGTGTATCGCAGTGAGTCATACAACTCATACAATAAGTTACCAAGTGTTAACTAACGTTGTCCCGCGGTTTTATTCGTGTATAAGTTCTATTAATTAAAATACCTAATGATAACCGTGGCTAGGTACTGTATTTTAAAAACACGTCTTATTGTGCAAAATAAACAGTATTTTTAACCGACTTCAAAAAAAGGAGGAGGTTCTCAATTCGGTTGTATTTTTTTTTGTGTTTGTTACCTCATATATTCGTCATTTATGAACCGATTTGAAAAAATCTTCTTTTATCTACTTCCCGATTGGTCTCATAGATTTCATCAAAATCAGTTCAGCAGTTTGGTTTTTAAATCAAAATAGCTGGATATAGGTGTAGATGTACCTATTATAGTATAAAGTACACCCCTTGCGCCACAGTGTCAACCTTCGGGGATTACATCCTGGCAGGTTGACTGTTAGAGAATGGCATTAAGTCCGCTTCTGTACATTTGGTCTGCTAAAAGTATTAAATAAATAAATACATCCATGAGGCTTTGTTAGATCACCAGATTGAAAGTGCATTAAAGGAAAAACAGTCAGAAAGACGCGTTTAATATAATACCTACTAGCCTTTGCCGCGGCTTCGCCCGCAGCAGGTCGGAAATTATCCCACGGGAGCCTACTACTGGGGTAAAAAGTATCTCATGTACTAACTTAATAGATCATGTTCAACCTGTATAGTTAATTTATTTCAATAAGATACTACGCATTTATAAGTGTGGATAGTATTGATGTAAGCATATAAGAAAGAATGTGTCAGATCACTGTGTTGCCATCTCCCAAAATGCTACCTACCCATTATTTTGTTCACAAAAACTTTTTGAAACTGGTTTCTGTCTCCCATGCTGCACTGATACACTGAGAATGCTATAATGGAGTTTTAACTTACAAGCAAACGTCAAAATTTCGCAATCGAAATGAGAAAATTCATGTCTTCGTCTCTTTGAAAAATTGCATTCAACGGGGAACTATAAAGAGTTTTACACTATGTGCAGTCTAGCGCTTTTGCTAATGCGTTCATTTATTTTAAACAAATGCCGTATTTTAAATAAAGACCCAACCGAATTAAAAAAAAAAAACACTAAAAGTGCAAGATAACTTTAGATTCGGAAGTCTGTTTAAGTCCCTTTCTTCAAACTGACCTCAAAAAAGGAAGAGGCTCCTTTTTATGAGGTCACTTAAAAATAAATCCACTGAATGTAAGATAAGCTAATTATGCTTGTGGTAAAAAAACACTTCTGACACCTCCATTAATTTCTTATTCCGTATCCCAATGATGTCTGTCTCTCACGCCAACTGAATTCCACAAAACTAATTAAGTTTCGGGAAGTTTTTCTGATAATAAACAAGTCTCCCAGACATGTTGAGCGTGTGAAAAATTTCACTCAGTTTTTATACGTGATATTTGTTTAAAAATCGTGAGGAGCTCGTGGCTAAATAATAACAGCCGCTCGGATCAAACTTCAGGCTAAGCCGCGCTTGCCGCTTCTGTGGATGGGTGACCACCCATACATACCGAGTTTCCTCTGTGCCTCGGAAAGTACGTTAAGCCGTTGGTCCCGGCTGTTAATGGTACATCTTTGACAGTCGTTACAGGTAGTCAGTGGCCTCAAAGTCTAACAACCAGTACCTACTTTACCAAGAGGTATCGTATTCCCCAGTACTAACTGTGTTGTGGAGGTCAGATAGGCAGTCGCTCCATGTAAAATATTGGTATTCAGCTACATCCAGTGAGACTGGAAGCCGACCCCAAAATAGTTGGGAAAGGGCCTAGCAGATGAATTTTTTTCGAAGTAACGAAGACTTTTGCAGAACGAACCTGATACAAGCATTGACAACATACTATGGGTATATTTCATTATTTGGGCATTTAGTTACTTAGGTATACTTAGTGAGAAGCTTTCTTCAAATAATCGTAGTTGACTGCATTTTACTACAATACTTATCGCTGTACGACGTTCCGCAAAGTCAAAAACAAATGAACATCAAAAAAATTTAAGATGAAAGACGGTGCTCATATTCATAGTTAAACGAAAATGGAACAGATAATATAACTAACTAGCATTTCCTCGTAGCTTCGCTGCTGATATTGCTATCACCAACAGTAATATCTCCAAGACACCATATTGCCTTATAAAGCACCATAAAACTAATACTATGCATGTATTTTCTCACAGTCTCATCAGACATCCAATCTGCAGTTATTGAATGATCAGCATAACGCGTCGATAGCCCCTCGGGCTTACAGTGAAGGCCTGCACAGACAAAATACTTTTTTCGGAGTCCCTTTTTGTCTATAATAAAAATACATAGATGACTATTGCATCGAATAACACACACGAGGGACGGAAGACTAGCCCTTGCGCGATGCTGTCGTTGGCTCTTTACCTCCGCCGACATAACCATGTTTCAATAACGTTACTATCACCATGCTGTCGCGCGTCAGTCGCGATGCAAGCGAAGCCCAGGATGGACAAAGAAATGCCTGGAAACACTGCAGTTGCAAGATGGATTCAGTAGAGACAACAGTCGCGCGTTTATATCGATACAGTACCAGCAACCAGCATGCCTGAGAGATATTTCTCGACGGCATGTAAAGCCAAGTAAGAGTCCCATGGGCGGCATAAAAACTCTGACACCGGCTTAGGCACTAACCACACGATAAAGAAGATGAAGACCGATACAGTACCGATGCTCTTTATACATACGTCTGCGTCTAAAATAGTCGCCGTGAGCAAACGACCCACGGCCGGATTCCTGGATGCCGACAGAAAAATAGAACTGACATGACAATGCACATCAGCACACAGCGGATTTCATTCTGCGTTGAGCGCTCAAGTGACGTACCAAAACAAATACGAGTATATGACTCGGCGCAAAAATGATTGCACCACGTTATGCGTTGCAAGTCTTCGGCAGACATATTTTTTTCAGACAACTGGGACTTTTGTCTTCCGCCAACAAAATGTCCCTCGTCTGCGCTAGTCTTAAACAACTGGCTTGCACCTGCCGCTGTCTTTAATATAATTAACACTTGCAATAAATGCGAAACAAACAAAAAGTCGCGAACGATCGTGTGTCGATAGCGGTTTGCATATTAAATGCGTAGTCTTGCTAGGGACTTTAGATTTGATACTTTTTTGGATTTATATTCAATAATTTGTTTGAACGATTGTAGTTAAGTCAAGATATGTGTTTCATAATTCTTATGTCAATAGCTAAGTGGCCCTTGTCACAAGTAAATCGGTATGTTGCTGGTCATAGACCGCTCCTCATAGTAGTGGCACAACACTCCACCAACATTCAGTCAACAGACAACATTCAGTCTGTTTTGGTTCATATAGCTTAGCATAATCAGCTTATCATGTTCCCACTGCTCTCGCAGTGGGGTCCTACTTCTTCAGGGCATCCCAATTTTTCACGGGAGAGAGCAGTGGTGGTGAGTTAAGTAATTTATACAAAGTGCCCGCTTCGGTTCGAACCTATGATCTGCAAATTGTAAGTAACGGCTGTTTTCACTAGGCTCGACTGCTCTTATCTATCTATACAAATAAATAACATTGAAGTGTCTGTTTGTAATTTCAAAATAACAGCTTTGTACTGAATCCATATTAGGAAAGTGTATGTACACTTATAAAAAAAACACACCTTTTTTTTAGTTTTGTCTGTCTGGCTGTTTGTTCCAGCAAATCTCCTAAATGGCTGGACCAAATTTGACGAGAATTTACTGGCAGATAGCTGATGTTATAATGAGTAACTTAAACTACTTTTATTTTAGAAAAAAGAAAGGGTTCCGTGCTAAAAAATTAAAACCTACGAAATTATTAATAAAATCAGATTCAAATGCCCCAAGTAATATTTTTATAATCGTTTCATGCGGACGAAAATCGCGGGCAACAGCTAGCTAGACATAAGCATGTTAAAAGCTTCTACATATCCCGAATGTATGTCCCGAAAATCCCGTCAGTATCGAATGCTCCAACATTAACATGAGTACAAGTTCCCGTCGGGCGCATCACTAGCCCGGGGCGCGTATTTCTCGTTGCGGGTACATCTCTCTCACGTCCCGCGTTACCGTGTCGACATGATTGTAAATGCTGCTTGAATAATTATACAACAATGTCGTCTGCCATGTCTTCGGATGAAAGGATTCAATCATCATCGGTATTCGGTTGAAAGGCTGGTAACTTTTAAGTTTAAAAAGGGCAAAAGGTGAGCGTTTTAACGCGACTACCATATGATATTTTAGGGGTATGAGAAACAGGGTATAAAGATCCTGAATACTCCATTGGAAAGACAGGATCCTCCGAATAGATGGGTGTTGTGTCCGGTGGGCTACTGCCTGTTCTTAACCCGCGGATAACTTTATTATCACGATCCAGGTTAAGTTAGGCAGAGATGAACCCATTAGTACACCCGCATTTTGCCCATGTAATAGGGGGCGAGCCTATTGCCACCAACCGGGCACAAATCCAGACTCCGTGGCTGCTACTAAGACATTTCTGATGGAAAAACCCAATAACACTTTGCCCAGCCTAGGAATCCAACCCAGGACCTCATGGTCAGCAGTCACGCTTGCGACCACTCGACCAACGAGATAAAAGACAAAGATGAAGATGCATTTATTTGAGGAGGCGGCCGCGGCGTTTTATGAGGCAGACAAAATAAACATAAATACTGATACTGTTAGCCTGCGACATCCCACTGCTGGGCAAGAGCCTCTCCCCACGACTTCCAGTTGTTCCGATCCAGGGCCTACGAAGTCGCTGCAGACCTTGCACAAACTTAGATAAATAAACTAAAACATATTGAGATTAGGTTAATAAACAAGACTGCTTTGAGTTTGAACTTAATAAACGTTTTTATTAGCTAGTTCACACAGTGTACAGTAAAAGTTGTACAACGACGTGACAGGCAAGCCGCATACAAAGTGGCGCCATCTGGCGTTACAATATAAAAGTAAACAGAAAAACAACAAGTAGCATACAGTCTAGAATTAATATCCAAAAAAACATTGACTTCAATTTAAGAAAAAGGTACTTTATTGCTACCAATTCCTTGATTTACATGTATATACAACGCTTATACAATAATTTCTCTAAATCTCTAAATTAGACGACAAAAAATGTGAGGTAGTCCTCTTAATACAAATTACGAGTATGTTGTATCAACACTACTTGTTGTGACAACCAACTGTTTATTGGTACTGGTGTTGATGAATTTCAACGTTACTGAAGTTATCGTTATTGACTAATTATCGTAGTGAGGTATGCAGGTGTAGGTAACTACAGAAGGTTTGAGTATGTTTGAGAGTCTATTATGATATTAATCACTATCTCGAAGATAAAAAGGCTTGGGATAAAGCTGTCTAATTTATACTCAATGACTGTTGAAATTTTGAATATCATTTGTTTATTATTTATTCCTTTCTTTTATAATAATAATAATAATTCGTTTATTTCAGGCATTGAGACACATAAAATTTACAAATAATGCACAACTTTTTACTTAAGTATATGTACATTAAATAAAAAATAAACATTCAATGATTTGACATACATATTTGCTTTCTTAAGTATTTTATTATTTTGAATGTAATATTTAATGATTATTATTAATTTTATTTGATTACTATGAATGTGAGGACCATGTGGGTAATTTTATTGTTTGCATTTTCCCTTACAATTTAACGATTGTCTGGCGGTTTGAGAACTATAAGCTACCTACCCAAGCGACTTCATGTCCTTTCTTTGGTATTGTTCGTCATGTCGTTGAGCTCCATGAGTTATGAGTCAAGCTACACGATAACTGGCAAATGCTTGCAGTGACTAGACAGGACCACTCAAATATGTATGTTCTTTCTTCAAAAGACCGTCTCAGACATTAATCTGCAAAGTCCACATGGGAACTGACTAAGATTATGTCTGGACCCTAAAAGAAACTATGATCTCTGAGTTTGTTTCGGTTGTTTCTTCTCAGGTAGTAAAAAAAAAATACGAATAAAAGTGTTTGTAAAACCTATTTGCAAAACGAACATCATTTAAACAAATATTCTCCTTGTACAAGCACATAATAGCAAGTACCCCATCATAACTACACCTGGAGTGGCATGAATTCGTCGTGCTTCAGCCACAGTCTCAAAAACTGGTCCATCGTCCACCACTACCGCAGTGCCACTCTTATCAACAGTATGAGGCCTCCCCCTACCGGAACCCCTGTTTTTCCTCTTTGGTAACTTCCACTTTTTCTCAAAAATCCTCCTCGCTGGCGGTTCTGCAGTTTGATTTTCCAGATTTTGCAGATTTTCCAGTTTTTTCAAATTTTCCGCTTCTTCCTGTGAATCAATAAATATACCGACCTGTTTTGACTCATTTCTCGCATACATTTTAAACCTCAAACGCCCGCTACCTTCAAATTTAAATTGTATAAACAAATCGTAATTCGGAACTTCCTTTCTGTATGGCGTTGTATATTTAATGAATACAGGTTTGAATTTGGGATTCCGAGATAGTGGGTCCCCTTTCTTGTATTTTTTGTACCCTCTGTGCGGTATTACTTGCACGCTGTCGTCAGATGTCGGCGGGTTCATCTCCGAAGTGAAATCGAAGACTTCTTTAAATGCTAGAACAGCATCCGAACGATCATAACACTCCCTGGTTGGTCCACAGTACACCTGCGAAGGAAAGATAATAATAAGTAATGCTATCTTTTGCCAGCGGTTTTGCTCGCGTTATGGTCGGAAATTATCAATCGAGTACATTTTTAATTTTTTAATATACTCGTAGCCTATGACACTCGGGGATAGTATAGTTTTCCATTTTTTTTTCTAGCTTTTTCTGTACAAACAAAAATACTTAGAGAAATATGTGTAAGATTATTTGGAATCGGATTCTGAAGATACCCTACATCTAAACTTCCAAACTTTACCTCTTTATAATATTATATTATACGCGGTGGAAGGGACACCGACGCGAAAACGGAAACCACATACTCAGTACATCATTCTGAACACCCCACATAAAATTTTTTCATCGGTTATTAAAAAAAAAGAAGCAACTGTTTCATACATTTTGACCGTGTAGTAATAGTTTGTCTGACCCGCGGATTGAACCCTGAGGTGTACCGAATTGTGCACCAACACTTCGCATTTGAAACTCCTTCCAAACAACGAGGCGCACTCACTAGTTTATAGTGTGCTAAAAGATTTTTCATTAATAATACCTACTTGGAGCGTGACACAGGAACATCCAAACGTCCGAAGGTCGTAAAGTGATATCTGGAAAGAGGCACAACAATCATTATGTACTAAGCATTGCTCTTATTTGCTGCTTTTATTCGTAGTACTTCAATAGGCAGCATTAAAAAAAAAAACAGCTGTTTCCTACAAATTAACTGCAATACCTGCACTGTCAAAATGTATGGAACAGCAGATTTTTTTTTTAATAACCGATGATAGCATCTTGTAGGTCCACCTAGGAGGTCGTCTGCTTAACCTACCCTATGGGTGCCTTGAGTGTAAGGCTCCAGCCAGGGGCATATAAACTTAGTAACGAGGCGACTACACGCATGCGGGCACCCTTGTGGGGTACGAGCCTCGGCTTGGGGCGTCGCTTGGGGAGGACAGTACGGGACAGTAGTATGTAGACCAGTACCTTATACGTCACGGTGCCACCTAACTTTCTCGGACTCCCGGTTAAGTTGAACTCCTCTTGATATAGTAGAATTTTTGGGGCAGACGCGCTGCAGGCGTCTTCGTAATACTCGAACATTTCGTCGACTGAAAACAGTTCTCAAGATTTATAACATCTTCTTCTCATGTCAATGATTCTTTTATAACATCACATCACATCACGCCTGTGATGCCTGAAACATTATGCAGAGGTGTACCTCATTTCGCCAGTAATGTTCGAGTCCCACGTAATAGGGGTTGAGTCTATTGCCATCAACCGATCACAAATCCAGACTCCTTGTTTACTACTGAGAAATTCCTGATGGAAAAACCCAATATTATTTTCCCGACCCGGGAATCGAACCCAGGATCTCATGCTCAGCAGTCGCGGTTGCGACTACTGGACCAACGGTGGCTATGATTGTATTATCGTAGAATCAAAGCGATTTAGGATATACTAGCTGTGCCCCACCGTGCCTTTTGCTCGGCTCCTCAGGGTTGTAGCGTGATGCTAAAGAACCCTTGCCCAAGAACTAGGCTATCAAATAGATTTTTTCAAATCCAACAGGTCGTTTCAGACTTTAGCGCTTACAAATGAACACAGATTTATTATTTTATAATAAACTAGCTGTTGCCCGCGACTTCGTCAGCGTTTTCGTCGTTTTTCGTGAAAAAAAGTAGCCTATGTCCTTCCTCACGGTTCAGTGGTTTTGATGTAACAGACAGATTAACTTTCATATTTTAGTAGGGATATATAATATGTCAATCTACAATACTGTTGAAAAATATCGCAATATGGAACCGCACAATATTATTGTTAATTGTGCCCGTGAGTCCGTCAGCGTGTAACTCCTTGTGTGTTATTAAGTTAATGTATATGAGTCACAGGTGGATATCTTTCGTGAATGTTGAAACTTAAGATCCTCCACACAGCTTCTGAAGAGCTGATATATGCTAATGTAAATTAAAATAAAACTAATAGGTATAAAAAAGTGAACATAAATTAGCCAAAACTTACCTATCAGTATCTAAAAATCTATTCGTACGGTCGGCCAAGAAAGTGGTGTACCAGTTTTGATTTAGTTTCCCGGTCATCGAAAATTACAACAAGGTTCGTTATAAAAAGATATTACTGAAAGAGACAACATTATCATGACGTAAACCTATGTATTTAGTATTCATACGTCATATGTCACATATAAGTACATGACATTTTAACCTTTAGTATAAATGAAAAGGACATTAGTTTCTACAAAGCAATTGAAATGTTTCCAAACAAAAGTAATAAAAACTATTTAGACAACCGAATTCCATTTGAAAAAGAAAACTGACAATTGACATTTTGACAAATATATGCAAAAAATCGATATATTTTCCGTGTTATTTTTCAATCAACTGCATATAAAATCATCTCAATGCCTGCCAACTTGACCATTGCCGAAAGAGCACAAATAATTGCCCAATTTAATGAGGGAAGCAGTATCAGTGCGATATCCCGGAATTTGAATATATCGAGGCGTTCTGTCCGCTTTTGGATTCGTCGTGAAGGAGAGGAGGGAAGTTTGTTGGATCACAGAAGAAGTGGTCGCCGGCCTGCACTCTCCAATAACGATAGAGAATTCATGAGACGGGAATATGAAATCAATGGTTTTAAGCCCACAAAACATTTTGCGGAGATGTTCGATGTGAGTGCCCAAACAATAAGGAATCATCTACATTACATGGGGTTGCACCACAGGCATTACGCCAAGAAAATATATTTGACGGATGCTCACAGATTTGCTCGTCTGAACTTCGCCAGAGAGCACTTAGAGTTTGATTGGTCTAATACAGTGTTTTGTGATGAAAAAACGTTTAAATCCAGTCAGCATGGACGTCTTCACCTTTGGCGATATAATTCAACACGGTATAAAGATGATCATGTAATCCCAAATAGAGAATCAGGTCGAATTTCCGTAAATATTTGGGGCTGGATGAGTACGGATGGTGTAGGAGAATTGTGTTCTCTACCTCCTCGAGCGACGGCTGTAAATTATATCGACGTGCTTCAGAATGCAATGCTACCGACAGTCCGTAATGTTTACCCGGAGAACGAAGTGCCACAATTTGATTTTGTTCAAGATAATTGTTCAATTCATAATGCGAGGATCGTAAGAGCCTGGTTTCGTTCACACACTGACGTAAGGGTAATTCAGTGGCCCTCAAGATCGCCGGACCTCAACCCGATAGAAAATCTTTGGGGCCTTATGGTCCAACGATGGTCGCATCAAAATGAAAGAACCAAACAAGCTCTTATTAGTCACTGTAATTATATCTGGGAGGAAATGCGGGGAACCGATATTTGCTCACGGCTTGTTGGTTCAATGAGGTCTCGTCTTTTAGAGGTTATAGAGGCCAACGGCGGTTACACCCGTTTCTAATTTTTTAAAATTTTCAATATCTTCTAAATATTACTATATATGCTATGTTTTTGTTTGTTATAAGTATTTTAAAATTGATTGTAGAAATTTAATAAAAGGATAAATCTATTTTTAGCTTGTTTTTTATTGATATTGTAATTACAAGTTTACAGAAATTGTAGGTTTGTGGACTCGCCTTGTGCCTTTACAATTTTATGTAACTTGTTGATTACAATTCTGAATTTGTAGATACAATTTTGTCATCAAAATCTACAGCCCCCCGCCGTTGATTTTACGACGTCATTGGTTCCATCAAGTTCAAACTAAGAACAGCTGTCACGTTACAAACAGTAATAGTCGTTATCAATAATCAGATAAAGACAGCAATAGAAGTTGTCAGATCGATCTGCAAGCGAAACTAATCTTTATCACCTATGAATCTGCAAGCGATATTCAACCTTAGGATGGTACACCACTTTCTTGGCCGACTGTACCTACTACTACTTCACCTAAAAAGAAATAAAATGTAAACTATTAATAATTGTAATTTGAACGAATATTTAAACACTACCAAAATAACTAATACCTATTTTATAAAATAACAACAAAATGAAATATTATCTATACTTATAATAAATCTGTAGAGAGGTCAATTCTGTACATGAAATATATTTCCAAAATAACTATCAGGGGGTGATTAGGGATCGATACTGATGCCAAAAATGCAATCAGTAAAATTTTTGTCTGTCTGTCTGTCTGTCTGTCTGTCTGTCTGTCTGTCTGTATAACCGTTATAGAAACAAAAACTACTCGACGGATTTTAACGAAACTTGGTACAATTATTTTTCATACTCCTGAGTTGGTTATAGTATACTTTTCATCACGCTACAATCAATAGGAGCAGAGCAGTGAAGGGAAATGTTGGGAAAACGGGAGAAGTTACTCCATTTTTTAAGCTTCCGTCGCGTGTGCAACCTTAATGGTTAAAGCTACACAGAAATCATGTATGACGGAAATGTTCTCCTTAAAATTATATAAAAAATATCCCACGACAGCATATGTCTATCTTTTATGGTTGACTCACAATATCACGTGTAACTCCCGATAGCTTAGCAGTTCGAAGCTTTCTGATTATATTTGAGGTGGGTCGTTCCGTATTCGCCTGTGTTGTCTAGAGCATTTCAAGCTCACATTAATGTTGAAATGTGTAATAGTGTAGAGTCAATAAAATATATTTGTAAGTATATTAGCAAGGGCAGTGACCAAGCTACATTTGCGTTGAGAAATGAACATGATGAAGTTACTAGATTTCAGTCAGGCAGATATATCAGCTCTTCAGAAGCTGTGTGCTAATTACCCGATAGATTTTTAAATTCTTTAAATATGCCCGGACTTCCTTCTCATGAAATTTGTTTAAAAATTGGCATTCCGATTATTCTGCTCCGAAATTTAAGACCACCACAACTTTGCAATGGAACTCGGCTAAAAGTAACCCAGTTGCAACAAAATATAATCGAGGCCCAAATTGTAACAGGTTGCGGTGCAGGAGAAACCGTCTTTATTCCCAGAATTCCCATAATACCAAATAATTTTCCATTCCAATTTAAAAGAACGCAATTCCCAGTATCGGTGTGTTATGCAATGACAATTAATAAGGCTCAAGGGCAGACTTTTCGTGTTGCTGGAGTAGATCTCGGTGTCAGTTGTTTCTCGCATGGTCAGTTGTACGTCGCTCTTTCCCGGGTTAGCAGTTCTGGAAATCTTTATGTTCACGTGCCGGACGGGTCAACTTTCAACATAGTTTACCCGGAAGCTTTGCGCTGAAGTATTTTTGTTCTATAGGTACTTAAGCCTCATGTGAACGTAATCTAAACAATATTACCAATACATTAACTTAATAACACACAAGGAGTTACACGCTGACGGAGTCGCGGGCACAGCTATTAACAATATTGTGCGGTTCCGTATTGCGATATTTTTCAACAGTATTGTAGATTGACATATTATAATATCCCTACTAAAATATGAAAGTTAATCTGTCTGTTACATCAAAACCACTGAACCATGAGGAAGGACATAGGCTACTTTTTTTCATGAAAAACGACGGAAACGCGGACGAAGTCGCGGGCAACAGCTAGTTAAGGAATAAATTATCAAAGACTAAAAGTCGCGCTGATAAGCACGGTTTGTTAATTTCAATTAAGTATTGTCTGTCAATAAGGTCGAACGCTCTGAACGTCTATTCGCATCAACAGGCAAAAATTGTATGAAGCTCGCGCTTTTTTTTTGTTTTTAAATGTCATCTCGCAGTTCAACCTAGGAGGTTGTCGTCTGCTCAACCGGACTATCCTGTGGATGCCTTGAATTTAAGGCCTCCAGCCAGGGCAAAAGCTCGCGCTCGGACGCCTCGCCTTTTTATACCTTCGGCCGCGAGACGCGTCGAGCGCGGCGACCGATTCTCGGACCGTAAACAAAAATAATCCTTATAGCATGATTCAGTATTCACGCGCGATGGCTTACTATTAGCGTATTTCATGTATAACTTTGGTGTTTCTATACCGATTTCTATGATTCTTTTTTATGGAATAGTTAATAATGTTAACTTTTTTAATTAGGGATGACTGAGAGTGTTATAAACGTAAGAGTAGACAAATATAATCAGAAAGCTTCGAACTGCTAAGCTATCGGGAGTTACACGTGATATTGTGAGTCAACCATAAAAGATAGACATATGCTGTCGTGGGATATTTTTTATATAATTTTAAGGAGAACATTTCCGTCATACATGATTTCTGTGTAGCTTTAACCATTAAGGTTGCACACGCGACGGAAGCTTAAAAAATGCAGTAACTTCTCCCGTTTTCCCAACATTTCCCTTCACTGCTCTGCTCCTATTGATTGTAGCGTGATGAAAAGTATACTATAACGAACTCAGGAGTATGAAAAATAATTGTACCAAGTTTCGTTAAAATCCGTCGAGTAGTTTTTGTTTCTATAACGGTTATACAGATAGACAGACAGACAGACAGACAGACAGACAAAAATTTTACTGATTGCATTTTTGGCATCAGTATCGATCCCTAATCACCCCCTGATAGTTATTTTGGAAATATATTTCATGTACAGAATTGATCTCTCTACAGATTTATTATAAGTATAGATTGTATACATGACATTATCGGTGAAGGAAATGATCGGGAGGAAATTCCATGTCCTAAACCCAAAAAGACATGTGGCATGTGGTTGGTGGACTCCCACCAACCCGCACTGCATCCGCGTGGTGGATCACAACCCAGCCCCCGCACAGAGTGGAGGCCTGTGTTCCAGCAGTGGGCACATATAAGACTGATCATGCTACCCTTCACGAAGCCGAGGGGCGCTTGTTATTTCCGTATTTATTGCGATATTTTTTAATACTAGACCGTACCTGGGAACCTTAGTCTAATATTCTAGCTACGGAGATATTGACGGTCAAAGTTCAAATTTTTTATTTTATACTCGCTTTAAATGTTATGATTTTACTTTAAATAACTCCATGACCTCTGTATTATTCAAAGCATCTATCAGCACAATGTTTTGAGCGCTACACACATGCAGGAAATGCAATAATAATAATTATTAGCGTGCAGTACTTCTGAATACGGCGCGTATTGTTAGGAGGTTCCTCTCTGAAGAGCCCTGACCACCGGTAGCTCGGACACTGTTCCCGGTGCCGACGGGCTACTATTTTTTATATTTTTAAATGTTTTTTATACAATTTTTCTACTAAGATTATTTTTTAAAGGTAAATTATATAAGAAAACTGAATAAAGGAAATAATTTTTGTCTGTCATGCACTCGACGACCGGAAAAAAATCATGGTTGTTGAAAATCACTCATTTACAGAATGCTTGGTTGACGGCTTCGTGGAGGGTCTGTTTGTAACTTACACGGGTATATATGTATGACGCCCTCATCATGCTCAGACGGCTTCACGGTGAAATGATCCAGGGTGTAGGTTGGAAACGGCCACTTGACATATTCATACTTGAGAATGGCATCTTTTGGCCACGACCAACCCTTGTTGCCTGTACTGCCGACGTCGGTCTCGATTGTCCCGTTTTGTCCGAGTGGGCTGAAATAATTAGAAAAAATAATAACTCAAACTCAAAGCATTTATTTCAATTAGACCATTACAGGCACTTTTGAATGTCAAAACACAACAAAAAAATAAAAACTAAGCTACAGTCCCAGTCAAAGGGCATAATAACTTGTGAAAGTACTGTAGTTGCCCATTCGAAAGCGTAGATCTCTATGGAGAAGAATGGACAAGAAACTCCATGGACACTCTTTTAAATCATTATGTTGTTACAAAGTCTCGGTTACATCATTCATGTCGAGAACTGGCTGGCAACCCCCTCGTTGGTCCAGTGGTTGCCAAAACTACTGCTGAGCATGAGATCCTAGGTTCAGGAATTTCTCGAGAGCATCGGATCCTGTATTTGTGCCGGGTAGTCATATGCTCGCCCCTATTACTTGAGCGTAACTGGTGAAATAAGGGTTTATTTTACAGTATGGAATAGAAATGACCAACATCGAAATTGCGAAAACAGCTCTCCCACAGATTTCAGTTGAATAGGTATTAAATTTTTGTACGGGACAGCTAAATAGTTTTCTCACGATTTCGATGTTGGCCCTATAGAGAAAGTTGATCTGTCTGATGGTCTGTACCACGTCTTTAAATATGACCACACCTGTCTGCTAAACCTTTCGAAGAGTAAAGGCGTAATATCCATGTAGTGCTGCTATCTCGGAAATCTAGCAGCAAAAGGGATGCAAGGGATTAAACTGCCTTCAAACCTGATCAATATATATCCGAGAATCCTGAATGGCTCGAGACAATGCAATGCTCATTTCATGCAGCGCTGATACGGTTGCGTTGAACTAGTCAGAACACTTACACAAAAGTCCTGTGAACAGGCACGAACTCGGTGTCCAATCCATCAGTCCTTTTTAAGTCGGGGTTGATATAGTCCTGGTCGTACAGCTCCTCATTATCGCTAGTGACCTCATGGATCCAGCCGGCGTAGTGCAGTGCGCTGAGGAAGCGAGCCGGCGCTGAGCAGCCGGGGCCGTGGATGCTGAAGCCAACCTAGCGAACCAAGGAAATGTTTACATTACTAACAGGACGAACGACAGTACTACCGATGTTTCATTACAACCTCCATTCTTCCTTCTCGAATACTGCAACTTCTGAAGGCCGCTTTCTAAATTGAAATTCGAACTTTAAGTCGAACGTCAAACAAACGTTCATGCGGTCTGTCAGAAGGAAAAGTCAAAGACTTACGAGCGATGTGTTAATAGTTGTAGACCTCCTGGCCGAAGTTAGGCTGGCGGTCAATAGTTTAGTCAAGATATTAGTTAGGCCAGGTGTGTGCGCAGACACAGATGCACTGTTTCTTCTCCCACTCTTATAGTCCGACCGGATGGCAATCGGACACGATTGGAGATAGATCACGTGCTGGACCAAGGGGTTATCGAGCTTTTGGTTTTATTTAAAATTCACTACATTATTTTCAAACTCCGAGTAACTCGGACTCTCTATTGCTAAGATTGGTCGTCTTAAACGAAATCCAGCCGGGAGGCGAGGGGGGTAGATTACTGTATACCTACCAGAGTGAACCACCCTGAGCTGTTCGATATCAACGCCATACCGTTGTCCCACAAACAGGAACTGTTAGTTCTCCAACTTCTGCCGCATATGTACGATACAGGCTGCCGGGTCCTGTCGCTTAACTGAAAGAATCGTAAAGGGTATAAAAATACAACAACTCGAAATCTCACTCAGAGATCGTATCCGTCTTTTACATGTACTTCGAATCATTGTATTTAAAAACCAGGAATAATGAATTGACTGATCTATCCAAGTTTTAACATCATTATTTCCAGACACATTTAAATATTTACGAGTTCTAAAGGAGATCGGGCGGCGGAATCGGTCCAAGTAGCGTCGGTGAACGAGGCCTATGTATTCATAAAGCTGATAAAAAGAGCATATTTTTTGTTATGGCGCAAAAAGAATGCTCTATGAAAAAAAAAAACATTTAAAATGAAATATGTAACTAACAATTGCATTATTTACGAATAGCGGCGGTTATTAAGACATACATCATTTTAAAGCCTTTTAGCCTTTACAACACTCTATGACTTAAGCAAATCGGCGCGGAGAGAAAAAAGTTAAACGCCATAATGTACAATTGCCGACGGCAAAATCTTCTGGCAAACAGATCGTTTTCAACTCATAATAACTAATGCAACCAACTGTGAACTTCGATATACGATGAAACATGTCTGCTTACCCCTTTGAGGATTATAGTCGTGAAGATTTGTCTCCACGACTTGGCAAACCGAACGTTTTCAAAATATAATAACTAATGCGAACAACTGTGAACGTCGACATACGATGAAACATGTCTGCTTACCCCTTTAAGAAATATGATCGTGAAGGTTACGTTAATGTTTATCAGTGATGAAGTGATGAAGGCTTCATACTGCCCATACTGATAAATACCGCTTGTATATAATAATCTACCTTGTATTGCTTTTAAATAAAATGAAGAATCCGGTTTACAAAAAGCATTGTTTATACCCTTTTTTTTAAGCGATTTCCATGAGGTTTTGGTGATTGAAAAGCATCAAACACAACAAGTTATTTGGGTTTCCTAAAAACAACAACGACCATAGTCTATATAAGTCGGCCCGATCTCCTTTCAACCCGGAGTCACCTACTGCTGATATTGTCAACAGACCTAGTTTCTTTGGCTCAACCTTGGCCATGTAATTCATACAGACTGTTGTTCAACCCTATCATAAGGAGCTCAACAACCCAAAATGCTTTGAGACCGTTTGCGTTGCGGATAATGTACCTACAGAAATATTTGTGAAACTCCGGTGACTGCAGACAGTCCGGAATTTATTTATTTAACACTTCAAGCACAAAGTATGAAGCGGAATTAATGTCATAGGCATGTTCTACCAGTCAACCTTTGGGTGATGCAGAGACATACCACTGTTTGTCTCTGTATGTTATCGGTGTATTTTTAAAAAATCAGAATCCGGAATTCGGAATCCGGTTCTCTCGATATAACCATAACTCAATCCGAAGGATTTTGAAGGAAATTTCTAGTCCATTACTGCAGAGCGTTAGCTTCGCTTGTGAGGCGGATTCTGGGGAGTAGCAATAACATCCTGAAAGTCGTGGCTGAGGACCCACGAGCTCCTGTATTGAGGCATCTCATGCGGAATAATTGTCCGCATGAGATGCCTCGTAAGTACTCACTAGCTACACACTAACTCACTAACTTGAAGTACTCACTAACTTGTCTGTTTTTCTTAAATTTGTTACTAATCCTAGTGTATAAGTTGTAGTATCCAAGTTGTATACTAACAAAAATGGTTCCTATGTTGTACCTAATAAAACAATTTATTATTATTATTTAGACCATTTGCTCTACGCCGTAATCAACGCAATGATCGTTGCTAAATGGTCAGCATGAAAGGAATTGCCATTGTAAGGATTTACAACACCGGAGTTATGTAAGAAGGTAGATAGATAAAAATTAAAGTATGCACTTACCCCCTCTTTCTCATAAAACTCATCGCACTCTGGTCTGTCCGTGTATTGGCTTCGGTAAATCATTTTCTCCAACATGCCATTTTCTGCAACATAGACAAAAAATTTAACACACCACTTTACCAATACCTTTCAGTAATGGAGAGGAAAGTACACAGGAATATTCTTGAGTACAAATATTATTCAGCTCAGTAGGAGAGGAAAATCTGGATGAGGCTGGCACAGGAACGCGGAGATTGGCACAAAAAAAAGAGAGGCTTAGTACCAGCAGTAGGTGAAGTCAGGAAGCAGTGGATGATGAGAATAGTAGGACGAGTTCACAGAAATACTAATCACGATAAACCCATAGAACGAATTATCTATTTACGCCACATCTACTTCTAACCGACTGTGTTAGAATCCAAAAGATGAGTTATGTTTTTATTAATCGTGGTTTGATGGTGTTTACTATCGGGAACTCAAAACAAAAAGTGATCATGGTAAATATGCCGTTTTCAGTGTTAACGACAGTGACTAATATTTTATTTAAAATAACTTACCATCAGTAAAGCCGGTGAGGTAGAGATAATCAGTATCGAATAATACTTTGGGGAAGCATATTGGGACCAATGGATCTGAAACAGTAGAAACAATATGAAAGTAATTCAATAATTTAGTTTTACATAGTACATTTTATTTGAGTGTGTGTATGAGTAGTCAGAAGCCCGAATGTTTGACAACTGGTCCTACCACTGGGATGTGGAGATCAGATAAGCAGGCTACTCTAGTCACTTCGAGGAAAACGAAATCACCATTTAAATCAAAACTAAATCCAAATCGGTTCATCGGTTTAAGAGCTACGATGCCACAAATAAACAGAAACACTCGTTAAACTCATAACAGCCCTCTTTGTTGGTAGATGGTGATACTGGATTCAGCTTCATTCGGTTAGCCTGGAAGCTAAAACTCAAGTATACTCACTCTTGTCTCCGATATCTAACAAGAGTATGGCGAAGCTGTTGAAAGTCTCCGTCTGGTACTGCGGATGCGTGACGTAAGAGATCACTGAGTAGTTCACGTCGGTTTCGCCATCCGATATGAACATTGCTCGAGTGTTCTCTCTGGAACAGAAGGAAGTTGTAATATTGACATGTAAAACGTATAAAGGGTGTAAAAGTACCCTTTACGAACCCGAAAGGTACTTGTTTTCCCCGTCATTCGTCATTGAGATAACTTTTTTGTTCTAGACCATACCTGGCAACTTTCTAGTTACGGAGATAATGGAGGTCAAAGTTCCAACTTATTGACGTGACAACGTCTTATAATTCGATGGAGTCGGCTGCACGCACGAAAAAATGCGGCGTTACCTCGCTCTGAGGCGTTCCATTTAAGGCTTGAAGTGCAAGCGAGAGCGCGGAACGAGCGACAAAGAGGCACAATCGGTGACGTTGTCACGTTCAACCATCATCAGTAAACCGACTTTACAGACAACCGATTTTTTTTTTCAAATACAAGTTTTTAATTTTATATTTACTTTAATTTTAATACCTCCACGATCCCCGCACCTACTATTCAATGCATCCATCAGCACGATGTTACGAGTGCGCTACATTTCCTACCGTAAAACGTGATTTTTTAACCCAAAAATAAAGTCGTGATTAATCGTTTCTATATATGTAAGTATCTTTAAATTTTGTGCGCAAAAAAGGATAACAATGATGATGATTGAAAATATTTAGACTACAACAAACATATCTGAGAGGTTGCTGGTGATAACGTACAGTAAGATCCGCTTCGGTATCCGCACGACATCATCAGCGCTGGCGAGCGCGCGGTTCGCTTTCACGAGTACGAGGCCTGTCACGGCCACAACCATGTCGTCGCCGTCATCTGTGGATGTACGCAGGAATTACAGCTGAAGTATGTACCTTTGCGCTTAACTAGGTTGGTCTGTGGATGGGTGACCACCCATTACATACCGAGTTTCCTCCGAGCCGTTGGTCCCAGCTGTCATTTGTAGATTTGTTGTCATTTGTTGACAGTCGTTACAAGTAGTCAGTGGCCCGAAAGTCTGACAACCAGTCTCACCAAGGGGTAACGTATTCCCCAGGACTAACTGGGTTGTGGACGTCAGATAGGCAGTCGCAATCCATGTAAAATACCTACTGGTATTTAGCTGCATCCGGTTAGGCTGGAAGCCGACCCACAGACTGTCATGTAGAACAAGCTAGCTGGACAAAAATAATAAGTAATTTTTCAATTGATATTTCACTAATATAGGTAATATTACATCATGATCGATTGCCTATAACATTACGGGAGATCAATTTTGTATGTTTATCGAATAAATCTTAAATTTTCAGAAAATAAAACAAAAATAAATTTTGTTTAACTATTTATTGTAAAAAAATCTGATGCTACGATCCGTGAATCATGTTACGATTATTTCGTTCAGAGTAGGACAGCATGCAATCTTCTCTTTGTAGATTTTTTTATAGCTTGGGTATGTATTATCATGATCTCTCTCAAGTGCGCCAGCGCGAATATTCTTATACTGATTCACTGTCAATATTTATTGTTAATAAAAAACGCTAATGGTTCTTGCGTGGAATATGAACGCTGAACAGTTGAAGCTCTTCTGGGGTAAATGATTCAACTAAACTTTCTACTCTTCGCTTTTTAGTTTTGCTAGAGTTTTCTCCAAAATCTTTAGTTGGTCGGCCAGACGCTTTTGCAGATGAAGTTGGTTGAAGAATATTTTTTTTCAAACTGATCGACACGTCTATATCGAAACTGTTCACATATCTTTTTTGAAAAATTATTGACGGTTTTTTTTTGAACTGTTGTTACACTGTTCACATTATAGTGTCTTAATATGTGGTCCGTAATCACAGAAACACGATCTTTCTGAGGCGCTTGTTTCCATATTTCGAAGAGTTCCCTTCGCTGCATTGCTTTGGAACAAAAGCTCTGAAAAACAAAATAACTCTTAAGTCGCATGTTTCCGCATGAAACTACTATTCGTTATCGAAAGAAGAATATTTTAACGACTTAATAAAAAATGAATAACAACTCGACTGGACTTAGCAATACAACTTTACTATTATTGAAATGCATAAACATATGGAAAAACTATTGATTGATTTCTTCAATATTGTTATTATAAAATAAAAATAAAATTCATACCTGTAAAGTACAAAACTAGAAGAATCTCCAAACAACACAATTTTTTATTTAGCATGCGCGATAGTACCGGTACACAACAAGTTTTATGGCAGACTGGCGGGTGCCAAAAAAGGGGTTCATCACAACCTATTGTTTGCTTGCTACCTGAGCACCTAACCAGAGAGTGGGGATTTATCGGTAATACGTTTTAGGGTAAACCGGAGTCTTATCTATAATGCAGAAGGGTTCATTTAAAAAAAATAACACTTGATGTTTCGATATTTTGTCCAGCTAGCTTGTTCTACAGGACATTCTGTGCGACCCCAGACATAGTTGTGTGCACTGCATTGTGTACCGTTATAATGGGTGTAAAAAGGCTCTTAAGCCTTAAGTTGCGGCTTCACGAAGCACCGTTTTATTAATTTATTAAAACTTTATGCACAAGTAAAAACTGTACAAAGGCGGACTTAATGCCTTGGGCATTTTCTACCAGTCTACCTTGGGGTATGCAGAGACAATACACAGTAGGTGCAATAACAGAAAAGAAAATACCAGAAAATATAAGAAATATATATAATAATAAATACATACATACATAAAACAAAATACATAAAGTGAAGAGAGGTAACAAGAAAAACTACTGCAACTCATTACATGTTGTTCCCATCATTGCGATTATATTTTAGTTACGGAGATATTGGAGGCGAAAGATCAATTTTTTTCAGTATTTAAGTAATTGTATTTAAAAAGAACATGGAACTGGTCCATGCATCCGCATAATGTTTTCAGTGTGTTACAGTCCGTTCACACGGCTTCCGTCATTGACGATCCGTCATAAAAGATGATACGTCATGACGGATGAACCTTCACATTGCATACGGAATCGTGTTTTATCACGATCCGGCAAAAAAAAACGAATTGGTGTTCACATTTAGTTCCGTGATTTTTCGGAAGCGAGCGAATCAGCAAATCCGTCACAAAAAAACTCGGATCTATTGACACGTTTCCTCGAAAGTTCCTTGCTACGTTGTCTTGTATGTTATAATACTTCTTTTCTGTATAAATACATGGGGCTGAGCACAATGCAATTGAGCGGGCTCAAATGCAATAATAAGTCGCTCGACTTAAGGATTGAACCCAGAACCACGCGCATGGGTAACATGACGATCGTAGAAACGAAGGTTAATAACCTCTTGTTTTTAGAAGTCGGTTAAAATGTACATATACATACATTCTACAATTTTTCCCATGGGGGTAGGCAGAAACAACAGAACGTCATCTGCTACGATCCTTACACACTCCTTTCGCCTCGCCCACGTTCACACGACACCACGTTTACGTCTGGTCATATACGACATTATCTTTACGCTTCAAAGAGTACAGATCAAAGTAGTACGTACGTACGTCCTAGGGGTCATGCTACGCGTAAGAAAACAAACAAATAAAAACAAGATGGAGACTAACTTAAAGACACCTTAAGTAACCCGAGCCAGTTGAAGTCGGAGGTGTGCCCCATGTTGCCCTCGTCCAGCAAGATGTCCATCTCCATGTCGCACTCAGGCCCTGCCCACGTGAGCTCTGAAACATATAATATATACGTGAATACAGTTTTCAAACAATGGAGAGGTGAAATTATGAGGTTGAAGAAAACGCGAGCTGATCACGTGTGCCGGAACAAAGGACCGATGAAGAAAATGATTCCTGGAATGGAAATAAGCGCAGTGTGGGCTAGCTATCTAGCTGGGGGTGTGACGCGGGGGGGGGGGGATCAGCGATCTAAAAAGGTGGCTGGGACAGACTGGATCATCAGCTTTCAGCAGTCCAAGCTGCTGAATAAGTCCAGCAGTGGACTGCGACGATGACAGTGTAACTTCATATACTGCTGTTTACCCACTGCTGGATATAGACTTATTTTTGCTTTAGCCAATGTACATGATCTTGTGCCAATCTCATCCAGATTTCAACCGTGATAGCAAAAATGTCGTCTGCCCACGATGACCAACTATTTTCTTTCCAGTCCTTGAACGCCATTATATATGTATTACAATATCATCGCGCTTCGCTAGGTGTCTGGCCCATGGGCCTCGCCAGATGCACGTTATTCTTATTCTTCTATAACTTACATCCAGCTTTTACTAGCCATCCTGCAAGGACCGACGCGCGACGCTTCAGCTAGCTTGATGCATTACATGTACCATCAAACAGGCAAAAGCATAGTAAGAAAGTAAAACAAACTAAACACAAAAACTCACCAGAAAAAATAATCGCAACAGTAACTATTTTGACGAATGTCTTACCGCGCATACTTTGTCTAAACCTCAAAATATGTATATACATTTTGAATAACAAACACATAAACCTACCAATACACGGCTGTTGCTTAACTTGACCAACTTATCAGAGATCGTAAGAATTCGCAGGTATTTGAGACGAACAGCAAAACATGCAAACAGACTCGGAGGACGTAAGTCATGGAGTATTCACTCTGTATGCTCGCGACCACACAACTATGCAGGGCGGGTGATTAATGTTTTTCAGTGTCTTCTTTTCACAGTCACCGTATGGGTTGAATTCTTATTTAGAACAAGCCACACAAAAAACATCTTAAATTATTAATGGGCCATGTGCGAATCCTGCTAAGTATCGTCCGGGAAATTATCAATATTAAATCTCAAGAAAATTAAAACTCACGCCAATTTGCTTTTATAGCCATTTCATATATCTGTCTCAAAGAATATAAATTGTGATTTGTATATATATAAGGACTTTTTTAAGTTGTTAGTCATGTTCGTGACTATTTATTTTCCTTGACTTAAAGTCAGAGAAATTACACCAAAAACCTAAATGAAATTAAACCGAAATGTTTTATTTATTAGTAACCGAGAACGTGACTTACTTGCTTCAATTTATATTATAAAGCGTTATTAGTTTATGCGTCGGTATTTTTAATATTAAGTAGTTCTAGAGAAGTGTATCCCCTAACGCACATTTCGCCAGTCCCTTTTAATTGCGGTTGCCGCCAAATCTGTCAGCTCAAATGTGAACATTTACACTCCATATACCACTTTCATTACTCCGTACAAAAGTATAAACAAACCTAGTTGTTTGTTGTTGTTGTTATGTGTTGCATCAGACACATCAAAATACAAATCTGTAGCTCGAAGAAGGGCAGCTGCTGCATTCTCCTGTGAATCTTGACAGCGCAGGACAATGAAGAGACGCGATGTGGATTTCAACCAATGTGATTAGTCTACGCCGGGAGGGAACGCCCTAGAAGTAAATATACTGACCTCATTGGTGAGGGTCTTCAGATATGTCAGGTGCGTAGTACCCGCAACCGGCGTGCGTGTATGACCAGATGTAGAAGCGAAAGGTGTAGTAAGGATCGTAACATTTTGCGTTCGGTAGTTTCGGCCTACCCCCATGGAAAAAAGATTGATCTATTATCGTATTTCACGGCTCGGGTCCGGTTTTCTTCAAAGGTAACTGCATCTTACTCACATTACGAAATAGTGGTAATTATAATTATTATTTAATTTTGACTTCTTAGAAATAAGTAACGCGTCGTTGTTGCAAGGTCCTTTGCTGATTAAATTAGAACAATCCATTCCGTCCATCCGTTCTTCTATAACAAGTTCAAAGCGTATACACAATTTCGTGTCTGTGCTATTAACCTTTTGAACGCCAGAGTATAAACGCACGCGCGTGCCCTCCACGCCAAGCCACAATTTCACCGCATACAAAAAAAAAACCTACAAAAAGAATACGGATTCTAAAACTTTATCAATAAACAATATTATTAAAGAGTCAAGAAAAGAGCTTAAATATTTAAGGTATACAACAAATAAAAACACAAAAGTAGTGATTTAATTGTTTATTTCGTGTTATAGTGCATCGCATTTTTTGTCACATATTTGTGTCGTTGGCGTACAGGGCACGCGCTTGCTTGTCACGTATATGAGACAGTGGCGTTCAAAAGGTTAACCGTTGAGGAGTTATCTTGTAAAGAGACGACCCTGGCTACGTCCGTCATAAAAATGTATTTTCAGCAGAAAAAAATGTGTGTGCAACATTTTAGCTCAATCGAAAACCGCGAAGTTGGTCAAATTGAACTTGCAAGATTTATTTTACAGACAGACACCGGAACAGGTGAAAATTCGATAAAGCCTGAAAAAAACCAATCTCATTTGTATTAGGTTACTTTATTGTATTTATTTATTTATTTAACTGTTTATGTACATTTTACAGATAATCATCTGAAAAAAAAACGCACGTATTCATACACGTGTTGTGTTCACTTCAACATTTTTTTTACATCTAGTGCTTGAAAAAGTCCTTGACGATTAATGACCGAACAACCATCTCTTCAGACAAGCACTGCTGATCACCAAATTCAAATTCCTTCCTTTTGGCGTTGCCGCAGTCGGGTGAAGAACAAGATGCTTGTATTGTTTTAAGCTTTTACGGTTTATAACTGAACCTACACAGTCACATTCGGAATATCTTCCAGTAGTGCGCGTAGCAAAAAACAAAGGAAGAGGGCAAACAGATTTTTCTGCACCTAATTATATATTCTCCAGTCGTCCCGCGATCATGGCGCTTGCAACAGCGTTGAAATATCGGGAGCTCACAATAATTAAAAATCACGGAAGATATCCCGTAAGTGACTGTACACTGTCACTGTGATGAGAGTTATGATGTCAGTACTTACACAGATGCACGTTGAGTACCCCAAGCCAGCTGAAGTCGCCGCTCTGCGCCATGTTACCCTCCGTCACCCGCGCCGGACGTACATCGCAATCCTCTGCTGACGAGGCCACAGCCACCAAACTAGCAACGTGATCGAACGTTCCTATACACGTAAGTAGTTTGAAAGTCAAAATAAGGTATTTTCAATTCTTGCCAGAATGACAACTAGAATCTGTTATATTTCCTTGTAAATGTGAAAAAATTTAAAACAGCGCACTTTAATGAACTAATTTAAATAAATGGTTTGACTTTAACATATTGACTTTGATTTTTTGACTTTGACTGACTTTTTGTTAAGTCAAAATGTTTTCTTTATTTGAAAGAAACATCGACAGTATTTCTCTCAAATAAATAAAACATTTTGACTGTTTTTTTTTATTTTTAGCCATCGATTACAAACTGTATGTTGTCCAAAGGATTCATACAATGAAATAAAGGATTTTTAAAGTATATCTCAGGTATCACGTACTACTTGGAATTTCAAAAAGATACATGAAAATGACACTTGTAAAGAAAATAAACCCTTTGGGTCAGTTCACACAGAGACGCATTGCGACGTCTCGCGCAACGAGACACCGCGCGGCGTGCGGAACATGTTTTTCACCCGAGAACTCGACTGAACTGTATCAACTCTACACGAAATCAGGACGGAAATGAGTAAAAACAAGTCGACATGACGGCTTCAGGCTGCGCGGCGCCGCGTCGAGCTGCGACACGCGGCTTTGCGGGGCGCAGCGCCTCTCTTACACGCCGCACCTACCGGCGAAGCACCGCTGCGTCGTGCGTGTTGCGTCGCGCTACGACACGTGGCATCTCGAGGTGTAGAGCGATACCATTGGTCAACAATAATAATAATAAAACAACGCATTGACACTTAAGGATGTAATTATAACTATAAAAAAAAAAACATTGAAAATCAAACAACAGCAATCTATCTGACAATGACATATGCGGTTATTCAGCAACCAAGTCCATTGAGTTTGTAAAATCTAGCGTGTGCTAATGAATGAAGAACACTCTCCTGAGACAGGAACTGATCAGCCAGCATGTCATCACCACAGCTCCTGGCGCCCCCTCACTGCGCGCTGTACTCTGAGTCTCCTGCATCTCCCGTGGTTCCTCCACATCAACTACAAGCCTCACCTCGGCCTCTTTTACCATATAATTCTCCCAATCGTCTATTCCCCAATGAGAAACAGGTCTTTTCTGTAAAAAAAAACGTTTATTTTCTGCAATTATTTCTAAAATACCGAATTTTTAGACTAAGATTTTTTTGTCATTGGTAACTGATAATTTCGACAAAATAATTATGAGTCACCAAAGAATTTTAACAAAATTTTCGGGATATGATGTCAATAGTAAACTTATTATACATATGTTATAAATAAAGTTTATAAGTTTAGTTTTTTAGACTATAGCTTTTATTGATATTTAAATTAACATACACATTTAACTTTCTTAAGAAAACATATAACTTTCTTTTCCACACCTCTACGAACTCAATAAAAAAAGTCCCATGAAAATCCGACCACTATAAACTTCGTTCCACCTCTTAAGTAGTTTTTGGCTGATTGCACTCGGCTAAGGTCGAGTTCCGGAAAAATACACCTTGAATTTATGCTAGCCCAGTACTCTTTGGTGAGTTATGAATGTTTTATTAAAAATACGGTATCACCGGATGAACGGAATTACTTTATTAATTAAAGCAAAGCCGTACTCTGTGAAGGCAATGTCGAGGCGAAACAAAAGACTTTTTCTTGGTTTTGATGTATTCAAAACAAAAAAAAAACAGGAGTCGACGTAACGGGAGTCGACATAGCGGGAAAGATTCAATTATAAAGCAGTAAAGCCTAATGGTAATAAAAAGGTTTTATGCGTCGTCAACAGGACACTTACCTTTGTTTTTTTTCCTCTTCGTCGGACCTCATCACCGAAAGGATCCACTGTCGTTGTCGGTTCTGATGTTTCTCTAGTTTCTGATGTTTCTGTAGTTTCTGATGTTTCTATAGTTTCTGATGTTTCTATAGTTTCTGATGTTTCTATAGTTTCAGATGTTTCTTTAGTTTCTGGTGTTTCTTTAGTTTCTGACGTTTCTGATGTTTCTGATATTTCTGTAGTTTCTGATGTTTCTGTGGTTTGTCTAGTTTCTGTAGTTCCTTTATTAGCGCCAGGTGTCGTTGTTTCCTCCCTCCAAGTTGGAGTTTTGTTCAAAACCTCCGATTCCGCAAACATTTCAAAGTTCAGTATGGCCCTCTCATTGAATTCGAATTTAATATACAAATCACAATTAACTAGCTCTCCAGTATAAAATAGATCTTCATCGTTAAGGAAATCCGGTTTGTAGAAATCATCGTCATGTTTCCAGTTTCCTTTATGATATTTTTTCGTTGATCTTCTCAATTTATGGAAAGGATAGTATCTGAATAATTCTTGGGGTGTTTCCCCTGATTGATCACGCAACTCTATGTTGTCCTTGAAGTTAATAATTTCTTCTTTAAACGATAGAGTAGCCTTCGTTTTACTCTCGCAGTACATCTGGGAACGAATGAAGGCATTCATAAATCAGAAGCGTAATATTTTTTTACTCGCTAACATCTTACCGAGTTACCTTTAAAGTTTGATTGTTATTTTTTTGCGCATTTACTTAATTGAAATAAAGTTAATGAGTACATACTTGAAATATTACTTTTTTTTTGGCATTCTTTCAACTTTTCTCGATGTTGCGCCAATTAACGAGAAAACCAGCTAAGCTGTTGCGCCATCGTCTCCTCGGATTGCCGCGACCCCGTCTAACTATCTCAGGGATCCAGTTTTGCTACATGTGGGCCCACAGCTTTGCCCGCCATCCAAGCCGACAAACAAAGCCTGTCCAGTCCGATTTTAGTTTTGCAGCTTTATGAGCTACGTCAGCATTTATTATCTACTAGCTGTGCCCGTGGCTTCGCTCACGTGACCACGTATTATTTTGGCATTGTCAAGGTACATTACATGGGACCGTGAAGTAATAGTATATTCCTAACATCCTCTACAAATAATATACTAATAAACTGACTTACTGTTAATTTAAATTAAAACCTGTTAGTACAACTTTGTTTTAAGTATAATATAAAAGGAACTCATAGTCAATTTCTGGGGGGAATCAATTTAGATTGCCATCGGCACGCTAAGAAGAAGTTTATGAACGAAATACATGCAACTCATGATCTATCATGGGTCCCAAAACCAACGGTTTTTATCCCTAAAAACTAAAATAGAGAAATAATTAATTCTAATAGAGAAAGAAAAATACTTATACTACAGCAAGAACAATCATGTATTGTAAACTTATCAAAATCTGTCCTCTACACTACTTTTTGGATTTTGAAGAAATCATCATAATTGTTCTCCCGCCCTTAACCCAATTTATTTGGGGTCGGCTCGGCATGTCTTCTTCTTCCCTATTACTTTATGGAGAAATGGTTGAAGAAAAATAGAAATGCAAACGATAAAAATACAAAAAAAAAATGGAAATCTTACAGCATCTAAAAATATTCAAAAAAATCACAAAAAGTGAAATTTATATTGGGCTCGTACTTGCAACCACGTAATTTACAGAGCGGTATTAAACCGCTAGGCCGTTTGTTCCGTTGATTTAATATATGAACAGCCGTTCTCATGCTTGTCATGACTGAAATGACAAACAATTGAAGAATACGAGCATAATGAACCTCCTCAACCACATAGCGTGATAATATATAGGCTACTATTTGAAGAAGCCTTCAAATGGTAACCTAAAACGTAATATTTGTAAAAATAAAGTTTTATGAAAGGAATATTTGTACAAAATTTGAATAGTCGCACACATGCAGTAGTGTTGCGCCATTTCGGAAGTTCGGAACATCGTTTTGAATTTATACAATTTTAATAATCACTCTATATTATGTAGATTTTCAAAGCAGCGCCATGTAGAGTAGTTTTTGCCATCATAACTTTTTGAAAAATTCGGTCAGTCGATTTAAAAGTGATCTTGTAAGCACATTTATTCATAATTACCATTTTTGCCATTTTTGCGGCATTTTAGATGCCGTTGCATGTATCTTAAGTAATGATGATGATTGCTTCTTGAACACTTTAAATTCATATATAATTTGATTAAGAGCACGGATTGCAATGAAACAAAAACGAATACCTTCTCTAAGTTACGCACAATACTTGTGCATTAAAACTAACCACATTGGTTTTGTAATTTTCACGTGATACTTAAACAAACAAAGCCATAGACTCACAGACTGCAAAAATACAGACAAACGGACAAAAATGATTAAAAAAGTAAAAATGGGTTCTGTTTGTTATCTCTACTATTTTTTCTAAATATTTTCAATGTACAGAAACGCCACGTCTACATATTTATTATATGTATAGAATAGATATATAGATATCCATAAAACACAAAAATTGTTTCTACCTATGTATGTTATAGACTTTGAAACTATTCAACTGATGTGCCCCAAACTTATTTCATTACAAAGGCAATAATGCGAAGATGGTTTAAAACCACTAAAACAATGTAGGTAGGTAGTAGGTAGGTATGTGGGTTGAGTAGTAAAAATACAAGGAGGTAGTACTAGGTAGGAAAAAGTGCATTGCAAAGCATGGGTACAGCTAGTATATCATATTATTGGTAGTAAGTACGTTAATGCGAACGGGAGACGTTGCTGAAAGGCACTACCAAATATCGGCGTTTGCTAGTATTAAATGATGCTTCATAACATCACACTTGTAATCCCTAAAGGGTTAGAAAGAGGTGTACTTATTAGCAAACCTACATTTCACTAGTTATGTTTAAGCCCCAAGTTTCCTCCGTGCTTCAGAAATCACGTTAAGCCGTTGGTCCCGGCTGTCAATTATAGATCTTTGACAGTCGTTACAGGTAGTCAGTAGCCCGAAAGTCTGACAACCAGTCTTACCGTATCGTATCGTATTACCTAGTACTAACTGGGTTGTGGAGGTCAGATAGGCAGTCGCTCCATGTAAAATATTGGTATTCAGCTGCATCCATTTAAACTGGAAGCCGACCCTAACATAGTTGGGTAAAGGGTGCAGATGATGATGATGTTTAAGTCTCACATATCGGGCAATCCAGGCAAATCCAGATTCCGTGGCTGTTACTGAGAAATTCCTGATAAGCCCATGATATTTAGCCCGACCTAGAAATCGAACCCAGGACCTCAATCTTGTTGAGTCATAGATCCTTCAATGCGTGGAATCAATAGCTCGGCAATAAATAAACTAGCTTCTGGTACTTACAGTGAGGCGGACACAGGCACACGTCTTGTGTCGCAAGTCGTACAATGATAACTGAAAACAAAACGTAATGATATATCGGCTGACGGGGAGAAAGGTAGATAAAACTTGTTGAAATAGTGAGAAATATAAATATTGATGGATGAAGACGAAAAGGCAAGAAAAAAATGCGAGCGGCTGTTATTATTTAGCAACGAGCTACTGCATCAATTCATTCTGGACATAAACACAACAAAAAGAAAAAAGATTTAATTGTTATTACAGCATCTATAAGCCAGGTGTAGTCATATTTAAGGTAGTACAGACCATCATACTGAACCACTTTCTTTATGGTAATCGCGAAAAAATAATCAGCTGTCCCATACAAAGTACCTACCCCGGTTGAAGTTCTTATATTGGTAATCTGAATTACAAGTATGGAAGGATGGGTTTCAACTGTAAAAAAAGCCTGGAATCCAGTGGTTCAATTGTTCAACTCACCCACTATAAGTTGAATTTGTCTGTGATCATGGCGCTTGCAACAGAGTAGAAATATCGGAAACTCAATACAAATAATAAACATAGTAAATATCCCGTTTTAAGTGTTAATGATAAAGTGACCAGTCTCAAAACTTGTATGTGACAGCTAATTGTTTTTTCGTGATTACGATGTCTGTCGCATGGCGAAAATCGTACAGTTTGATGATCAGTACCACACCCTTAAACATGACCACACCTTAACATACATGCTGTACAATTGATACATCAGACTGATACATGCTGTATTATTAATTTTGATCTTGATAAAAGTTAAGCTGACCGTCGAACCTTATACGTGACCGATCCCCTCAACTTGTCCACTGCTTTCACCTCGAAGTACTCAGCGTATATTAGGTATTTGGGCAGCGTGCAGGCGTCGTCGTATCGCTCCCATTTATCATTAACTGAAATATAACATCAGGTCTATGATTCCTCGAGGGAGTAAGCTAAGGGGGTTTGTCATGTTGCGTTAATGCAGGAATGGCGGGAGAGACATGGCGCTGGACAGGTATGGCACCATCTCTCTCTCTCTCTATCGAAATAGAACTAAAACATTCCTGCATTAACGCGTCATGGTAACCCCACAGGTTGCTATGTGGCCATAGTACACCAAAAACCCACAAATCTTTAGTATCGAACTCAAAATCAAAACATTTATTTCAAACTAGCTGTGCCCGCGGCTTCGCTCACGTGACCGCGTATTCTTTTGCCATTGTCAGGGCACATTACATGGGAAAGTGAAGTAATAGTATATTCCTAACATCTTCCACAAATAATATACTAATTAACTGACTTACTGTTAATTTAAACTAAAACCTGTTAGTACATCCTTGTTTTAAGTATCCAAGGAACTCATAGTCAATTTTTGGGGGGAATCAATATAGATTGCCATCGGCACGCTAAGAAGAAGTTTATGAACGATAGCAAATACATGCAACTCATTATCTATCATGGGTCTCAAAACCAACGGTTAATATCCCTAAAAGTTAAAATAGAGAAATAATTAATTCTAATAGAGAAAGAAAAATACTCATAAAAACTACAGCAAGAATAATCATGTAAACTTATCAGAATCTGTACTCTACACTACTTTTTGGATTTTGAAGAAATCATCATAATCATTCTCCTGCCCTTATCCCAATTTATTTGGGGTCGGCTCGGCATGTCTTCTTCTTCCATACTTCCCTATTACTTTATGGAGAAATTGTTGAAGAAAAATAGAAATGCAAACGATACTGGCAATACAAAAAAAAAATTGGAAATCTCACAGCATGTAAAAATATTCAAAAAAATCACAAAAAGTGAAATTAATATTGGGCTCGACCTTGCAACCACGTAATTTACAGAGCGGCATGAAACCGCTAGGCCGTTTATTCCGTTGATTTAATATATGAACAGCCGTTCTCATGCTTGTCATGCCTGAAATGACAAACAATTGAAGAATACGGGCATAATGAACCTCTTCAAGCACAGTCATAGCGTGATAATATTTCAAGAAGCTTTCAAATGGTTGCTTAAAACGGAATATTTGTAAAAATAAAGTTTTAAGAAAGGACTATTTGTGTAAAATGTGAACAGTAGCACATATGCAGTAGTTGTTGCGTCATTCCGCTTTTAATATTGTTTATGTATAGATTTAGGTGATTAATCAATCAAAATTTACGATCACATGCTGTCGCGAGCGTAGTTCATTCATGGAAAATCTTTACGGCGAGTAACAAATCAACACGTTACTTGGATATGAAAAAAGAGGCCCTTAGTCAAACTATAAACACTTTACGTGTAAAGGAGGTTCACAAAACTGAGTAGGTACTTACACTGCGTAATGAGTAAAGACTTATTATCTTTGGTCGGCTCGATGAGGTGAAACTTCAAGGACTCCACATCGAACGGGTAAGGCTCGTAGTCATGCATAAACACAGTCTTACGACGAGCATCTTTCGCCCTGAAACAATACACAATACTCAAATACCTTCCTTCTGATCACAGCGGTCAAACCGTTGTTTTCGAGTCATACACACCATTAAAAAAAATCCAGATAAAATCTAGACAAATAACACCCAGCAATTTGAATAATTTTAATAATAACTTAATTGGTAATTTAGGCATTCCGGGATATATTTTTGAAAATGTAAATAAATTTTATGAGGAATTCTTTTCGGTAGTTTACGCAGAGTTTAATAATACAATAAAAATTAAAACTAAATCTATTTGCCCAAAGTTTTTGTTCAGTGACTGGGCAACTAAGGGTATTAGGAAAAGTAGGGAGCGATTGTTCGAGCTGTACGGCCTTAAGCCTTACATCAACTCAGAAACTTTTAATAAATATGTAGCAACATACTCAAAAATTTTTAAAAACACTTGCAAGGTAGCTAAAGCCTTATTCATTAGCAACAAGATTAAATCCGCCGATAATAAAATAAAGACGGTTTGGAAAATTATCAATAGTGAAACTAATAGAAATAAAAAATATAATAATGATATCACACTAGAGACCTCACGTGGTCTTCTAAGCTCTAAAAACGAAGTTGCTCAAGAATTTGTAGATTTCTTTACCAGTATCCCACTTAAAATTACCGAAACCTTAAATTCCTCACCCTCGCTTTCTATTGATTTATTAAGAGCGAACGTTTCAGCCTGTCCGGTTGAGTTTCAATTTAAGCATATAAACCCCATAGCAGTCATTAAAGCCTTTAAGGAAATCAAAATCAAATTAACGGAAGATCTATGGGGAATGTCTATTAAAGTTTGTCAAGCTATTATTGAGACTATAGCACCGTACTTAGCCTTAATATTTAATTTGTGTGTAGACCAAGGAGTCTTCCCGGACCTTATGAAATACAGCAAGGTAATACCACTTTTCAAATCCGGGGACAGTAAAGATACGAATAATTATAGACCCGTATCCGTGTTGCCGGTTTTCAGCAAGGTGTTTGAAAAGGTAATGCTTAATCAGATGCTTAACCACTTTAATACCAATAAGATCTTACATGAGAAACAGTATGGTTTCACCAAAGGACGTTGTACGACTGACGCCGGTGTCACATTATTAAAACACATATTCACTGCGTGGGAAGAGGCACAAGATGCCATAGGAATCTTCTGTGACCTCTCGAAAGCATTTGATTGCGTAAGCCACGAAACCCTACTCTTTAAACTTGAGCATTACGGTTTGGGGAAACTTGCACTCAGTTTAGTGAAATCGTATTTAAACGATAGACATCAGCAAGTACAAATAAATGGTGTCAATTCAATGGGTTTAAAAGTAAGGATGGGTGTACCACAAGGCTCGATATTGGGTCCTTTCCTCTTTCTAGTCTATATTAATGATCTACCCCATTTATTTAAAAACCAACCTCAAATGGTGTTGTTTGCCGACGATACTTCTTTGATATTTAAGATAAACAGACGTGCCACAATTCTTGACGACGTAAATAGCGCCCTACTGCAAGTCCATAATTGGTTTACCGCGAATAATTTAGTATTAAATGGGAAAAAAACTAAGTGCATAAGATTTGCCCTACCAAATGTCAAAACTAGTGATTGTGACATAGTATTGAATCAAGAGAAACTAGAATTCGTCGATGAAACTGTTTTCTTAGGGATCACGCTCGACTCAAGGCTACAATGGGGTCCTCATTTAACATCTCTTGCAGGACGGCTGAGTTCAGCAGCATATGCTGTTAGGAAAATCCGTCAATTTACTGATGTAGATACCGCGAGGCTAGTCTATTTTAGTTATTTTCATAGTATTATGTCTTACGGTATTTTACTATGGGGACGGGCTGCAGACATCGAGTCTATATTTATTCTGCAGAAAAGAGCCATCAGGGCCATATATAATCTATTTAGGCGCGATTCTCTAAGAGAACTGTTTAAGGAAATTAACATCATGACAGTACCTTGCCAATACATCTATGAAAACATCATGTACGTTAGGAAAAATCTGCATTTATTTAGTAAAAGAGGCGACAGACACCACTATAATACTAGAACCAGGGACCATCTAGTCCAGCCAGGTTTCAGGCTAGCTAAAGTAGACTCATCTTTCATGGGGTACTGTTTAAAATGTTACAATAAAATTCCTCCCGGCATTCTACAACTGAATGAGACGAAATTTAAATCTTGTATAAAACGCACACTATGTAGGCAAGCATACTATAAGTTGGGAGATTACATTGATGATAAAAATGCTTGGCTCAATGCTGGTCCTGCTCCACAACCATAGGGGCAAACTTATTGGTTACCATGGGAAGTTATTGTGGAAGCTGCAGAAGATTGTAAACATATCTTTGCATTGTATAGATTCAATCTCTTAGTGTTGTATAATTGCATAGCACATGTGTGAGTACTATGTACGCTAAAGCTACCATTTACATCTTTTATTGACTCGCATTTTCCCTGGTGGCTGAGAGAATGTCATGCTCACTCAAATGTCTCGCTGATGGTGGCGCGTGTGTCGGGTCGTTTAGTTCCCTCCAAAATGGTTGAGTTGAATGATGGCTGATCCATGCGTCATGTTCGTGAACGGGCGCTGTCAGTTGTGACTGGTCATCTCGCAGCTGCCATGGATTATTGTATTTTTGAATTGTTATTTTTATGTTTTTATTCTGGACGCTCTTACTCGCACGTCTTTCTACATCGTTCTCACATGTATGTTTAATCTCGACATGAATGATGTAACTGAGACTTTGTAACAACATAATGATTTAAAAGAGTGTCCATGGAGTTTCTTGCCCATTCTTCTCCATAGAGATCTACGCTTTCGAATGGGCAACTACAGTACTTTCACAAGTTATTATGCCCTGTGACTGGGACTGTAGCTTAGTTTATTTTTTGTGTTTTGACATTCAAAAGTGCCTGTAATGGTTTAATTGAAATAAATGCTTTGAGTTTGAGTTTGAGTTTGAATACAAAGCATTTATTTCAAACTAGATGTGCTCGCAACCTTCGTCCATGTTAAATTATTATAAAAATATGGCGTCCCCAATTGAATCGGATTTTGTTTACAACTTAAAGGATTTTTGAATATTTGCACGTAACCCAAATCCTTTATCTGAAATAAAAGTAGGCTAAGTTACTCCTTATAATATCAACTATCTGTCATTAAAAGTCCCTTCAAAATCGGTCCAGTCCGCCGTTGGAGATTAGCCGGGAAAAAAAACGATACACAAAAATAAAAAAAATAAAAAAGTTTTTTTTTGTTATAAGTACCGTAATATGTACTTTCAACACACATTTACAGGCATAATAAATGTGAAAGTCGGTACTGTAGTTTATCATTCCAAAGTGTAGGTCTCTATGGCAGTGAATGGATAGAAATATCATGGACACTCCTTTATAAAATCAACACAGGTATTACAAAATTTACAAATTTACAATACTGCTGACGCTAATTCGGCTATAGTAAAACATATCGTACTTAGTAAAACATGTCCATCAAGCAATATTGCGTAACACAATAGTTCAGACAATGTTCATAATATTAAACCTTGGATTACTCCTGGATTAATTCGGTGTTTAAGACACAGAGATAAACTTCATCAGAGAACTAAGAAATACCCTGATAATGCAATCATTCTAATCACCTATAAAAGATACAGGAATTTCTGCAACAAGCTCTTAAAAAAGCTTAAAAATAATTACGATAAAAATGAATTTGATAAAGCAGGTAACAATAGCAAGGAAATTTGGAAGCACATTAAAAACGTCACAAAGAATCAAATTCGAGGTTACTGCTTACTAATCCTTCACCACTCATATCCGCTAACAAAGTAAATAACTTTTGTTAATGTTGGGAAAACTTTGGCCGAACAGATTACGAAACATTGCGCCTAACCCAAAAGTTAAACATCAGCAGTAACCTGAAATCATTTTCTATGCTGGATACTGACGAAAACGAAATAACCTGACTCATTTCGGGCCTTAGAGATGACTGTGCAGTGGGATGGGATAATAATAAGCAATAAGATCCTTGAACGATTTAGGCATGTACCTATTGGTACCTCCCTTAACGCAATTGTTTCGAAATTGTCTTTCCAAAGGAATTTTCCATAATTGTATAAAGAAGGCAGTTATTATCCCTATCTATAAATCTGGAGACAAGGACCTGGTTAATAACTATAGGCCAATATCATTACCTTCTTCAATCTCGAAAATACTTGAGAAAATTATAAACAACAGACTAGTTAGCTACCTAAAAAAAAACAACTTGCGCAACTTTGTCACGTGCGCAATTTGGCTTCAGAGCCAAATTATCCACAGCCGATGCGGTGCACGGCCTGACCGGTTATGTCTCAGAAGAGCTAGGTAAAGGGAACCAGGTCCTGGGAGTCTTCCTTGATTTAGCGAAATCCTTTGAGTGTAGAGACACTGTCAAAGAAGAAGCACAGAAACAGAGGTGACAGAGGCGACTGCCTATCTGACCTCCACGACCCAGTTAGTACTGGGTAATACGATAAACCTGTACACTGTTACACTGTTTACTTCGCCCTGTGTCAATCTAAATATAATTTAATCACTGCATCACTTCTTGGGGTGGCGCACCAAAAACTATCTTGCTTCCTCTTGAAATAGCTCAAAGAGCTATTTTAAAGGTAGCAAACTTCCATCCCTTTTTCCTTCCCACAGATCAGCTATATAACTCCTGCAACGTGTTGACTGTTCGCCAGCGTTTCTATTATGCACTTAGTGTTAAAACAGCACACCATGCTCACGTACAATGCTGAAAATACTAACAAGAGACGGAATGAAATATAATGCAACCTCCAAACATGTCTTTGTCGAAAGATTATTTTCATGTTTAAGCCAATTTCTGTACAATAAATTAAATAGAAAAATAAGTATCTATAAGCTAAATTATTTTAGCTGTAAAAAATCCATATGTATTTTTTTACAAACAACCTCTTATGCACAGAAAGATCTACTGGTTGTCTGCAAATAAACCGCGAACACGCTGTTTTTTATTCTTATGTAAGTTTTAATTTTAGTACTTATTTTTCACCTATGTTAATTTATCTATTGTAACTAGGTATTTACTTCCACTTTGTAGCCTGAGACACTTCTTCAACCTAGTTCAGGCAAAGAAGCAACTGTGCTCAATATGTGCACCCTGTTTATAAATAAACGATTATTATTATTAAAGTCCTGGGTACATTCTTATTGTTTCTATGTGTGAGAACAATGTACGAAAAAAAAAATAAAGACTAAGATAAGCCCTGGAAGTTCAGTTAAAGTATCACTAGTCTCAACTGACGGCGCGCGGCGCTCGTTGCAGGTCTGAACAATTCTCTTAACGTCTTGTTTAGATGATGACTAGAAAACGTACATTTAACTTTCAGTTTGATGACATTGATTACGGTGGCGATAAAAAGCAGAACACTTACGCAAACAGTTCGTGTATGGGAACATTTGGGACCATCTTGTTGCCTCCCTTCTTGCGCTGGAAGTAATCGCCGTCATATCTCTCGTCTGGATTGATGACGGAGTATATCCAGGACAAGTACCTGAACAGGTCCATGAAGCGAGCGGGCGCTGCGCAGCCGGGGCCCTGGACGGCCAAGCCAATCTGATGATAGATGGATAGAACATATGTACCATGTATACCATACAAATTCCAGGTTTCATTACAAAGTAGATGTTATACATAAGGCGACACAATGAGCGGTCTTATCGCTACCAGCGGTCTTTTCAAGGCACCCTTTGGATGGATTTAAACAAAGCGGAACATCACGCCTGTAACCCCCGAAGGGTTAGGCAGAGGTGTTACATAGTACACCCACACTTCACCAGCTATGTTTAAGACTCATGTTATAGGGGGCGAGGATAATTATTGCCATCCACCAGGTACAAATGCAGGACCCCATACAACGCGGGCCATTTATGATCCAGACAAAAAAAAAACGAAATGACATGGAGACCAAGTGCCTTTCGACTTCTTTACGGGTCTATTTACTCCCTTTATGTATGTGATATTATAAAAACCAGGTTGAAGGTTCCAGTAGCGTTGGACACGAGCGCCATTCCGTTCTCCCAGATGCACTCTGTCACAATGCTCGGCGCATATCCACACAGATAATAATATCCAGAGGGAGCGAGCTCTTGGGATGGCAACTGAAAACAGAATCATTTAAACTTCATTATTTTCTTGACCTCATCCCAAGTTATTTAGGGGTCGAGGCAGTATGTCTTCTTTGTCCATGCTTCTCTATTAGTCTAGTCGTCATTTCTTGAGCCACCCCTTTTCTAGCCATATCATCGTTCACGCAGTCCTTCCTCCATCCATCGTTTCTTTAAGCTTCCTCTACTCTTATTAGCATCCCCATTCATACTCAAACATTTTTTTTTCCTTAGCCTATATTGTCCTACTGCTGGGCAAAGGCCTCTCCATAGCCTTCCTCTCTTCTCTTCGTGCGGTTTTTTCCGGTCAATCTCTTACGAACACCTCTAAGTCCTCACGCCTGCGTTATCTAGGCCTCCCTCGGTGACGAAGATGGTCTTCTGGCACCCACTGCGTAACGACTCTGGCCCAAAAAGCTCAAAACTTAGCTTACGATATATTTCTCAATCCTCTGCATCATATCATCACAACCGATTACCCCACATCAATCAAATATTGTAACTTAAATTCACAAAACACACAATGAACTCACTCTTGCCCTCCTATTACTATGATATTCTTCGCATGATTTTTCATCCAGAAATTGTATTTTGTAAAGAATTTTCTCCAACTTTTTGTTATCTGCAAAACAAAAATATTGTGGTTATAGAAGGTCGAAATTATATATTAACTAATAAAGTTGAAGAGTTTATTTGTTTATTTGAACGCGCTAATCTCTGGAACTACCAGTGAGCTTCGTTAACCCAATTTTTGAGGAGGCTTATATAATAGGTCATTTATCAAAGCGCCACGACCCATGGGCGCCGAGCCAAAAAAAAAAGCGTTGGGTGGTGAAATAATTCGTGAAAAATTACATAAATGTTACACCCACATTTCGCCAGTTATGTGTCAGTCCTATGCAATACGGCGCGAGCTTATTGGCATCAACCGGGCACGAAGGCAAACTCCGTGGCTGCTACTGATATATCCTTGATAGAAAAACTCAATAACACTTGGCCCGACCTGGAAATCTTACTCAGGAGTTCAGGACCTCAAACTCAGCAGCTGTAATTGCGCCTACTAGACCAACGATGCAGCTGTGCTGTACTATATGTATAAGGTACTCCTCTGCCAATCCCTTCGACGATTAATTTCGCGATTTTATGTTAAGTTACATAATTATATTAGGTCATGCACATTCTTTCTGATTAAGTACTTACCGTCAGTAATACCAGTGAGGTAGAGATATCTAGAAGCATGGTATGTGTGGGAGGTGGGCAGGCAGATAGGAGTCAACGGAACTGGAAGTAAGCAGATGCTGATGAATATATTATATTATACAATATTTAGTGTTAATTCTGCAAATAAATCCATGGATGGCTGCAGGTTAGAGCACACCCCTGCCTAACGCAAATATATGCAAATGCAGGAAATGCGAAAAATAAACATGCAAGATGCACCCAAACTTATACTCGACGCGTGTTTCGCCCCACGGGGCATCCTCAGAAGATGTCGACTCGAAGACCCCTAACACAATACTAAATATTTGCATAACATTTGGAATGAGCGTTATTTCTGCGAAGTAACGCTCATTCCATAACTCATCAATAGAGGCTGTAATCTCATTAACATAAGACTCACAATCGTCGACTTTGTCAAGGTTCAGCTCGATAATGGCGATGCTGTTGAGTGTGGGGTACTCAGGGTGAGTGACGTAGGAGGACGGTTTGACGAACCATGGAGTGTTCCGAGCACGGAAGAACATGGCACGGCTGTTCTTCCTAAAGAGGCGAAGAGACAAAGAACAATTAGTTTAGATGTTGCAAAAGAGGGCGCGAGGCTAAATAATAACGGCCGCATGGGTCGGTCTTCCAGGTTAAGCAGTATTTTTTGAGGTTGGTCCGTGGATGGGATCTTTACTGACCGAATTCCCTCCGTTTCCGGAAAGTATGTTAAGCCGTTGGTCCCGGCTTTTATTGGTAATTCCTTGAATGTCGTTACGAATAGTCAGAAGCCTAAAAGTCGGACTACCAGTAATAAAAGGGAGTATAGGGCTGTCGCTCCGTGTCAAAAACTGGTATTCAGCTACAGATGTAACAGAATAGCAGTTTTATCAGGTTAGACTGGAAGCCGACCCCAACATAGTTGGAAAGAGAATAGGCAGGTGATAATTACTGTAAATTCCACTATAGGTTCCCTTGGACATTCCATCAGGAATGTTCCCCAGAGTCTATGTTGGTGCCCAGTTGATAGAAATGGACCAGCTCCTAACTACGTGAGACTACATATGACTGGGTATACTACAGGGACACCTCGGCCGAACTCCTTCCGGACACATAAGTTATGTGTACTCACTTGAGGATATTTTGCGGTATCCTGACGATGTCGTCGGCGTTAGCGAGCACGTATTTGACATTGATTAGCACGATCCCAGTCATGGCAGTACGACCCTTATCCCATTCACCTGTAAATGTATTGGCAATCAAACTTCATTTAAAAAAAAAAACGAGGGTACACTTACTTTGAACCCCAGGGATCGCATATTGATCAAGTTTAGCAAAGTGTATGGGGCTGAAACATGGTCGCTCAGGCAGCCAATCGCTAAACTTTAAGTAATAGCCTAGGGTAGCGGAAAGAGCAATGTTTTGGATCTCTCTTTGTGATCACACTTAATTTGTGATCACATTTACAGAGATCTGAACAAGAACGAAGATAACTGATAGCTACGATGGTAACGCGGAAAAAGTGGAAATAGTCAGGTCCCATCAGCGCAGTCCGGATGGTGGATGGAGAAAGAATGTGTTGGAGCGAAAACTCAGAACTGACAGCGTATCGATAGGACAATAGGCAAGCTACCAGGTAGAACCAACTGGTCAGAGTGGCAGGCAAGAGTTGGATGAGGGAGGCCTAAGACCAGGTAAAGTGGCGTGCAAAGGAAAGATAAAGGTTGAAGAAGAAGTCAATGCTTGGTTGGATGAAAACAAAAACGTCGTACTTACGTAGATGCACAATGAGTACCCCGAGCCAATTGAAGTGGGCACTCTGTCCAAGGTTCCCCTCCTGCACCCGCGCCGTGCGCGCCCGGTCACAGTGTTCCGCCGAAGAAAGGACTAGAAACAAAATTGGTTATAGTCGGAACTTTGCAACGAGTTATTTTTTCAAACAATTCACCCACAGCGTCCTCCTGACAATGTCATGCAAGCGCTAAAAAAAACTTCCTTTCTTTCTCTCTTACATTAATTGGACAGCAACCAGCCGGTGGTAGTTATATCTGATGCGCTACTAACGGTCCTCCGACCCGGTGGTCGCAGGACCTTCGAGATCCAGTACCCGTCTGGTCGGGAAGATCTTCCCTTTTGCCAGCACATGTTTGACTATTGGTGTAGCTATGCAAATAAAGTTATTATCATGGTCTTTTAAATATAATATTAACATTACACTTATATCAGCTTGAGTACAGTGCCGTATACTGGCGACGCAGCCCATAAAATCGTCCATTCTCATCATACATAGTATGTCGGCGTGAACTCTTTTCTAGACTGTCACTTGACATCTTGTCAATGTCAAAAACGAACACCGGGCACTGGTGAGGCGGCCATCTTATGAAAACAGTCAGAATAGAATAGAATTTAATATACTTTAGTGTCCACCAAAATTGAAACAGAACGGTTTTACAAAATTGTTAATTTTATGGTTATAATGGCGGTCTTATCGCTGATAGCGATCTCTTCCAGGCAACCTTTGGATGGAGTGTACGACCATGAAATAAAAAAGGGGGGTAGTCAATAGTGTACTGCTAATACTATACAAAGTTTAAATAATACAAGTTATTCACTACTTAGTCAGTTAGCTTTGAATCACTGGAAAGCGCACGCAGTCACGTACTCGGTGGACGTTATACTTTATTTAATCTAAGTGATCTATAATTATTATTTTGTGAAACGTTGATTGAATTATCAAGAGTTATAAGTAGAGTGATTGTGGCATGTGTTATTTTATTGAAATACCGCGTCCCTTCCCGATAATCCACGCCTACCTGAACATGGAGAACACATATGAAAGTCGAAAGACTTCACATAAATATAACAATATTAACATAATAAAATTAAACTTCTTGAAAAAAAAATTACACGCTTTTATTGTAACGAAAAGAATAAAATTAGGTTTATATTGCCACTGAACCGTCCAGCCGATTGCTTTTCACAACATTACATACATTTTGAACGCTCATACAAATTTTCGTGTCCGTACTATTAACCATTGAGGAGTTCTCTCGTGAGGAGGCGAAACTGGCTGCAGAGTGTAGGATCAAGTCATGTCTATCATAAAAATGTATTGTCACCCGAACTAAAGATGTGTGCAAAATTTCAACTCAACCGGATCCGGGACCTCAACCGGACAACTTACATACATACATAGTACATACGAACAGTGCAAGTTTAATAAAGTTTATAAAAAATACAGATAGAACTGGTATTGGTTGGCTGGCTGTTGAAACTGGTATGGTACTGGGCCAAAGTGGTGGTTGTACACGGTGGTTGCCGGAAGACGGACGGCGCTGCCGAGGCCGGCCCAGAAAGAGGTGGTGACACGAGCTGGACGCGTATCGCGAGGGCTGGTTCGAGGAAGCACGGGAAAAGAGCACATGGAAGGAATTGGGGAGGCCTTTGCCCAGCAGTGGGAGAGTATAGGCTAATAAAAAAATTAAATAAAAATACAGCACAAGCAACTCACCGATAAGAGGAACCAATTTCAAGGACAGCAGCAGTCGCATCAGCATTTTCTCAGAACTATTCACAAGTTACACGTACAGATGTGCGAAAACTATAAGCGCGACGCCTGGCAATTACCTTAAAGATAAACTACAACGGACTATACTTTATATGACCTAAAATAACGGTTTGAGGTAATGAATTTCATTAATACATATTTGTGTTTGAATTTAATTAAAAGATTTTTTAATGTAATTAAAATATTTGCTATTTTTAATTTAATTGTAATTCGATTATTTATTTTCTTAATGTATTGCAATTGTGATAATTATTAATAAATAAACGACACCTATTCACAGGTTTGTACCGACTGAAAACAAGCAACACACTTGTTTTTAATAAGTGACTAGATTCAAAGACATTCAAAAGACTGTTGTGGCAATCAATGGAAAATGCGCACGGATATGGAGTACTAAACAGAAAGTTCTTTTGAAGAATTTAAACTATCTCCTGGAAGCACCAACTTTTTTTTTCTTTTCTAACAACCATCTAAAAGCTATCAATAAATAAAGCTGGCATTATTATTTATAAACATGTTATTAATAGTTTCAAATCATCTCATTATTGTTATTTTGAAGAAAATAACAACCTAGGCTAAATGTTAGTCGAATCTCTCACTCCCTAAAACAGATGTTTTTCTTTTTGCTATAAGAAAGTGGGGTTAATCGGTGCATTGCCTGATGAGCACTCCATGCACTACTTCGTCTGTATGAATTGGTTTATTGTTGATATTATATATGTATATACACAATAATATAAACATCTTGCGAGTCTTGTTGTTGTCTTCATCTTTTGAGTTGCAGCCAAACGCAAGCCTGCGTTGCGGCAAAACTTGCATCATATAGATTTGATGAAATTGTGTTAGGGATCTCAAATTAAGAAGAATATTTCCGTGTTATCGGTTATAAATTATTTTATTAACTTTTGTTTGCTGTCTGCCTGACTTGACATTATTTAGAGCAATTTTTAACCGACTTCAAAAAAAGGAGGAGGTTCTCAATTCGGTTGTATTTTTAGTGTTTGTTACCTCATATCTTCGTCATTTATGAACCGATTTGAAAAAATTTTATTATATATCTGAAACCTTCCAATTGGTTCGATAGAAATTTTATCAAAATCGGTTCAGTAGCTTGGTTTTTAAATCAAAATAGCTGGAAAATATGTCATCCAAGTAAAAGAAATTGCTGAATTGATACTTGACAAGGATTTGTGTGTAATGCGATAACTAAAAAGGGTAAAATAAAAAGTTTTTGCAAAAAAAAAAATAACCGAATCCCAAAAAAAAACTGACTATTGTTTGTTTCTTTGACTTTTTTGGCACTGACTTCCGAAAGTAAAGTTCTTTTCCACTTTTTTTAGTGTTTTTTTTTTGTTATAATATAATATGTTATAACAAAATAAGATTTTAGAAAAAAAGAAAATATTTGAAAATGAAAATAAAACATGATTTCTTTGAATATTATTGATTAAAGTTCTAAAGGGCCGTTGGAATGAATGAATGTGAATAAGAGTAGACGAGAGTAGTGATTTCGACCGAAGTGGAAACGATTAGAGTAGAGAGAGGTCGTGCGGCATCCCTCCTACTCTCATATGATTGTTCGAATTTTGCACGTCTCTTCTCCACTGTACTCGCTTCTGGTTTGGTGGCAACCAAACCCTATTGAGAGACCAGCTGTGATATTAATAACAGAAAAACAAAATGGCTGACATTATATAGTAATTTCTCGACCGTTGAGAATATTATAATAATATTTTCTTGTTTTTTGTTTGGATATAATATATTGAACATTTTAATTCATATTCATTTTATTTGCGTTTCACAATGTAGGTAAAAGGTGTTACAAGTCTTTCAGCTAGAAACAATATTATGAACCCTGTTAGGGCTCACTGATAAATAATTTATATTAAAATGTTTGCAGCTAATGATAATTTACATTATAGCGTTTTATAATTATTGGGGTTAAATAAATAACGCTCGCCGAGGTTGGTCCGTGGATGGTTGACTATCCTGTGAATCGGAAAGCGTTCAGCTTGTGGTCCCGGCTGTCCTTTGTAAATTGTTGACAGTCGTTGCGGATAGTTAGGAGCCAGTCTTACTAAGGTATCGTGTTACTCAATAACTAAGTTGTGGAGGTCAGAAGGCCAAAAAGAAAAATACAAGTATTCAGCTGCAGTTAAGACCGTGTCCAACATAGACTTTGGGAAAAGGTGGACGATATTGACTAATTTATGAAGAACACTCCTCAGAAAGGCACTGATGAACCAGCAGGTCACCACCACAGGTCCTGGCGCCCTCTCACTGCGTGCTGCACTTACAGTCTCCTCCACTTCCTCCACGTAAGTCACTACCTTCACTTCGTCCTCTCTCACCATGTTATCAACCCAATCGTCTACTCCCCAAACAGATTTTGGCGTCGCTGTTCGTAACCTTACTATCAGCTTTTTGCGAGGTCGTGTCGTTGCTGATTCTGTCGTTGGTGTACTATCCCACCACGAACGGTTCGGGCTCAGATCTCCCGGATCCGCATACATTTCAAAATTTAAGGTAGCCTGGTGAAAGAATTCCATTTTAACATACAAATCACAATTCAGTACTCTTCCGTAAAACACATCGTCGTCTGTTATAAATTTTGGTATGAAACGGCCTGACCGTCGGGGAACCAACTCCCTGGCTCTTTCTGGCCTTCTGGGTCCTTCTGGCTCTCTGGGTCCTTCTGGATCCCTGGCTTAGGTATCCGTATTGTTTTTGCACCGTTAAATACTTGGAGTATCTCTTCGGGAGTTTCAATTTGCCCTGTCCCTTTTTGAAGTTAATCACTTCTTTAAACGATAAAATTGCTTGTGAAGGGCTATTAGAATCTACCTGTTAAGAAAACAAATAAGTACTAATTTTTATCCTGTTGATATAATTTTACTTAAGTTACAGCAAATTATACTAAATTGTATCCATAGAAATAAGTAATGTTCATTGGCATCGCCAGGGCTGAGCTGAGAGGGACAGTTGCTCCCCGCTAGAGGCTCCGGATTTAAAAAAGTTATAACTTTTGCTGCCTGATGCCACAGAATTAGTAAGTACGTATTAAATTGTAGCGTACAATAGAATCAATCACAAACTAAAGTATTTTTAAGGCTAAAAATCAGTATCTGAGTACTCTTACTACCGCAAAAAACTTACACATTTTTTTAAACTAACGCGTGGGTTTTGTTATTTGAACCCGGCGAAAAAACTTTAATCACTGAGGCTCCTTTTTTTCTGCCTCTGGATTGGCATTCCTATTGAATTTTCGCAGGATTAACCGGTATAAACAGAGGCTGAAATTAAGTAGGAGCCGCTTGCCCGAGGCCTTAAGAGGCAATTATGGCAAACACAAGATTGCTAAGAAAATAAAATTGTTTTAAACATAACTAAAGCTACATATTAAAGTCTCACGATCATGTATTCTGAGCTTCAGAAGAAAATTCAAAGATACCTAAAGGGCAAAAGAGATATTGCTATGAATGGAAATATCGTGATACGTCTTATTCGAGAAATTAATTTAAGGAGACTTGTTGGCATGCAGAACGGATAGTGATCAATGATTACTTAACAAACTGATGAGTGATAGCCTACTTCGTTATTAAACTTACCTACTAATAATGACCACCATTGGAAAACTCTGGTATAGTTTTATTTAAAAAATATTTATAAAAGGATACTTAAAAAAAATTATTAAAGTATATAATTAAAATAGAATAGAATATTAATTTATTGATATTGTAGATTTGTAACAAATAAAGGTGATATTTTTTTTAATAAAAGCATAGGTACCAATAAATCAATTAATACCCCTAGGGTGGAGTTAACACAATGATTATGGACTATCAGCTACAAACGTACATGAAGTTGAGTAAGGCTTTTAATCCAGACGACATGGTTAATTTGTTTCATAAGATAACATTCTTAATGAGAAATGGGCTGTTGTAAAATCTTACATAATAAGCTATGTAAAACAAATGACACAAGTTACAAACATTCTCTAAATAAACAACCGAAACTATCTTGAATGCTTTAGAGGGGCTGGTGCAGCGACAGGTCAGACAGGTCGCGCTGCGGCCGTCTCAGCTGCAGCACAACCACTGGCTCCCGAAGTACTTGTGTCGCATAAGCAGGGAGCCGGATGTCCTTCTGCGAAACAGTTATGTCGCCGAAGGAAGCTGCAGAAAGGGCCGCTGAAGACGCACCCAGCGTCGGCAGACTGTGGGCAGACAACAACCCACTAAACAGGTCCAGGGACGACGGATTTGGGGACATCAGTCGACCTCCATCACACTGGACCTGAGATGGTGGCGCCTAGTGATTCACGCGCGCGTCTCTTAGTGGGGGGGGAGTTTAACAATTCACTCCCCCCTCTGGATGAGGCCGGTCAAGCGGGCCGTCACCAGTCCGGGGTAGTAGAAGTCGCATTAGATCCTGCTGCCCCCCGACGCAAGTGTGCGAGGGAACACCGGGGAGGTTTCAGTCAGCGCAAGGCTGGCAGGCACCTCCGCTCTGTCGAGAGCGGAGCACTTCCATTAAGGAAATCAAACTTGACATAAAAGTTTACGGTTAGTTCTAATAGTTGATGACTGCACCTGGATTTTTTCTATTGATAAGGAGATGAGGTACCTGCTTGAGACTTGCGCAGTCCAGGGAAACATGGCACAACATGGAGGGGACCTATACATGGCAGTGGGTGGAACAAAACTGCCTATGAATTAATGAAAGTTCTAAGTATCTACTTTTTAATAGAAGACAGTACGCTTACTTTATAAGTTATGGATCCGTTGGTTAAGCGGGGGCGAGACGTCAGCGTAAAGAGTTCGCTATATATTAGCTCCTGGGGCGAGGAGCAGGCGTTCGTGAATTGCTCCCATTTGTCGTCGACTGAAACATAACAGAACATCACACTCATATTCCTTGAAGCTGTAGGCAAAAGTAGCCAAACTTTAGTTTTATTTATCGTTCCTATGAAGAAGTGTGAGCTTATAGTCAACAACCATGATACGATTGACGGCAACCCTTAGTTTAAATGAGTTCCTACAAAAACGACTATAAACTCTAGGTAATAATTACAAAATCGATGTAGTATGTATACATAACATAAAATCACGCCTGTAATCCCCGAACGGTTAGGCAGAGGTGTACCTAATAGTACAACCACATTTCGCCAGTTATGTTTAAGTCCCATGTAATAGGGGGCGAACCTATTGCCATCAACCGGGTACAGATCCAGTAGTGTAGTATGCATACGTAGAATATTTTACAAAAAGTGTTAAAAAGAGGGTTACATACCTTGCATTATTGTTGGAGCTATTTGCTATACAGATAAGAAAAAAGAGTATGAACGTATTACAAGTCGGTACAGTGATAATAAACAGTTAGACATATTACAGGCAAAGATATCTCTTCACTACTTCAAAAGTGTTCATTTGAAAATTCATACTACCACATCATAGATCAGTATTATCATAGACTGGTTTAAGCTTTCACGGTTTATAACTAAACTAACACTGTCACTTATGGGATATCTTCCGTGGTTATTGTTTATTTTGAGCTCCTGAAATTTCGACGCTGTTGCAAGCGCCATGACTAAGAAGAGTCGCGATGAGTGGAGAATGTAGGTGGATGGTAAAAACTTGTGACAGTGTAAGTTTAGTATTGTACTTCAGAAGACGAGAATAAGCTGAATAAACAAAACATGTAATAGCTCCATCTGGACAGAACTTTTAGCTCCCCCACACAGAAGTATGATTCAAATGATATTGACAATTAAATAAATTAAATGAACCCTGCAAAAGCTGAGTTAAATATCCTCTTCTTGTTTCTTCTCGCGTATCCTTCCTTGTTGATAAAAATGATGTTTATTCAAAACATTTTACAAGCACTTAAACTCGTCCATAATGAATTTAAATCATGAGAACTAGATGAGGTTGGTGTTTCCTATCTGACTACTCCGAGAAAAAATAAACTGAGAGATCAGTACTATTTAAAGGTCTAGACATAATCTTCGCCAAGTCATAAATGTGAACCATGCAGATTATTAGTTAACCACACAATCATTTGTCAACTCAGACCTAGGGGAGTCCTGGGGGGTTACCATGATCTGTTAGTGCAGGAATGTTTTAGTATTATTCCGAGAGTGGGAAAGTGACAGCGCTAGACAGATCTTTTACCGACTCGGAATACTACTAAAACATTCCTGCACTAACAGATCATGGTAACCCACCTGTACTAAATACAAAATATTTTCACCTCCATTAGATTGTTGATTGTCTCAATATATATATATTTTGTATTGTTAGCTGTAAGCCCCCTAAACATAATAAAATAAAATTAGCACTGAGTACTTACAACGATAAATAAGTATAGATTTCTCATCCTTATCGGGCCTGATTATGTGATGTTTCATTGCATCCTTATCGAAGGGATACCGCTGAAACTGATGAGTGATAATCTCGCCTGCCTTTCGCTGAGAACCGTTCATTCTGAAACAATAAAAAAATATCTAAATAATTAAACGTAAATATCGGTCAAAGCTCAGAATGGTAAAACATGGTGTACCTCAGGGGAGCGTTTTGGGCCAACACTGTTCCCGGCAATGTTGGAGAAAAATATATATTTATGTGATACGCTTTATCAAACCAAATTAAACTGAAGTACTTAGAAATTATCTTTCAATACACTTCCTCGAAAACTGGCTCTTATCGCACTACGTAATCGTAGTGTTGGTTCAACATGCTATGGATTTCACCCTCGTGGTTTTCTTCTTATATTCCCGCACTATAGTGCGGAAATAAAAATTCCACAGCCAAGTGGTGAGGCGGCTCGCCCCCACAGACATTTTTTTTTAAATTTTTTTTTTCTATTCCATTTAATCAATTTGAAATTTGAACAAATTTGGACTAAAAACTAAAACCAAAAACTAAAAGTGTATCGAAAAACGTCGTTTGATACACGTGGACATTTGTTACTGCAGTTCTCTGCTCCATAACACCCTCGCCTGTGGCTCGTGTGTTTATTTCCATAACGCCTCGGCCGCAATAACAAATTTTCCCCACTTAAATCAAAATGTACTATTTTCGCCTTTCATCGTGACTTTTTCCACAGAACTTCTTATATAGCTTCAGATGTAAGTAGTGCTAGACGCATGTATGGCTCGCCTATGATTTGGGAATGGAATGGATTTGGAAAGGATATTTTGCCAACCGGCTGTACTGATCGGACCGACCAGAACTATGTTGTAGTAACCCTTAAGCACCGCCCGTGTGTCGCTTGCGTCGCATCGCCCATGAATCGCGCACGCTTCACTCGTTTCGTTCCAAAAATCACGTCGTGTTTACTCACGGTAGGCTCTAAACAACATCATTCATTTGATTTCTCCACAGCCGCTGTCACAGCACGCATGTTGCTTGAGCCAATGGATTAGGCGAAAGACTCACGTGAGCTCATGTTCTGGAATAAACTCGTCACCTTCTCTGCGACTGAAGCTGGAGTCGTCATAGATCTCGTCCGGACTGGTAACGGAGTTGATCCAATAGAAGTACTGGAACAGGTCTATGAAGCGAGCGGGCGCCGCGCAGCCTGGGCCGTGGACGCCGAAGCCGATCTGGGGATGACATGGTTAAGTAAACTAAAGACTGGGATATTTGTATCCTTCTACAAAATGCATTTCGCCATTACAGAAAAAGAAACAAGTGGCGAATCTTTTCACGGCTAGTTAGTACTAAACCATAATAATCACGCGTATATGCCCTCAGTGGACCAGACAAAGGTGAACCTAAAGTTTATCCATATATCGCAAACGAAGAAAGGTAGAGCCAATTGCCATAAACCGCGCTCAAATCCAAGTTGCTATGAAAAATTCTTTGACGTGATCTGCGTCCAGCAACACTCGCATGCGCGCTTGGATACGCAAGTCTTAACATCTTTTTTTCAAATTATTTCATTTATTTTACTTGCTGTCGCTGCGCTGTCGCAAAACTTGAACGTGTAGCTCGTGCTCAATCAATATTAAAGACAATGCCGAATGAGAACTCTCTTTGAATCCATTTGTTTAATGCCTGAAGATGGAAATAGATTCTACTCCCCATTTGTTTGTTTAATGTATTACCACGATGCTAGAAAAATAGAGCTTATTTTGCCATATCAACGCTGTCCCAAGACAGCTAGAAGTCGCGCACCCACTATATTATCCCATTTGAATGAAACACAGGACAACATGTCAAAAAAATTTCGCGGTATAGGATACAATACACATACCAGGTGGAAGTACCCACTCGCGTTGGACACGAGTGCCATCCCGTTGTCCCAGACACACTGAGTGACGTTGCTCGGCGCGTAGCCACACAAGTAGGCAGAGGGGATGCGTTTCTGGGACGACAACTGGAAATAGAAACATTTATTACATCGTTCGGTTTCTGACCAACCTTTTTTAGAAAATATTAGCAGGCGGCTTGTGAACCTAGGAATATTGAAAGTAAAGTATTTGTGGGGGAAATCGTTCATTCCTACTATTTCCAAGGAGGCAATTGAACACCACCTACCTTGTCTCAACTCCCAGGTCAGCAGAAGAAGTCGGTGGAGGACTGTACAACGTGAGGTCGACCAACGGAAGCGCGATTATCGCTTGTGCGACAAAACTATACCACCACAGTTCGAATACACGCTTGTGCTGGCACGTCTGTGACGTGTGTGACAGGCAGTCTAGATGTATTCTGGATTCAAAGGTCTTGAAAATCGGATATCACACGTTAGTGAGTCCACAAACACTACAGATGCTAGAACGTTTAGCTTGAAGAGACGATCACAAATAGAGAGGAAGAAACGTTTGTCCAGCTCAGCGGGTAATGTCGTACTGCGGTCACGGATTTATGTTGCCGCGAAGTAGCTCGAGAGCAAGCTCACTGGTGATTTACCAACTACCCTCAATTCGATTATACATCATCAGAGTAAAAGAGAAAAATTAACTATTTACATGGTGCTCCGTACAAACGAAGCGGGAAAAGACAGAAGAATGATCATGATAGAGAAAATAAAAGGAAGTGGAATGGATTATTACATTAACGGACACGAATGTTTACAGCCACATTGATAGAAGAGAAACATAATAAAGGAAATAAAAATGAAGGGTTAGTAAAAGATCTGCATAAAGAAGTGGTTCAAAATTATACCGTGTCCGAAATTCCTACTACAGATAACTACTGGTAAATTGTTTCTGGATGAAATTGAGGTTTCTCCGAGCAAAATAAATGCTCCAGATACCCATTCTAAATGAACACACTGTAATACGAGTTTTGAGGTATATGGAAGAGGGTGTAAAAATTATTTTCATTTATTTAAAAGTATGAATTTTTCGGAAGTCTAAACTCAAGATTTTCCAGCGGGCAATGGGGCGCAGCATAATAAGCAAATCGCGTTAGAAACATCACCCTACGTTCCATAACTCGGGTTGCAGATGTCGGAGTAAAACAGCCAGGCTGAAGTGGGAGTGGCTGACCACGTAGCTCTAATGCACTCAGAGAGGTGGGCAAAGATAGTCACTCATTGGACGCCTGACGGAGGAAATCGTTGTCGAGGTAGACCGCGGCGACGGTAGTGCGACGATCTGATCTTGTTTGTGCGGTGAACGTGGCCTTTCCCAGCAGTGGGACACAGAAGATGACAAAAAAATAAATGAATGTTTCGAAAAGCTGTTGCAAACTTTTCTTGCGCGATGGAGGATTTGTTTACAAAGTTTGTATGTGGTAGTATTAATAATTATTACGTAGATGCCGCGACTCTCATTTGACTAGGTGCTAACAGTAATACAATTGGTGCAAAAGTTCCAAGTATATTTATATTTTAAGATATCTACTTACCCCTGCTCTGTGATAAAATTCTTCGCAAACTTTTTTATCCAAATATTGTATTTTGTAAATGACTTTCTCCATGGCTTGATTTTCTGCATAAAATATTGAAAGACTTTTTTGTTATTTCCGAAAAATTAAGAAGATTGTAATTCCAGTCGAGTACATTGCGAATAAGATTGAATATCGAATGGATGTCTGAATAACAAATAATACTCCATGTGTAATGAATAACTCACCGTCCGTAAACCCAGTGAGGTAGAGATATCTTGAGGTGTTGTATTTTTCGCCACTCGGGAGGCAAATCGGATTCAACGGAACTGTAAGTGATGTTATAATGTATTGTTTATGTTTGACTGCCTCGTTGCTCTAGTGGTCGGAAGCGCGAATGCTAAGCGTTATCTTCGATTCCCAGGTCGGGCTACGCTCCCGGTCGTCCCGGTGGCCGGGGGCCACCACGTGGCCCCCGGCCACCGTAGACGCGGGCCTGTGGACGGTGAGCTAAGGGCTAGCTCGCCGTCCCTCGGTCTTAGGACGACAGGCCGTGTCGACGGCGCGTTCGTGTTCCACGCGCGCCTCAAAGAGATGTCAGCATAGGGAAGGGGCCCGCAAGGGCCGATGCCTGCCGGGTGCTGCGGGTTGTTCGAAAGAGATACCGCGGCCCCGGAACACAAAGGGCGATGAAGGAACATGGGTGGGTTTTAGTCAGTAAAAGTCTGACACACCCTCCCGCTCAGCCCAGAGCGGGAGAAGTCATTTGATGATTTCCCATCCGAAAAAAAAAAAAGGTCGGGCTACGAGTTTTTTGGTTTTTCCATCAGGAATTTCCCAGTAGCAGCCACGGAGCCTGGATTTGTGCCCGGTTGATGGCAATAGGCTCGCCCCTTATTACATGGGACCTAAACTATCTGACAAAATAAGGGAGTACTTAGGTACACCTCTGCCTAACCTTTCTGGGATTACAGCCGTGATGTTATGTTATTTTTGTTTGACAGCTTGTTCAAGCTAGTAGTAGTAATTAATAAGTATTACCCAGTAACTGGGTTGTGAAGGTCAGACAGTCGCTTCATGTAAAAAAATCAGTTGCACCCGGCTATACTGGAAGCCAACCTAACATAAATATGTAGTTGGGAAAGGGCTATGCAACTGACGAATTTCATGTTTTCAAGCTTTGGCAATGTCAACTCAAAAAACTCGTGTCGGGGGCATGTAGCTCATGATCAAGCAGTCAGGTGTATTTCGAAAAAAACCCTGAACCTCATCCCGAACATTATGGACTTTATTGACTTTAATTAAGTCTGTAACAAAACCGAATGACTCACAGTCATTCACTTCGTCGAGGTCGAACTCGATGAGCGCGATGCTGTTCAGGGTGGAGTACTCGTACTCAGGATGAGTGACGTAAGAGCTCGGCTTGACGAACCACGGGTTGTTTTTAGCTGCGAGGAACATTGCCTTGCTGTCCGACCTGTCGCAGAAGATAGAGAGAGAATATTGAAGGGTAAATTGAGCAGAGAGCAGCATTGTATTAGAGAGAGGACATACTTTTCTAGGCTAAAGGCACTCCGAAAAAACTGTAGGTCAATGCAATAAAAGCTGAAAAAGAAATGATTCGACGTGGCTTGCGCCAAACGACAGGTGACAAAATAATGATACGTGGTTGCTTAAACCAATTCTGCTTAATTAATGCTGTACGAATCGCCTAAGCAGACCATATGCCACTTGCTATGGTATTCAAAGTGGCGGTACTCCAGTACACTTCTTAGAAGCCGGTGATGCCACTATTAACGTGGCCACCTACAGGAGTGATGTAAAAGATTTTTTTTTTATTGTTTCAACGTCTTTCTCGGTGTCCTATTAACCCTACAGTTGAGGTTTTCGTTACGGCAGTTGGAGTTTGCAATATTAAATCTAATGTACGTTTAGGAACGAACTTGGTGAATAATAAAAACAGAGTTCAAAGTGGTTTTCGTCAAAAGTGCATAAAACAAGTTGCAAAGCGTTGGAAGGCCTCCTCCAAGGAGGACAGATGACCTGGTGAAGGCTGCCGTTGGATGCGAGCACAAGACTGGTCAATATGACAACACTTGAAGGAGACCTTTGGACAGTTGTGAGAATCTTCCAGTTTATGATGATGATAATATATTAGATTCAGAAAAGTCAGGTGCGTATAACTTGTAACCGGCGTGCGTGTGTGGCCAAATGTCTGAACGTGGACGAGGCAAAAGGAGTACGCTAGGATCGTAGCAGGTGGCGTTCTTGTAATAGTTTCTGTCTTCCTCCACGGGAAGAGGCGTAAGGTTATGAGTTTGTTGATGGTGGTGCATAACGTCACGTTTAGAAGGTGATACTCACTTGAAGATATCTTGTGGTATCCTGACAATATCATCAGCGTTAGCGATCGCGAATCTCATTTTGATGAGAACGATCCCAGTCATGGCCATTCGGACTTTACCCTCATCATCTGCGTATGCAATTAAAAATACAATTACCACTTTCAAAAAGGTTGGTGTCAGCAGTGGGTGGATTCAGGCTGAAATGATGATGATGAACTATTAATGGTGTGTCATGAGGGGACAACGCGAAAGGTAAAGAGCATAGCAGGTGGCGTTTTGCATTTTCTGTCTTCGTGCCTGCGTGAGTTTATGTATGTAAGACTAGCTTCTGCCCGCGACTTGCTCCCACTGTAGAAACATATTCTATGGAACTCAGTAATAGTGTAACGAGTCAACGATTTTTTGGAATCAGGTGAGTAGTTTCGGCGATTACGTCCCACATCTATTCAAACTTTTTTATATTACAAACTTTGCCTCTTTATAATATTAGTATGGTTAGATGAAGATATCGAAAAGACCGGTAGTCATTTCGACAACTTTTTCGTGCCTTGGAGAGCGCTTTAAGCTGTTAGTCCCGGCTGCATTCGTAGTGTTTGACAGTCGTTACAGGAAGTCAGTGGCCCGAAAGTTTGACAACCAGTCTTACGAAGAGCATACGGTGGTTGTGGAGGTCAGATAGGCAGTCACCCATCAAAAATATTGGTATTCAGCAGCATCCGGTTTGAATGGAAGCCGACCCCAATATAGTTGAGAAAAGGCTAGGCAGATGATATGGTAGATGAAGATTTGGTTACTAACGTAGATGTACGGAGAGTACTCCGAGCCAGTTGAAGTCGCCGCTCTGTCCGATGTTGCCCTCCGTCACCCGCGCCGTGGTCGCGCGGTCGCAGCGGTCCGACCACGAAAAGCCTAGAAACAAAGTCACTGTGGAGAACGCTATTTTTGAGACTGCGTTAATTTCTGTTTTCGACCTCAGACCATGAAAAGATGCGGTCAAACTGAGCGGTCTGGACTCCGGACACCAAACTTGGGCAGATATAGAAGAAACATCTGTCCGCAATCCGGCCCGCTCGGATTGACCTACACCTACTTTTAATTTATGCTGCTTTTAGTTCATTTGTATTTTAATCCCATTGAATGGCTATTTCATGTAAAAAAAGTCATTCAATGGTATAAAATGAACTTAGACAGTTGTATTAGTGATTTTAATGACAGAATTATTTCTGTAAAAACATGCGTATTACGACCGCCAATTATATTTTGTTCAACATACAGCCTCATACTGATCGGCGAATTGCAAAAAACGTAAGTAAATTTTAATCTCGCGGGCTATCCTGACGCTTCCCCTTAATGCGAGTAAACATCTTTATTATTATTACACTACCTGGAAGAAATGGAAATCTCTTAAATATTAATATAAGAAACGCATAATAAAAATGTAGGCAAAACTCACCTAAAAGCAAAATCAACAAATTGGCGAAAAGAAGTCTTTGTCCTTCCATTGCTTCAGAAGTATCCGTTCCAGCAATAGCTTAAGTTTCACACATAAAACGATGCCTAATCACAGTTATAAACCGACCATGTAATTGCTACAAGCCCCTAATTTCTTATAATGGCTAATTACGAACTATGACTAGAAAACTGTCGTTATTTGTGACAAACAAACTATATTGTTTAGAAACACAGAATAGTTAGCGAATGGAGTGTTCATTTGAACGCTTGCTAGACTGGCGCAGAAACAAACCTTTGCCACTAAGGTATAATTATATTTAATGGTGCTTTCTAAAACTTTTAGGTTATTGAGAATTGCCAAGACGTATTTTATTTAGAAATATTAAGTACAATAAACTCTGATGTAGTGAAGACTCTAATGGAGTAAACTATAGCGTGCCGATTGACAGGGGAGAATGGAAGAAAAAAAACCTTGTTGCGCCCAACCCAAGTAACATGGGAAAAGGGCAGGAAGATTATAATGATGTCATTTAACTCAGCAATGACATATCTGCCCCTACTAACTCATGAACACTCTTTTAAATGCAGAAGTTAAAAAAATTAAGACCAGCGCCTCTTCGTTTTTTTTTTATTTATTATTATATTATGTCCGCTTACAAATGTATACTCCATGAGCTACGTAGACCGTGTTAACTAAACAAACAAACATCCATGTTTGTTGTAGTCAATAGTGAATAGTTAACACTCCCCAACTACTAAATCCGCTGGCCAACTATCCACAACCATGGTGAAAAATTGGCCGAGTTGGCGTATTGGCGATGTTGGTATATTGGCTGAGTGATATTTCTAACAGTCACTTTTAGCCTACATCATCCCACTGCTGGGCAAATGCCTCTCCACATGACTACCAGTTATATCATCCTGGCCTAATGTACTGGCTTTGTCCAGTTCGTCCCGCCATCTTCTACGAGGTCTAGTAGTAATAAATAAGGGTTGTTAAAATACCCTTAACTAAACCGAAAGGTACTCGTTCTCCCCGTCATTGCGAGCATTGATTTCCTGCAGACCATACCTGGGAATATACATGACCATACCTTCTTGTTACGGAGATATTAGGGGACAAACTTTCACTAATTTTATTTTTTTAAATACAAGTTTTTAATGTTATAACTTTACTTTAAATACCACCACGATCCCCGTACTGTTCAATGCAATCATCAGCACAGTGTATTTGGAGTCCTACCGTAAAACGTGATTTTTTACCACAAAAAAAGTTTACCAATACCAATTTTCGCGTAGAGTTACGTAGTTTGATGTACAGAATTGGTTGCTGGCTTCGTGAAGGTTCCATTTACACCTTGTGTACTGCGAAGCTTTTCTACTACGTCTACGACCGTGGTCCTTGGTTCAAGACCCAGATCATACATAGTTTTAAAGGGTTGTGTTTTAAATCTTAAACAATGCCTGCTAACCAAGAAGCTCCAATTACTCGACCTAGTAATCGAATCCACACCATTTTGAACCTTGTTCACTGTCAATACTAAGTCGATGGGAACTGGTCAACAACCAGTATAACTTGAATTCTGTAAGTTTAACAAGAGAGTGTATTGGTGGATCAAGTAAGCTCGGTCGTTTTGACCCTAAGTAATGTAATGGACGCACAACAGATTACAGACCTGCAAAGTACGGAAAGGTTAACTAACTACCTATGTTTACATGGGGACACAAGTGGTGGGGTCCTCTTGGGATCAGATACAATATCACACCACATATGCCGCACTACATAGTATTTTTATCATCTTTTGCAATACAATTACTGCCAATAAATAACCAGAAGACTTTGACGAAATAGTATTGGTAACGTACACCATAACATCAAGCCAGTTTGTCGCCGACAGGATAGGCAGAGGTATATCTGTAGCGCACTTACATTTCACAAGTCCCATGTAAGAATGTCCTAATCCAGACCCTGGCCTAACATTAGAAAAAACATTAAGTTTCATTTGGGCCTCACCACAGTCGAATAAAACTCAAAAACACTTTACTGACCTGTGTATATGCAGTAATACGTATTCTAGTAAAATTTGAGTGCACAGTACACCTTTAGGAATGTCCTAGACCCGAAAATTCGAAGATTTGTCACATCTACTGACCCGCGCCGGACCAGTGTGGTATATCACAGCCCCCTCCCTCGCATAGAGAGGAGGCCGCGGCCGGAGACCGCCTGCGGGGGACATTATGGGATGGACTGTATAATGCACGAACTAAAGTCCCAAGTGGAACACACCAAACTTGGGTGATCTACGCGGGTACTGTTGTAGTCGCCTCGACACTGCAGCCTTGGACTTGGACGATACCTGAGAACTACATGGATGATGTCGTCCTATACCTTCGGTACAGGGCAGGGGAGAAGCAGGACCAGTCGAGGTACAAATCATATGACAATCAATGTCTTTACTTTATGTCTTCTTGACTCGCAATAACAATGTATGGAAATTCCCTGAAAAAATGTCTGTTAAATTGTAAATTGCAAAAAATTAATTTCGCGCTATCCTGGCGCCTCCCTTTTAACTGGTTTTTGACTCAAGTGCGAATACTTGTGTGGTCCAAAGATGTAGGTGTAGAACCAAAACAAAACACTGCAGAAAAAAGTGGGCGTATCCTTTTAAAACCCTTGCAAAATCTCTAAAAATACATGTTCCACACTCATAGAAATGCGTTAAATATTTATTATTACAGTCGCAGTAATTAGCGAGGCAGCCATGTTTGGTCGTCGTAATGAACGCGACACAGCACCGGAGACAATTGTCAGTAAATCAACTGGGCTCATTTACATCGCCTCTTTCTCTGCCTTTTTGTTGTGCACTGTGCTTTTGTGACAAAATTGCATAAAGTTGTTTGTTGTGTTGAGTTTAAGGTGATACTTTATGCAATGCAAAGTTTCGTTTTTTAGAATTCCATAATAACTTTTATCCAAACTCATTAGAAAAAAATAAGGATTTCACCCAAATTTCTTTTTGACAACTTTCTTACGATAGATGCAGTATTTACCTCATCCAAAACCTGAAATTTGCGAGAATGCTGTCACTGTGTATAGCAAAAACATAATCATATCTGTCTGCCTTTTCCCAACTATCTTAGGGTCGGCTTCCAGTTTAACCGGATGCAGCTGAATACCAGTATTTTACATGGAGCGGCTGCCTATCTCACCTACGCCACCCAGTTAGGAATAGCATAAGAATAATCAGCGTATAATGTTCCCACAGCTGGGACACAGGCCTCCTTTCTAGAAGACAGAACGCGCTGCAATACATCACATAATATTCTTGGACCAGTGCGTGCTGGTACATGTCACATGTCTTCAAATGTTTGGTTCGAGGACAAGCCAGTTTCCTCACGATATTTTCCTTCACCGTTTGAGATCAATGGTAATGAAATACACAAAGTAATGCGCTTGGTTGGGGTCGAACCCACTCGTCACCTCGGGATCACCAGTTTAGTGATATGTAGAACAGGAATGTAAAGTTCTTCTTCCCCCATAGAAAAGGGAGGATCGTCCGGCCCGGCGCGTGTGGTGTCTGGTGCGCTACTGTGCGACAGTTGTTATCGAGTTTTTCTATGTCGTCTTAATTCGCAGATAACTTTAATAGCGCGATTCGGAATTTTGATGTTAGTTCGGCGGTGTGTTATTTTTTTGTAGTACGTAGCTGTAGTAGTCATTGTACTGCCGCTACACTACGTCTAGTGAGTCAGGGCCGCTACCGCTGGCCTTTCTGTCTCACTGTGTGTTTGCTGGACCTACAACAATTGAAAGTGTGTTGAAAGTTGGGTGAAGCTAGTTGCGTAGGTACATAAATAATTTATGTACCTACGCAACTAGCTTCACCCAACTTTTTTATTATGAAAATAATAGTTCGCAAATACCACCAACCGACTGCCTCGTAGTGCTTGATCCAGTGGACTGTTGAGTATGAGGTCCTGGGTTCTATTCCTGGGTCGGGCAAAGTGTTATTGGCTTTTTCCATCAGAAATTTCTCAGTAGTAGCCATGGAGTCTGGTTTTGTGCCCAGTTAGTGGCAACAGGCTCGCCTATTACAAAATTACAAAAAAATAACTGGCGAAATGTGGGTGTAGGTACTATTATGTACATATCTGCCTAACCCTTCGGAGATTACAGGCATAATGTTATGTATAATACTAAATGAACAATGCCTGCAATTTCGAAAACAATGCATTTGCTTATACCTATTTGTTAACCATTTGAAATAATTATAATGGAATGTCAAATCTGCAGTTCAGATCTTTATTTATTTATTTAAATACCAATGATTCAATAATATTATAATAACATACCGATTATGTTATTGTTAACATTGAATAATACTAATAACGTGTGCTGCTGATCATAAATTACTATCGTGACATTAACGCAGTCGATGTTCAGTTGTGTACTAACAAGTGTGCTGTTTATAGTTTTGTGAAAAATGCATTTGATTTGGATTATTTTCGTGTCATTGGGTAAGTTATATAATATTATACCTAAGATAGTGTACTAAGCAGTGATAGCCTAGTGGTGTGACCGTTGGACCAAGTCATAGGTTTCGAGTTCGAACCCAAGAGACGAACCTCTAATTTTTCGGAATCTTTTTGTATATTTGTCATTTGCTTCGATGAGGGAAAACATCGTGAGAGATATTTCTCGACGGCTTGTCAGCTAAGTCAGAGGCCCATGGGCGCCATAAAAACTTTGACACTAGGTTAGTCGCTAACCACACGTTAAAGAAAGAAGTCCACTAATATCTATGCTTCTTCTTCTTAGCGTATCGATATAACTTCAAATATTATGTTTAGCACAAAACTCAGCCACACGAACTCCGCTCACTGATGCAGTAAGCAGATCATCAAGTGCGCAGGTGATAGGGCATGACATATAAGGTATTTTCATATAAGTCAAGTAGTGATTCTGAAAGCGGTAAAACTACAATATTTTTGCAGGATTGACTGTGGATTTAGTATTTTCTACTTTAAGGACCTGTCAACTTCTCTATTTACGTTTTTGAAGCGCAACGTATAGAGGACTGCCTCGTTGGCCTAGTAGTCGCAAGCGCGACATGAGGTCCCGGGTTCGATTCCCCGGTCGCGCAAATTGATATTGGTTTTTCCCAACAGGAATTTCTCAATAGCAGCCTTGTGGTCTGGATTAGTGTCCGGTTGATGGCAATAGGCTCGCCACTCATTACATGGGACTTTAACTGACGAAATGTGGATGTACTATTCGGTACACCTCTGCCTAACCCTTCGGGGATTACAGACGTAACGTTATGTTATATAAATGTATATAGAGGCGACCTTTATACTCAAGCTTACCGTGATAGCAATCTTCACTCTGACCAGGTTATGCGGATCCACGCCACACACCGACTCGGCCCATCAGGAAATTTATCCAGTCTTTCGCCGTGCCCTGGGTCGGCGTGCTCAGTCATAGAGACAGTAAGGACACACATCTGTAATATCTAACTGAAGGGTGTAAAACACCCTTAACGAAGCCGAAAGTTATTTGTTCTTCCCGTCATTCCGATATTTGTTTTTGTTCTGGGTAGTGGGAAATTACCAGTTACGGAGATATCAAAGGTGAAAGTTCCAACAATTTCATACGATAAAAAAATACACGTTTTAAATGTTAAAACTTTACTTTTTAAATACTTTCTTGACGCTTATACTTTTAGATGCATCCATCGGCACAATGTTTGGAGTGCGTTACTTTGTGCTCTACCTTAAACCGTAATTTTCCGCACCGAAAAAATAAATCGTTTCCCAGCAATATTTTTTACGCAGTGTTCCGTAGATGTACAGAACGTTTGGTTGACGGCTTTGTGAAGGTCCTTTAACACCCTGTATTATAAAACGGCTGCAAGTTTCGTTAAGTTGTTTTTAAAACCTTTAATCTAAAAATGGCCAATAATGTTTTCCTTACAGCAAAATTATCTCAAGAAACAATAACAGGAATAACTCTTATCAAGACGAAGCTAGGGTTAGTCAACGCGTATGACGTGGCGCATATCAGCAAGACAAATATCAGGTACTTACATACTGAATTACATTTAGATGACCTGTTATCTATCTAGTCCTATCAGTAATTATCAGATAGTAAAGCATGAAAGATTACTTACCGAGTTTCTTCCGTGCTTCGGAAAGCACGTTAAGCCGCTGGTCCCGGCTGTCATTTGTAGATCTTTGCCAGTATATCTTTTACAGGTAGTCAGTGGCCCGAAAGTCAACAACCAGTCTTACCAAGGTGTATTACCCAGAACTTACTGGGTTGTGGAGGTCAGATAGGCAGTCGATCCATGTTTAATACTGGTACTCAGCTGCACCCGGTTAGACTGGAAGCCGACCTCAACATAGTTGGGAAAAGGCTAGCTAGATGATGATGAGTAAAGCATGAAGGAAGGGTGGATGTGATTCAGAAGATCGCGGGTAAGATCTGAGAATGAAGGCAAAAGGGGAGCGTGCACTCAGCAGTGGTCGGTGCAGGCTGCAAGTGATGATGATGGAAGAATGTCAGATGGGAATAGAACATAAAAAAAAATTTCAGCTGTGTCTTAATTTGCTTAGCAATATGTTTCCTGACTGCACTCCAATGTAGTATCTAATCCTCATATGTTTGTATGTCGATCTAAAAAGGTATGTCCTGTTCAATAGAGAGTGTTTTCCCCTTTTATCTTATAAATTCAACTTAGCCTGCCCTCTTGCTTCATTTCCTCACTGGTCAGGTGCGTAGTAACGTGGACGAGGCGAAAGGAGCATGTGAGGATCGTAGCAGGTGGCGGTCTGTGGTTTCTGCCTACCCCCATGAGAAAAAGCCGTGAGTTTATGTATGTACTCGTATGTAATTATTGTTCCTCCTTTCTTTATGTCCCATTGTTGTCATCATATGTCTGCCTGTGCGTGCTACTACTCGGGCTCGACGCAATACATTTTCTTCTCCCATTCCCCTTGCTTCTTTATTTCTGTCCAGGAACACAACTCGCGCCATGTTCCTGGCGCTGGAGGGCGCGGTGCGCTACGCCACCGCCACGGACTACGACATTCATCCGGAGTTCAATGAGGACACGCTGAACACCATCGCTCTCGTACATCTGGACTATGACCAAGACAGGTTTGACTGTAAGTGAAGAGACACAGCAGCTGTAACTACGCGACTATAATTCAGCTTGATACGCCTGTAACATAACATAACAATCACGCCTGTCATCCCCGAAGGGTTAGGTAGAGGTGTACCTAATAGTATACCGACATTTCGCCAGTTATGTTTAAGTCCTGTGTAATAGGGGGCGAGCCTATTGCCATCAACCGGACTCAAATCCAGACTCCGTGGCTGCTACCGAGAAATTCCTGATGGGTAAATCCAATAACACTTTGCCCGACCCGGGACTCAAACCCTCTCAGGCTCAGCAGTCGCGATTGCGACCGATAGACCAACGAGGTAGCCACGACTGATTACGCCTGGAATTTGTCTTAAATTAACAGCAACGTACTTGCCGAAAGTTATGATGATTGGACGAAGTTGTGAAAGGAGCGTCAGGCCCCATTCGTGGCCTGGGGCTATGCAAGTTGATTCAAGCCAAGCTCGCTTGTCATCTGTTTCCTTCGCGTGACTACCATCGCAATGACGTTTGAAACAATTTATTTCATTTTTTTCCAACAGTCACTGCTGTAAGGCCCAGACTCCACCAGAGCAGAGAGGAGCAGAGCTAATTAATCTGTTTGGTCGGTTTTCGCACGCTCCTCTCCGCTCTGCTAGTCTCCGCTTTGGTGGAGTCCGGGCCTAAGACGCGTGGCGCTGGAGCATGTAGCTCGTGGTCTCAAGGATAAGCATGCAATGTAATTTAAATGAACAGCAATATCGGTATCTACTGAAGGTTACGTTGCTCTTTGACGTAAGTGTAAAAATTGTCGCAGTATAAAAAATTACATGTACCATAGCAACCGAATACATCGAAATACACCATTTAATGTGACTATGTTCACAGGGGTGCTGATGGACTGGCCCGGTGAAGAAGAGCAGATGATGCACCAGCTAGGCAATGTATATGCTTTCGGATATGTTGATGGTGAGTTTTACTTTGTTTTCAACATCACGCCTTAATATGTCCACTGCGGCAACACGGAGTGATCCTCAGTCCACCACGCGGACCCAACACGTTGTGAGTTGGTGAATGACATCGAATTATTGGTTCTTGCACACGACTAAGTAATAACAGGTGCACGGGTCGATTTTCGAAGCTACGCATTACTTGCCCAGGTTGGCTCGTGGATATGTGCCTATCCATTAAATACTGAGTTTTCTCCGAAAAGCACGTTAAGCTGTTGGTCATTCGGACATCTCTAAACGAAGAAAAAAAAACACATATTAGAGCATAACTCATAAAGTACCGAAGCAAAGTCAATAAAATTTATGGGGTGGAAAGGACACCGACGCGAAAACGGAAACCACATACTCAGTACATCATTCTGAACCCCCCAAACAAGAAATTTTTCCACCCTGTATACAGGAGCGCCGCGCGAGCTTCTACCAAATGATAAAATAATCACTTAAATCGGACCAGTAATCACGCATTACATGAACGCGCGTTCGTAGTCCTGAACATACACGATGACAGGGATAAATCTGTGTTCTGATATGTTTTCGTTTTGCAGACCATGAAGCATTAGAGCAGGTGATGCACGCGATGGAGTTCGTCAATCGGCACGATTGTGATAACTTCTACAAGGCCGAAGACGTAAGCACATTTATTACTATCCTATCCTGGGCGTATTTGCGAACAAGCTTGATTGTCAGTACATCTTACATTGTTATATGGTAAATGTAATGACAAACAAACAAATGACTCAGAGGTAGGCGTATTATTAATCAATTTTGTTTTTTTTTGTATGATTTTAATTTTATTGTTAATTTTATTTTAATTTTAATTTTATTGTTAATTTTATTTTAATTTTAATTTTATTATATAATTGATCATTTTATATTAATTGTGATTGAAATATTTTATTTCATGTCAAATGTACCTACGATATAATTATGATCTTGAATGGATTTAAATAAATGGTTTTGATCTATCATTACTGAATTGAACGGGTCATACTGAAAACAACCAGAGTCACGGGCGTACCTTGCAGAGTAAACAAGTTGAATTGGGAGTGGGCCGGCCGTCTAACTACGAAGTTTCTATGTTTTGGAATCAGGAATCAAATATTTAATGTAAATTCCACCAATAGATGCAGGCTTGGATGCAGGATACAACACCGCCCTCCTCCCACAAAACTATGCATGTTTATTTTATTATTTTCTTGCCGACTCTTCTCCAAAGAATACGACCTTTTTTTTTCACGATGTGGAAATCCTCAATGGATGTCCTCCACCCTGGGGAGAGTGGAGGGGTCTGTCAGACTCGTACTAAGTACGAGTACAGGGGGGGGGGGTACGGGGTACGGGTACGGGTCGTACGTAAGGATACGACCTACCCCAACCGTGTACCTACCTACCTATCTTTCGTCGTTTCATAAGTGCCCATGTAGGTTTATGTGAAATAAAATATTTTGATTTTGATTATTGAACGATAGCCGGCGGAGCAGACGAGTCCTGGAGTGGACACCACGTATAGGCAAGCGTAGTGTGGGTCGCCCTCCAGCTATATGGACCGACGACCTCAAAAATAAATCTGGTGCCGACTGGATGCAGGAGGTGGAGAACCGGGTTTTGCAGCTTGAGAGAGGCATATGTTCAGCAGTGGACTATGATAGGCTGAATTGATTGGTTTTTGGTTGAACTCCTGTTGGATGTCTGTCTTTCTCTGTCTGCTCGTGGTTAAATTTATTGTTAAAGTCTATCTGTTTGTGTATTCTTTTGTTTTCAGCTGGACAGTCAATGGATGAACCCTACAGAGTACCAGTGCTTCAGGAAGAAGTTCAGTACAGAGAAGTGCGTCTTCGAGTCCGGGATGACGCTTGCTGTGCACCATGTAGGAAGGTGGAAGCTGGTTAGTAATAACTGCTGAAATATACCGCTACTGCTGAGCATGAGGTCTTGCTCTCGGCTTCCAGGTCATCCTATCCTATCCTATCATAGAGACTGTTTTTCAAGAAGGTTGCTGTTGGGTGGCTTCCCGCAGAGATAAAGTAATTAAGACAGTATACCCGACATCGTTCCATGTTGCGTACTTTTCAACCGTAATCCCCAAAGCAGCCAAGAACCCTGATGTTGCCAGCTATGTTTGGAGCCCTATGTAATAGAGAGCTAGTCTACTGCCATCAACTGGGAACAAATCCAGACTCCGGGCTACTACTGAGAAATTTCTGATGGAGACACCCAATAAATAACATATAACCCAACCTTGGAGTCGAATACAAGACCTCTAAAGTTTTTTGTTTTGTTTTATGCTAAGTACAAAGGTGGCACAGTGTAACTCTATCTGTTTTCAGTTGGGCATGAGTGTCCTGGGGCCGGGCTGCGCGCTCCCGGCTCGCTTCATCGACTTCGCGCGCTACGTGCCCTGGGCGCAACTGATACTCAACACGCACCGAGACACACGGCGCTCTAGGATCGTGAGGCGTGGCATACATCATATGTAATGTGTGCGTGAGTGTGCTGGGGCCGGGCCGCGCGCTCCTGGCTCACTTCACCAGCTTCACGCGATAACTACAATGCCACGAGTGTGCTAGGGCATCACATATGAAGTGTGCGTGAGTGTGCTAGGGCATCACATGTGATGTGTGCGTGAGTGTGCTGGGGAATCACATGTGAAGTGTGCGTGAGTGTGCGGCGGCATCACGTGTGAAGTGTGCATGACTTTACTGTGGTGTGCCACGTATGTAAAGTGACTACATTCACTCGTCGCATTATCTCACGCTGAGATAAGATGTGCATAGAATTGATGGTATCATAGCTTAATGAAGTGATTGGAACTTTGTTTTGTCGCAACGAGAAATCGTAATGTAAAAATGTGTTAGAAATAAAGCATGTGTTTCTGTATGTAGCAACATCTGTAAAGATCATTATTGCATTAGTTTAGTTTTGTATAGGTTTAGTAAAGTTAAGTTCGAATTTCACCAATGAAACTGAATACACTCTTACAGCGATTAAGGCTATGTTCGTATGGCAAAATTTTGACGAGCGTTTTCAAATCGCGCGTTTAGACATCTTCATATTTACTTAACAACCGATCACATGCGCGCGCATTAACGCGCGTTAGCCAGCGTCATCGCAGCGCTCAGAGAAAAAGTCTCCAGGCGCAGCGATCGCGCGTTGACACGCGCTTTGATATTAATGTAACGTCCGTTTGCTGTTCAGTTGAGCGCGCGCTTTCATCGCGATCGCATGCAATTCTCTTGTAATTTTGTTAATTCTTTTTATACCGAACTAGAGTGACGAATAGTGACGATTACTCTCGCAACGCGCGTTAGCGCTTGTCATCTGGACTCTCTTTAAATTTAATAGGGTGTTGACGCGCTTTAGCGCGCGTTACTTGTGAACTTAGTCTAAGAGTCAGTATCAAAACTTCATAGCAATTATGACATCGATAGCTCTTGACCGGGTTTAGATTTAATTTTGCTGATCGCATCCATACGTGAACTCGGAGTAAATTTTATATCCCGAATGCACAATTAATAATAATATTATAGTTTAATGTCATACGGTGCTCAATCACCGCGAGCATTCGCCTGTAATATAACAATCCAAGATACGTACAAGCAAATGCTCCCGGTGAGGAAGCACCTCAATGAATACTGATGTTACGATCAATACAGGGAATTTTAAAAACAAAACTACAGTATTTTATTTTAAAATTAAGGCCCTGTGTGATTCTTGCATCCAATGGATTACGAAATATGGTACTTCCTGCCTAAACCTGCCGCATGCCATTGGTCTCTAGCATGAGGTTCTCGGTTCAAAACTCAGGGCGGGTGAACTTTTATTGGAGTTTTTCCATCAGGAATTTCTTCATAACAGCTACGGAGTCTGGAGTTGGGTTCAGTTGATGGCAATAAGCTATACCAAAATACTAAAATATAACTGATGACATGTGAGTGTAGTGAGTACACCGGGGACGTACCTGTAGCTATACTAATCTCTGCTGCACTCTGGGCAGAGATAAGTACCTACAGTACACAAAGACAAGCAAGTAGCAGCTACACAGAAACACCTAGGAAAAACCTAACAGATAACACTTCTTCCGATCCGGGGATGGAACTCAGGCCCTCATGCTACACAGTAGAGCTTGCGACCACAACACCAATGAGGCAGTATATTATATTCCTCGTCTATACCTCCGGGCTGTCACGACACATACATACATATCATAATCTATGCTACACGCTAGACTCCTGCGCATCCGTTTCCACTTAGCGATACGCATCGCGGCTGCAGGCGCGGTCGCGGTATCGGCGCGGTCTAGATCGCTAACTAAATAGCTTATTGTTGCTCAGGCACTTTAGAGCTAAGAGCGATGCTAATGTACTTGCGGCTTATAATCTTACTAGCTGACCCGCGCAACTTTGTCTGCGAAATATTTTCGATTGATGCTCCTCTCACACCGTGATGTGCGTTCCTCGCTAAATAGGCTACAAAACACTAAAATATTTTTTCAATCGAAGCAGTGGTTCTTGAGATTAGCGTCTTCAAACAAACAAACTCTTTAGCTTTATAATGTTAGTAAAGACTAGCTGACCCGCGCAACTTCGTTTGCGTAACATTTTTGATTGATGCTCTGCCCCTATAGGTCGCAACGTGATGTTATATTTATGTACACAAGATATGCTTACGAAACAAAAAGGACTAAAAAAAGAGTTTAATTTTGTACATAAAAACTTCATAGTCGGTAACCTTCTTTTAAGAAATGGCTGAAAAAAACTTTAAAATCAAAAATAATCCTTTTCGAATTACAATTTTACTATTCATTTTTTGTTTCTATTTTTGTTTTCAAATTTTTTCTTGATCGATGATTCTTGTTACAAAAGCTAAGTTACACAACAGCACATAAACTTATTTATCATGCCTCTTTCATCTGAAGAATGTGCTAGGATCATGACTTTTCTGGAACTAGGCATCCGTATGCGTCGTACTGCAAGAATGGTGGGTGTGACGTTAAGAACGTTCCATAAGGTGAAGCGAAGGTACGAAGAGACTGGAAACCATTTGAGGCGACCTGGTAATGGCAGACCCTAGTGTCCGAGAAAACTGTTATATTGTTTCCACTGTGTTGAGAAATCGCCAACTAAATGCAGTTGAAGTCTAGCAAAACCTTCTTCAGACCCGAAGGGACTACATTAGTGACAGTACAGTGAGAAGAAGACTGGCTGAAGCAAACTTGAAACCCCGAAAACCAGCGAGTGGCCCCAAACTCAAGAGAGAGCATCGAACAGCGAGACTGCGATACGCCCGTGAACACATACAGTGGGATCAAGGAGAATGGTCAAGCATTTTGTTTATATATGAGTCTCGATTTTCACTTTATACTTCTGATGTAAGGCGAAGTGTCTACAGGCGACCTGGTGAGCGATACCTTCAAGCCTGCTTGTCAGAAAGAGTCCAGTACGGTGGAGGCAGTGTACATGTATGGGCTGGCATATCTTCAGAAGGTCGCACAGAGTTAGTGGCCATAGAAAATGGCACTCTGACTGGGGAAAGATATGCCCAGGAGATTCTGAATGAGTATGCAGGGCCGTATTTAGTAAATATCTGTGATGGATCGATGCTGATGCATGATAATGCCCGGCCACACACGGCTCGGGTCGTGCAAGAGTATATTCAGGAGGTTGGTATCAGCGTGATGTCTTGGCCATCAGGAAGTCCTGATCTCAACCCGATTGAGCACGCCTGGGGTGAGCTAGGCAGGCTAGTCAGAAGCCGCAGACCACCACCTACCACGCTCAGGGCACTAAAACAGGCCCTGATAGAAGAATGGGAGAATATTCCCCAACATCGGCTCCTAAACCTCGTGTTCAGTATGCCAAATCGACTCGAAGCTGTAAGCAGAGCCCGAGGAGGCAGTACCAGTTATTAAAAAACAGAAACAAAACATGTAAAACATACTTGTAAAATGTAAAATTTACTATAGTTTCAATGAAAGCTGATAAAAATAGCTATGAAACGTTCTTTATTTTAAATCTCTAACTTCTATAGTTTAGAAAAAATTGAAATTTTAAAAGTGTAGTACATAGTTTTGCAGGCCAGTGTAAATAGCTTATAGCCTTTCTCATTAAATGGGCTGTCCAACACTAAAAAAAATATTCAATTTGAACCAGTAGTTCCTCGATTAGTGCGTTCAACCAAACAAACATACTCTTCAGCATTATAATATTAAAGTATAGATTCAAAGAATATTTTCTATTGTGGATGTCCCATTGACAGATGCGACAACTTTTGCTGTCGCAGCTGAATTTTGCATTTCTGATATGATGGGATGTGCCAGCTGTTAACTTTACATCTACAAATATAATATAAACATTTCGTCCTGTTTTCATCTTACTACCTACCATAATAAATGCGAAAGTTTGTGACTCTTCCACGCAAAAACTACTGAACGGATTTGGATGATATTTGGCACACAATTAGTTTATAATCGAAATTAATACATAGAATCCCTAATATGGTTTATTGGAGATTCGTGGTGTATGAATATTTATTGTTTGCGCTGATTCACAAGGTGCCACATTAGTATTGCTGTCTGCACTTTATGCGGCCTACCTAAATGTCATTTCTTGGGTATTGTCCGTCGTGTCGTTGAGCTCTTTGGGTTATGAGTTGAGCTACACGATCTTACAAATGCTTGCACTGACTGGACAGGCCCACTCAAATCTGTGTGGTTCTTTCTTCAAATGACCATCTCAGATACTAATCTGCATGGTCTTCATGTGAGTTGACCAATGTCTTGACTTTAAAAGAGACAGTGACCTCTGAGTTTGTTTCATCTGTTTCTTCTCAGAGTAGTCAGATACGAAACACCGGCCCCATCTAGTTTTAAAACATAAGATGAATGTGACGCGTAAAAGTGTTTTTTTAAATCAATTTACAGAAATAAATATGATTTATGATTGAACCAGCTGGGTAATGTGCGTTTTATTTGAAATTTTATTGCAGACTAGCATTTTCCCGTAGCTACGCTCACGTTTTGATCGGAAATTATCTCACGGGGACATTTGTAATATAGCTTATGTATGACACTCAAATAATGAAACTTCCCATTAGTAAATTGATGTTCGGAATCGCATCAGTAGTTCCGAAGATAACCCCTACATCCAAACTTACTAACTTTACTATTATAAGTAAAGACTAAGTACCGAATAACTTTGTCAACTTAATACAAAGAGATTTAAAATGAAGAAGAGCAGCTACCAGAAGAAATGTTACATTTAAATTTGATCATATTATTGTTTCTAACAATCGCATGTAACGCGGTTATATTTACAGTTCTACGTATGCAAGTATCGTCGGCCGCCACCTAGCAGTGACCAAGCGCGTTCTTCCCATGGTTAGGCGTCATTACAGACATTATCTGACATTACGCTGTCAATACTAACCTGCGCTGTTTATGTGGGAATGGCGCCCACCACCGACTCGAAGCAACGTTACGATGCATTGTATGATCGTCATACATATGTACATCGTTATAAATAATATCAGCCGCACGGGTCGATCTCCAAGGTTAAGCAACGCTTAATGCATTACATAAGTACTGAGTTCCTCCGTGCTTCGGACAGTACGTTAAACTGTTGGTCAGGGATGTCATTTGTAGATACCTCTACCTCAAGCCTAAATCTCTTTGGTTTTTGCAAGAAGGGAAAGTCAGTTCTAAGAGAAACCAAAGAAAACTTAAAACAGCTTAGATTTAAGTTTCAAATCATAATTAATATTCACCTCCTAAAAACTACATCGAAAAACTATTTTTTGTCAAATAAAAATATCAATAATATCTAATGCATTCAACCTTCATAAATTGAGTTAAAAAAAATTAACCCTCAACCAATACTCAAAAAAAAACTCATTACAAATCCGAAACCAATAAACCTATTGTAGCAGTTAATTATGACGTCATACATCAACCCTAAAACGCGGGCCTACTAAATAATCGTTATAAAATAAAAGGCGGTCTGTGGGACCCCGCGGGGGGAGATGATAACTCAAAGAAATGGGTCGTTATTGTCGCATTATTCAAAGACGGAGGAAGTATTAAGTGTCACAAGATAGTTGGGTGAGCGGGTACGTTTCCATTGATACACGATATTGTTGTAATTTTATATTGTTAAGCTGTTTAGGTAGTGGTGTTACTATGTAGAGATAATTCCGTTTTAACAAAGTTAGTTATTTATCTATAGTTTTTGTTATTACATAATAGTTCTGTAAATTGATAAGTGTTCCAATCTACACTGGTAAAGAAGTGATGTTAGTAAGTTTAATTTTAATTGAATTTATTGTTTAAAATTTCTCATGTTTATGTATGTATATGTACATATACTGTAAACCGGAAGAGCGGAAGTACCTAACACAATCAAATTGCTTAAAAGGTCTTTCCTATCTATGTAATGTTATTTACCAAAAGTGGGTGAAGTTTTTTTCTTTTTTGTAAATTTTGATGATGGAAGTACTCCCCGAAACTACTCTTTCTATTTCAAACAATCTTTTACTGATAATAAGTTACATATACTGATGCTGAGCACCATCGGATATGTTTTATGTTAAAAGAAGAAACTTCACGTGGGCGCACTCAGAATCAAGTAGGGACTTACTACTTATGGATTAATTTCAAATAAAATGAAATCCAAGTCATTGTAACAACCAGCAAATACAGAAAAACATACACAAATTGATAACCATTACAAATGTTGACCCCATAATTACGTGCCACAGAATCTTAATTTTACCCACAGACTCCCTTTCCCTGTCAGATTAATCACTTCAACGACAATTTCGTTCGATAAAGCTACTTAGTGACAAATCTTAGCATTTGTCGGCCTTAAAACCTGACTGTAAGTCAGTACCCTTGATTTGCGATCTCTCATTTAGTTTTGTAAGAAGCAAAGATAACAGGTCTCATTTGGTATACGAAGTATTTGTAAGATAGCGCCAGAAAAAGGTTTAATAACTCTGTCAATTGTATCACTTAATTACGTTAATAAAGCACGTCCAGTCAAGTAAATAGTAGTCGTTTATAAATAAATTGTAATTGAAGGAAAGGCTTCACATTTTTTTAACTACACGGCACGGTTCACGCAATACCTGAGCGTCTGCTGCCTCGCGGCTTATCGCGGGTTCGATTCCAAAATTTCTAGAGTCAAAAGTGTAAAAAAATACCTGTTTTAAAGATTTTATCCTTTACACTGGCTAAAAAACAGAGAGCAGGGTGAATTGGTAGTAGTCATACCTGTGTGTATCTCCTGGACTGGCGTCAGGTGTCTGTAGGCAAACAACAGGAAAAATATGTTTTTTCACTGCAATGGATTAAATAATTTTGACATCAAAATAAGTACTGATGCAGTTCTTTCGTACTTAAACTTTCATCCGTGAATTCTTCAGGCAATGAATTAAAAAGTATCCTCACTATCACTACATAAGTATCTCTTGTGCAACATTTCAAGCTTGCTGGCTCCAGCAGTTTAAGCCGCGCGTTGCCTATCATTGTAATCAAGTCATCTGCCTGCCTTTCCCAACTATGTTAGGTTCGGTTTCCAGTCTACCCGGATGCAGCTGAATACGAGTATTTTACATGAAGCGGCTGCCTATCTGACCTCCACAACCCAGTTAGTACTGGTTAGTATTCCCTTGATTAGACTGGTTGTCAGACTTTCGGGCCACTGACTACCTGTAACGACTATCAAATTATAGATCTACAATTGACAACCGGGACCGACGGCTTAACGTGCTTTCCGAGGAACAGAGGAAACCCGGAATGTAATGGGTGGTCACCCATCCACGGACCAACCTAGGCAAGCACGGCTTAACCTAAAGATCGACATGAGCAGCTGTTATTATGTACCCACGAGCTCCTCCTGACTTCTGTGTATATTATGGTGAAGTAATTTATAAATATCCCGTACCGTTCATCAACGCGAACAGTTCCAAAACAACAATGGTCCATACAAACTCCTTGTAGAGCAGACCACACGGGATCCCTTGCTCCTTATAATTACACCTCGCGTATTCAAATAACGCATTATTTGATCCTAATGAATGGAGCCTCGATAGTATTATAAAGCGCTTTCTGTATTTAAAGGAGTTTTTAATAGGATTTATTTATTGAGGGCTTTCGGTGATGTGGGGTGGGGGCGTGGCTGGGTGTCTTGTGGTTTTGGGTTCAATACGGAAATGGTTCAATCTTTTCACATCAACGAACCAACATTGTTTTGAAATTGTTGATCTTTGTTTTAATTTTACTACTTTCGGTAATATAATAGTCCTCACTGCTGTTCTCGGTCATGGCGGCAAATAACAGCATAGACTAACCCTCGACGCAAGAAATATTCTAGTGCACAAGGTGAGTGCATAACGCAAACTCTCATTGTCCCGATAGTCTCGGCCGACAGAGATCCGGCGCAGGACGACCGGCTGCCGACAATCCCTAAAACTCCAGGCTGCTGCTGAGAAGTTCGAACCTTTTAAACTTTCAATTACGTTTTGTCCGACCTGGGAATCGAATCCAGGACCCTACGCTCAGCCATCCACAAGACCAACGGGCAGTTACACCTGGCAACACCAGCATGCCCGAGAGATATTTCTCGACGGCATGTAAAGGCCCACGGACGGCATAAAAACTCTGACACCAGGTTAGGCACTAACAACACGATAAAGAAAGAAAGACAGAAACATAAAATAAACGCATGGAAGAAGAAATAAATTATCTACCATACTTATTGTATCAAATGTAAATATTAAATGCGCTTTACGTCAACATAACAAGGCGCCATCATATTTCAGCGCAAACCGCTGGCTATGACAATAAAAACAAAAGAATACGAGCACAATGTTCCGATGGCATTTATCGACGTAAAAGTTTGATTCGATGTTCATATTAAATTGAAAATATCGAAGTTAATATCAGCTTGTTGTGTCTACAGTGAACACAAAGTAAATATTCATAATCAAAGCCTTTCGGTTCGAACCCAGAGAGGGGCTTTACTTTGTGTGAATCAATTCATCTCTACTGATCTCAAAACGCTGAAGGCAACCGGCATTTCCTAGAACACACGCAAACATTCAAAGAAAGACAATAAACATCGTCCAGCCTGCACTGCGCCGGTGTGCTGACTTAAGGCCTGTGATCAAGGCCCATTACCTGTCACAAAGAAGAAACCTGTGCACCAGCGTTGAGAACATTCTAGGCTAATTATGCTAAGCCTTTCAATAAGTATGCTTAAATTGCCGATTCCTACCAGTTTTGATTTCATTTAATTCCTGCTCAACTAAACATAAGCTGGAAAATACCAAACTAAAGATCCATGGGTACTTACATTTTCAGAAATGACCGTAGTTTGAGGGCCCCCGGGTGGTCAGTGATAACTGGACTAACAACCATTACTTAACATTTATGGTCCTTAAATGGACGCAATTAAAATTTGTGTAAAAGCGACGTAATGTCCTTTAATACTCGTAAATAAGGTAAGTTATCAATGCTGACGACAATTTGTCGGTTATAAAATGTTAATCGTGCCGCTTTTGATTTTTACGAGTTATCAGGTTATGTTTGAATTCTCTGTCTAACCCTTCAGGGATTCAGGTGTTATATAAAAATTTTACCAATACACAAAGAGAGAGAGCACTATATATTTATATGCCGACCAAAACCCACAAAAAAAATTCTCTAAGCAACCTCGCTCTCCATACAAAATTCTTCCATTCATCCCATTTAACCACAAAACAATGTTAAACTAAACAAATCAACATTCACCAGGACATTTTTATTACAATTCCAAAATGATTCCGTTACCGTCACCTTTTCCAACTAAACTTAACCCTTTTTATGAAATACAAAGTGAGTCCATTATAAAGGGTCCCACGGGCTCATAAACATGTCATCGAGGCGATTGTGGGGTAACCGGGACCCCGCCCGCGCGGGAGGGTTAGCCTATCGAAGCTATTTATGTTGATTTACGATTCCATGGTGTTAGTTGTGCGTTTAATGTTGGTTTACGTAGATTAGTTCAAATGTATGTGTTTTAGGATAATTTGTAGTTGATGGTAGTTTTATGGCTATTTAATTGGTATTAATGGTTAGTGTAATAAATAAGCGCAATACAGACTCGTCAATATTTCACAGTAAGTAGGTACTGTTGATCTATGTTCTCAATTTAGCATAACATCATCACGCCTGTCATCCCTGAAGGGTTAAGCAGATGTGTACCCTAATTGTACACTCGCGTTTCGCCAGTTATGCTTAAGTCCCATGTACGAGTAATAAGGGTAAACCTTTTGCCATCAACCATGAACAAATCCAGACTTCGTGGCTGCTACTGAAAAATTCCTGAAGCAAAAACCTAATAACACTGACCGACCTATGTTCAGCAGTCGCGCTTGCGACCACTAGACCAACGAGGCAGTGTATTCAATTTAGTTGGTACTAGCGGATACCCGGCGTGTGCTACTATGCTACAGTGCATAATGCATTGTTTATGTAGTTTAAAATCATCTTTGCATTATTGCCGTTCTAATAAAACAGGTTTGGGGCACATCGTTTGAATGGTTTCAAAGTTTATAACGGACATAGGTAGAAACAATTTCTGTACTTTATATTTAGGTTGGTATTAATGAACAGAATAAGCTGAGGCCGACCCCAATTTGCGCCTCAGCACCCTGTGCTCCGTCCTCCGCATTCAGTCTGACGCAGCCATTTTAAGGTCATCGCTTCACCTAGCTGGATGGTGTCCCACACCACGCTTGCTGATACATGGTCTCCAACAGTAGGTGGTAGTCCATCTGCTCCGCTATCTGTCCTTCGACAGATATGACTGGACTTGTATATAGCTAGTTTAAGTTAGTCTACTTATTCTTGGAATTTAAAAAGTTTTTACTTAAGTGAAACTGCGCTGCGATGTTGTGGGTCGAAACCAGGCTCCATCTCTACATAGTAGGTGCCATTTGTGGGGCTCATCGTTTAAACATGTACATTTTTATTCTTCTTTATCGTGTAGTTAGTGCCTAACCTGGTTTCAGAGTTTTTATGTCGCCCATGGGCCTCTGATTTGGCTTTTACATGCCGTCGAGAAATATCTCTCAGGCATATTGGTTTCCTCACGATGTTTTCCTTCACCGAAGCAAGTGAATTATAAAATACGCACATGACTCCTAAAATTCAATTCAAAGGTGCGTGTCTTGGGTTCGAACTCGAGACCTATAACTTGGCAGTCGAACGGTCACTCCACTAGACTATCACTGCTTACATTTCTATGTGAAACGATAACTAACCAGTAACTATTACTCGTAGTAACAGACGTCGATGGCTTTCGCGCATCCATCATACAGTAATTGATGGATACTAGAAACTTTGAGTGGGAGGTTCCACAATTCACTTAAAGTATGCATAGGACAGGAATGAGTTGTCATTCATTTGTAAGGCTGATTTTTCAATAGCCATTTAACATCGAGGACTAAATATTGCTTTTTGACTGCTCTGGTATCCTAAGCTACATGTGTGTTTGTAACGCCTTGACTTCTAAACGATAGAACGGACTTCGCATACGGATAGATCATGACCTGGGTTAGGATGCGTCATATTTTTGATCCCGGCAAGACTTACCCGTAGGATAATTTTCAACCTTCAGAAAAAAACGAGCGAAAGCTAGTGTGAAAATGTGCCAGACTATCATTATATTTTTCAGATAACAGCCTATTGTAAAATCAAAGTTAAATAGATTTAACTGAACAAAAGCAAATGCATGTAACACCCTTAATGCAGTCTATGTAACATTATTAAAGTAACAAGTGCAAGATTTACGAGCCGAGCCGAAGATCCCCGGCGATTCCCGACAAGACCCGATCGTGACCGATTGTTACACGATCGTAAGTGGCCGACGATTTGTCATCATCAAGTTGTAGCGAGCCATAAACATGTTGTTTGATAAATGCTTACATACATAAGAGGTACGTTATATGTCTAGAGGTCTAGGTACCAATAGATCATCCTTTTATTTTCTAAAGGTTTTAAGAGGAAAGCATTCTTTGTTTTTAAGGTGTCTAGATACTCTGTAGCTTTCAGGATACCTGAGCACCCCAAAAAAACACCAACGGTAACATTATTAATCAAAATCTACTTAGATTTTTCGTCATTATAATCACCAGCCTACAGCAGACTACTGCTAGTCATACATTTGCCTCTCCAATTGCACGCCATACAACTTGATTACCGGCAATTTTTTATGTAGCTACTACCAGCGATCCTGCTAAGATCGTCACAGTAGGGCCTTTGTTAGGGACCTTCCTTATGCTTGCTGATTCGCGGTATCCACTCAAAAACACGTCTAGGTACCTACCCCAACAGTCGCTTATTCTACGGCTAATACGGCCAGCCCATTGCCACATTAGCTTGCTTATTCAATGTGTGAGCTTTGTTGTCAACTTCGGTTCTCGGTATCGTTTCGTATTAGATCCTTTAGATCGGATGTAGATTTTACGAGCGTTTAGAGTTCAAACTTTCATTAACAATAGTGCATAAAAGTCACCCAGTGTGCATCGCGTTTCCTTCCAGTTTTTCATAAAAATGCTCCAATAAAAACGGCTAACGCCAGGGGTGCGGCACCACACTACACGCAAATTTCACACCACCCACTCGTAATTGATTCCAGCTCACCGGTTATTATTCAAGCAGTGATAACTCTTGATAAACGACGACTGTAATTGTGTATAATGCTTGAGCGAGTATCGTGTTCAATAGCTTTACTCAAATATTTATGGTTGTGGAGCGGTTTCGCGATCGTTTCCCCTTTATTTGCATTGAAGAGAGATATATCGTGATATTGTGACAAGTCCTCGGCTTTGTAACATAATGTTAGATTTATGCAGCCGCGAGTTAATAACTCAGGTTATTATGTTGGTCAGTTTGTCTGGGGTAAGTTATAGTAAAGTTAAGTGTTTCTTGTTTAGTGGATCACATTTGGTTTTCGTAGCAGTGGGCCGTGGAAACTTATTGCGTAATACAGGCTTCTATAGTAATTGTGTGAAGAAACTAGCAGTCACCTAGATTTGATTTTGATCCTTAACTTATTCATGAAGCATGTATTTGATGGCAAATTGTGTCAGCCTTCAACTTTCCTACAAGTTTCTCATTACCTATAATCCATAAGTTCATATAGCATATAGATACAAACGCTCGTCTAGTGTCTCATATCAATATATGAGACATTGTTGGTCAATGCCAACAGGACTACACTCATTCATTTTCAGGCCTTGTAGTCATTCAGAGGACTTAATAGCATAATTCCTCATTAAAATAATACAAATTAATCTTAAAGAACGAAACTATGGACTCCAACTACTAATCGTATCAGAAATACGTCGCCTAAGTGCTGGCAAGTATGGAGGCGACTTTCGCTCGCAGTGGGCGTCTGGGCCGCTGACAATTTGTGTGGAAAGGGCTCCATTCAATATTATATCGTCACTCACGTTATATTAAGTAATTCTATATTATTTGTCATGGTAATGTCTCCTTGCACCATAATGTCGAGTCCCCTGCTGTTTGAACGTGGTCCAGTTTACTGGTACAACTTACGTCTTGAAGAGTTTAATTATGATGAGGTTTCCACACAGATAACCTCCTCTAGATTCCGCATTATAAACATTTTGTTTGAATTCGAGTTCACCAAATGTAGCGGTAGGCACGCGGTACGCGGGGGGGTAGTGACAAGTGCAATCCGATTGGCTATTTCAAGGTGACGTCACCGGTCGTAGTGATGGGACAATGACATTAAATGTTTGACGTCGATATGACATATTAAGCAAAATGATATATTAATGTTCCCTTTTTATGTTGTAAAGATCCTACTTCATTACAATATGTAATAGATTACCGAATATTCCTAATGAACAAAGTTTTAACTTTAACATTTTACATGCCATCGTTTTAATTGACGGTTGAATTCGCACAAAACCTGATTATTTTTTCAGCATGAACCGTAAATTGTATGTATTTTTATTGTACTATTTTGTCCAAAAATAGTTCAATTAATATATAAATATGTGCATCGATATTTTATTTATCGATAAGCAAGAACGTATTACTCATGACACTATTAGTTTTGTGGAAAAAAGACATCAATACAATAGTACCTAATGAGGGAAAGGGAAAGACATCAACGAGAGTCACTACCTCAGCCACTATAAGTTGAGCTCTTTCTAAAATGGTTGAATTTATAATTTTACTTAACAGTTGATGTTATGTATGTTGATGTATTGTCCCATCTTCTTTTATAACTCAAGGTCCTGGATAATTTTCCTCACCATATTACATCATAGTTAGTCTTTGTTTTTAGGGTTCCGTACCTCAAAAGGAAAAAACGGAACCCTTATAAGATCACTTTGTTGTCCGTCCGTCCGTCCGTCCGTCCGTCTGTCAAGACCGTTTTTCTCAGGAACGCGTGGTATCAAACTGAAATTTCTATATGATACTTAGTTCTACTGTCCCTGGAAGCTGTAGAAAAATCAACCTTCTAAGTCAACGCAATCAAAAGATACAGCCACTTAGGCCGCAAATTTCCGCAAATTTTCGAAACTCGCACGGGACTCAAAACCTACAGGGTACTTCCCGTGAACTTAGAATCTTAAAAAATTTTGTACGAAGTCACGTCTTATAGTACAGATATAGGAAAAATTACGAAAACCGTAAATTTTTAGTTTCGTCATATAAAAAAAAGTTATATACCCACAGGTTTGGACGGAACCCTCGGTGCGCGAGTCCAACTCGCACTTGACCGGTTTTTTTTTTTAAGTTAGTACCTAATCAAAGTTTCATACATATTGAATTCTCTAAATTGCTAGCGTCATCATGGGTCTAACTCCTGGTTGACACTGAAGAGATAGATACGCGCGTCGAGTTATATTAGTGCTAAGACACAAATGTGCGGCGCGCATTAGTTGCCTTCTTTGCGGAATCTAGAGGAGGTTATCTGTGGGTTTTCCACCATAGATTATCTTATATAATATGTTGTTAGAAGTTTTTCTTACCTTATTGTGACAAAAATAAGAAGATTTTGACGTTAAAGCAAAGTTGGAGGTAAAATAACGAGTCGTGCTTTATCGAAGAGCTTGGATCAACCAATCAAAGAGATTGTTAGTAGGGCTTCTTTCTTTATCGTGTGGTTAGTGACTAACCTGGTGTCAGAGTCATTTGTTTTATCCTCAACCAAGATTCCTCACTTCTCAACTCGTCACCAGTCAAAGAATCAACTCAAGATATGTTAATAAGACAGGTCAACTCAAAATAATCTGTTCGTAATCTGATTACCTCACACTTGTATCGGTGGCTGCTGCGGCGAGGGTAATGGACGCAGAGAAAGTGAGGCACTTACAGTTTTATAATTTTTTAAATGTTGAAATATGAGATTTTGAAAAATACTTGATTCTATCATACGGGGGACTATAGGATCGAGTATTTTTCAATAAAAATTTTCATTGATAATTATCTCGGTGATTATCTTCCTAATTGCGTGTTTTTTTGCCAGATATTATTATCATAAGATTATAATTAATACATAAAAAATATTCGAAAAGTTCTCCATGTTTCTTCATTTCTTTCAAAATTGTTTCCAATAAAATCATTCAGCGACTCCTTACACCTTGTTTTGCTCTCCCTACGGTCTTAAAGAGGCGGTCGTTAGATCTCTATCACTGATATGTACTGCTGGTACCGCTCAGCGTCACAATATTATGAAACTCGCACTCGCTGCACGTCACCCACTATTCAATAGACTTGGATCAAAATTCACTGACTCATGGTCATCATCCGTCTGCCTTTTCCCAACTTTATTGGGGTCAGTTTCCAGTCTTACCGGATGCAGCTCAATACCAGTATTTTACTTGGAGCGACTACCTATCTGACCTCTACAATCCAGTTAGTGCTACATAATATGGCATCCCTTGGTAAGACTGGTTGTCAGACTGTCAAAGATCTACAAATTACAGCCGAGACCAACGGCTTAATATGCTTTCTGAGGCACGGAGGGAACTCGGTATGTAATGATGGTCCATCCACAGACAGACCTAGGCAAATGGGGCTTAACCTTGAAGATCGACCCGTGCGGCTGTTATTATTTACCCACAAGCTCCTAGAAAAATGACTTATTGACTGACTCATGGTATGGTGTCTAATAGAATCTCGTGGAAATATATTTTAGAGGTAGCCCGAAACCTAGATTGGCTCGCCTCTATTGCACAAGTCTGAAACGTTCGAAAACTTGGTACGTTCTAAACTTCTGTATACATAACATATCATCACGCCTGTAATCCCCGAAGGGTTAGGTAGAGGTATATCTAATAGCACGCCCATTTCGCCAGTACTACACTTCTGTATACTCTTTCGGGAAATACAGACGCGATGTTATGTCTTGTGTTACTATATGTGCAATAAAGGATAAGAAAAAGAGCTAGAGATGGTGAAGCATCTCTAGCCCTGAATGTTATCAATGTTGTTATGTTAGCAGTAGGAGACAGCAGGAGTCTATTCTTATAATGAACTGAATATGTTTCTCAAGGCCAGAAAAAATCCTAAACACTGTTTTAAGCTTTCACGGTTTATAACTAAACTTTAACTATCACTTACGGGATATCTTCCGCAAGTGCACCTATCGCTATCCACCCGTATTCTCCAGTCATCTCGTGATCATGGCGCTTGCAACAGCGTCGAAATATCGGGAGCTCAATATAAACATTAAACGCGGAAGATATCCCGTAAGTGATAGTGAAAGTTTAAAAATCCTAAAGCCCGAAAAATCTTTTCCAACGTTCAACGAGAGCTTTAGATTGTAATCCATTCGTGCAGGATCGGGAGCACTCGGCCGGAGGCTCACCTACTCACGGAGAGACAACAATGCGTTGAAAACGAAAGTGTATGATTGTACGCAGTGAGTCGGTGAGCCGAGCCAGTTTCACTACGAAGCTATAAATTATGTTTACTATTACGAGTACTAGCACTGGCTACAAAGGCTGGGAGTCAAGTGTACACGAGGCGAAATTGTTTACTGAACTGGCTAGAAAACTAGGTACCTATTCAATAAACTTCGCCTCTTTTTTTTTGGTGTGTTGTAACATTTGTTAAGGCCAAGAGCGCGCTTGAAGTTCATACGGTGTTGATGGAAAAATCAAGCTTTTTAGGGAAAAATAATGATTAAATAATCAGCGATTCGTCTAATTTTGATAAAAAAATATTTATAATCGTTAACCACCTGCTTATTAATCCCTTTTGCCGATACTACATTTGCTTTTGCCCACGACTAAGTTCACGTTAAATACATAATGTACAAACTGATAATACGGTAATAGGATGTGAGGCAGTAGGCACTTAATTATTTTATAATAATGAAGACACTTAAAGTACCCAAGTATCTTTTGCTGGGAGTTTGTTCCTCGTCTTCTTCTGTCCAGGTAAAACAAAAGGCAGTGGTGAAAATGGGGCATGTTGACACGTTCATAACGTGCTGATTCTTTTGTGATCTAGGTATGATTTTAGAGAAGTAGCTTTATAAAAAGCGGCTCCACCGTATTTAAATTGCTAGAGGAAACTTACTATCGAAATTTGGTAAACATGTAATGAAAAGTTAGAGGGTAATTTTGCCCACTTTTATTCAAATTAAACGCGGGAAAGTTAAAGTCAAATCATTTATTTTATCTGAACCATTTTCAGGCACTTTTAATTGACATAAAGTTAGTTAGTTAAAAATAAAATGTAAAACTCTTTGTAGAATAACGGAAAGGAAACTCCATGGACACTCTTTTAGAAAATATGTTTTTACAAAAACCTGGTTATTGAATTGCAAAGCTGGTTTTGTAAGTAGGTTCTTAGAAGTAGCATTAATAACATTCGAAAATTATATTTATAGAATGTGTATTAAATGTTATGGATTTCCGCAAAGGAACGCCTGATTCCATAACTTGAATTATTTTAAAGCGATAACCATTCAACCATACACACTGTACAAATTAGCATAGTGTATGTAACTACACAACACTGACATAACTCGCATCCGTCCGCCGACCGTAAAGTACGCACATTTGCATTAATATAATAACGTCGCCGGCTCTAACAAATATAATAAGTCTGATTGTCGCCCGAGCCTAATTAAATAAGGCTATTATTTATAGCCTCTATTGTGGCCAAGTGGCCAGTTGGACAGGAGTAACGAACTGTGGAATTTGTACTGTTGTATAGTGTTCATATAGTTTGTACCTATAATTTTGAGGAATGCGAAAAAAGTAATAATAAAAACAAAAAAAAACCCGACTGAAAAGCGAAGGAGAGGGTGTAGAGTTCTTCAGTCTAAATTAGCAAGGAGGTCCGTCCGCAGACGGGCGTCGTGTCTGGTGCACTACTGCCTGACGGCTGTTGTCAGTAGGTATTCCGGATAGACGTTGAAGTGGCGTAATAGATGTCGTCACATGGTGGCATGGTATGTTCCGCCTGTATTCGCTGAAAGCTAAAGCACCTCTGTACACGCTGTGCACGCTCTGTGTTTGAGTCTGGGCGAGTATACCACTAATCATTCAGACTAAAAGTGACATGTTTACTGCCTATAATTTCTGTCAGGGTAGGAAGGGATATACATGCATCCACGGTTTACCAGATGTGAAGCAAAGATGCGCTCTGGGGTGGAGCTCGCTTGCCTAGAAAATACCGATTCATTCGAATCTAGCAGAGAGATTGTCATTTTAATTAAATTTCTAGTTAATTAATATATATTTTATTTAAATTACTTGCTGGTTTATTTAGATTAGTACTTGCATTTTTGAGTAAAGCACTATAAAAGCCTTGGCCCACTATGACTGCTTCGCTGGTCACGCTATGATTGCCTCGAGCAAGCCTAGCTACGCTCTAGGCCTTCCAGCTTGGCCACCATTGCAGCCCTTGCTGTCCTCGCTGTAAAGGCCTCGACCTACGGCCTCGGCCTTTATCTCAGCTCGTCCATCAAGTGCTGCACGCTGACCGCGCTGTGTCGGCCTGGAGCTGCGCATCGCTGCGCTGTCGGCCATCATCAGCGCGACCAGCAAAGTAGTCATTATGGACCGCGGCAATAATGTAATATTATTCAAGGGATAATAAACAACCACATCATATAAAACAATAAGGTCAACAAATATAGTAGTAATGTTGCAGTCCACTACATTATCCGCAGATAGACATATTTAAATATTAATGGTTGCCACTAGACGAGCATTACCACAGAAAACAAATAATATGAAATAAATAAATAAGTTACTATAAATCCAGCTATAGCTACAAAACCAAATCAGATCAGAAACAAAAAAAAAATCATTTACATAAATTATACAATTATTAAATAGTAATAATAAGATTACAATTGAGATAAAAAAATATAATATTAGATTTAAATTATGTAGATCATGGATTTATGTTAAATCCCAACTCTGGTATAAAGCTAGCATAAAGCATAAAGCTCTATACGTACCCTGCAAATAGATAGTGAAATAACTCATTAAAACAGATTCACAGACAGATCTCATTTAATTATAATAATTATATTTAAATGATATCTCTTTGGTAGCTCCTTAGTGACAGGTAAATAATGACAGTTCGATGCTGCGTTAGTTACAGCACACGTCAATGTAAGGACGTGGACACGAGCGAAGCCATAAGCGGAGCGAGCGGGGTGATTTTTTCTATTGTAATCTGCAATGTAATTAAATTATAAATTCACCTGTGAGACCTGTGTTTGTTGTGTGTATGAGAAAGAGAGTGAGAGACCTGTGAGACGAGGAGAGAGGTGGTACTTTCTCGATGAAGTTGATGGACCGTCAGCTATTTTAGAAGTGCGCGGCCCAGAATCTCACGTTCTGCAGTCTATATTGTTTGTCAACTATCAGAACGCATATCCATTATTTATATACAAGGCGAAAGGACACCGACGCTAAAACGGTTACCACATCTTTAGTACATCATTATAAACAAACCCGTTTCGAAATTTTTCATCGGTATAAAAAAAACTGTTCCATACATGTAGATCGTGTTGTAGGAATTGCCATTTTGTAGGAAACATCCATATTATCAAATCGCTTATCGCATATTCTGTTACCTATTCCATTACAAATCGTGTTAGATTAACGATTCAGTGGCTTGTAGCAATCAATCAAAGTCTCAGGTCGTCGACCTTTCACCTGACATTACTTGCAAGGCTAAACGCCTTTTAAAACTGAAACGTAACGTAAACCTAAACGTAACGTTAACTTCTAACCTCACACACAGTAATGCGATTAACCTTTTTAGTGCGACGGTGACAAACTTGCGACTTGTCGTGTTTGGGAATTAATTGCCTGCCTTTAAATTGAGGGATTAAACACTCGTGTGCCTGTGTTTTACTGCCCACGTTTAAGAAATGCTTCCTGACATTTTAAAGATGTATCTTTTATGTACTGTTATGGGTTAATTTTACTGTGAAGTTGAATCATCATATCATCATCATTGACTACACGTTGGTGTAGTATCGCGACTGCCGAGCATGAGATCCTGAGTTCCAATCCCGGGTCGGGTAAATAGTTGTTGGGGTTTTTTCATCAGGAATTTCTCAGTAGCAGCCACGGAGGCCCTTAAATTACTTACTTAATATACTTACTTAAACATATCTGGCGAAATGTGTGTACCATTAGGAACACCTCTGCCTAATCCGTCGGGGATAACAGGCGTGATGTTTATGTTATCTTCATCACTATCGTGCCCTATAGATTTTAAATTTAGAAGACAAAAGCAAAGAAGGCTGTATATTTGTAAATTTTTTCCTTAAGAATCAAATGCACAAACGAAACTACAAAAGCCTCAGGAATGGCGGGAATACATTAAAATTCATTATCCAAAGTTAAATCGTATTATTTCTAGAAAAAAAAAGCAAAAAGAAAAAAATCATTAGCAAAAAGAATCTTATTTGCACAATGAGGTCCTATTAAGATAATTTCCTTCCTGCATTTCAGTAGTTGCTCCCAAAAATGTTTTTTTAACTACCTAACCCATCCATTTTGCGTCACTCATCCAGAAACATCCATGAATCCGCTACCTTTCATACACCATATCCTCTGCCTAAAACCCAAAAAACGATATATTCTAGCAATAAAAACAGCTCTCGTTTTAAGGCGAATTAGCGGCGTCGTCGCGTCGAGAACTATAAACACGTCGGAGTTCATATCGGAGGCAGTAAAGTGGCTGACGGATTGCTACCGGAGCGCGGCGCCCCGCGCCCCTCACGCGAGCCAGGGGTGGCGAACGCCGAGAAGTGAGGTTTTTGAGATAAGGGATTATTTCAAGTAATCTTTGTCATTAAATTACTAGTTACAATGATATAGGAGGCCAAAGTTCGTTTTTTTATAAATACTAGTTTTTATAGTTATACCTTTACTTTAAATACCTCCATGACCCGTTTACTATTTAATGCATCCATCAGCAGAATGTTTTGAGTGCTTTACATTGAGTTTTATACTAAAACGTAATTTTTCACCCGTAAAAAAAAATCGTTTCTTGCAGTAATTTTTGCGTAGGGTTACTTAGTTTGATGTACAGAAACGGCTGCGTGAAGGTTCCGTTTACACCTAGTATACTGATATTATAAACTGTCTGCTTTTCACACCTTAACCTTGAATGGATTTATGGCACAGAGATAGACAATGGCGTAGGTTAGTAGAATACTTTTAATAGAGGTAGTAATTATGTTCCCTTGGAATATTCTAAGAAATTCGCCGGGCGAAACCACGTTGTGAAGCTAGTTAATTATAAACTTGAAAACTAAACGGTATTAAAAGTGATTTTATAATGAACAGTTTAGCTCATAGGTTACCAATTAGTGGGCGCTGGAGCTTTTCAGGGGGGTGCTAGCGGGTCCAAAGAAAAATGGGGGGCGTTATGAAATACCTCTATTTTCATGAAAATACATTTTATCTCTTTTGTAAAAGGGGGCATTGGATTTTTTTTTCTTTAAAGGGGGCGATAGTCCATAAAAGTTTGGGAACCTATGGTTTAGCTGATTCCATATTATGTAATTAGAAATTTTCTGCCCTGGAACATGGGTTTTTGAATAAGTAAATGATCTATTCTGATCGGTATACATAATAATCTGCTTAAAATTAAAAATAGAAGTTGTAACTTAAAAATAAAACCAGATTTTTGTCAACCCTAACTTCAGAGAAAAGCGCACTTTGAAAATAGTATCAGACCATATAAGGGCTGTACCAACCAACCGAACACAAATGTGACAAAATTATTAGTGACCACTATGTCAGATTGAGTTATTGGTTATTTAGCCTTAAACATAATGTTCACCGTGTTGTGGTAGCGAACGTTGAGTTGACAATTTATTTCCTAAGTTTCTTGCACTAACATTATTTTGGTACAATTCATAAGACACAGACATACTTTGTGACACAAGTGAGGAAAATATATGGCACAGTGATCAAAAGAAAAGAAAAGAAAGAAGTGATAATTTATTATAATTCTAGCTTTAGCCCGCGGCTTTGCTCCCGGTATGTTCCGTAATTATGGCACGGGAACGTTTTGAATACAGCCTAGAACACTCAGGGATAATGTCACTTCCCAGTTAGTTATAGAAATTTCGAATCAGATACCGAAGGTAAGGAGGTACCGAAGATTACCTACCCTGTACATCCAAACTTAACAAACTTTACCTCTTTATATCATTAAAGTATAGGTTTTTAGTGCGAAAAATAAAATAAGCAAAATAGCTGTCATTTAAAAAGTAAAGAGCCTCTAGTATAGAGGCTTTAAGTCCTATCAGATCAATTTTACTAACAAGCTAATCTTTTTACTACTTCAAGTTATTCTTGTAAATCGACTTTCGTGAGAAAAAATATCTAAATTAACGAACTTTTTTACACCAATCACCTAAATTAAAATGTGACAATTAAAAAATGACCGCATTTTTCCATAATATAATCTTGATAAAATAGTAATAATAATGTGACTTTGGTGAATCATGCCTACCTATTTGACACAAGATTGATTCAAGCTAGTCCATATAAAGTTCAGTGGCTTTTATACAAAAACATGTTTTCTTACTGGTAACATGTTTCCAAAACAAGGCAACAAGTGCTGCCATACACGGAACCTTAAAATTGCTAATTGAACAACAATATACATATATATTAAATAAACTTAGTTGTAAAACCTTCTTGATTTACCACCGAGTCATAACAATCAGTTGTTTCTTACTAGCTTTACGTTGTAGGTCGGAAATTACGCCACGGGAAAATACTGCGGGGATAAAAAGTATCCTACCTAGTACGTAGGTCATGGTCTATCCGTATGCTATATTGGTTCAAATCCGGCGTGTAAAAGACAAACAGATTCGCGTGTATATAGTATCTGGATACCTTTCGTACGTTATTTATAACAATTAAATCAGATATTTTCCGTCGTCTCATAAATATTTACAAGTTTGACATTTAAAACTTTTATTATCTTTAATTAATTTGTAGCTTAGTATTTGATAGCCGTCATCCATCAAAATAAAGTCGTAAAAGGATAAATAAAGAGTTATACATGGTGTTTGTCGTTGTCTTGGACTTGACTACTGGAACTGAGACACATCATACACAGAACATACAAATAGGCAAAAAGGTATTCGTCTCTGCGTCGTTTTTAAAATATTTTTTTCTTCACTGTAGAAAATGATATCAATCGTACCGTGCTGTGGTTTTAATTTTAAGCAAAGTCGGTACACAGTTTTTGCACTGTTCCACACGTAAATTGTGATTCATTTAAGAATATTATGAGTACAGTACACTACCGGTAAAAAAAGGTAAATAAATTGAAGATAAAAGAGAGAAAAAAAAGCAATAAAAAAACTATACGGGACCATGACTATCTTAATCTTTTTTCGGCACAGCCCTATCACCGGTTGCATCGATGACATCTGTCACTTACGTCTTTTTGTTGAGACAGCACTATTAGTTAACTAACTAATTGGGCCAAACGTTTACTTGTCTCCATAACCGGCGTGAAACGAAAGGGACAGTTTTTTGTCAAATTCTTTCAACATGTCCTTTTAAAATAAAATAAATTTCTAGCTTAGTGTCAAAAGGGCGTAAAAGTCGTCAAGACTTATGTGTCTTACGACTTTTTTACTCTATTAGGGATGTCACTTAACACGTTTTGGATAAAAGCGAAAGATAAGATAGTGAGGGATACACATGCATTGTCCGATTAATAGGTCTCTTTTAAACGTGTTTCTTTTGTTTTCACACCCTATTAATCTTTAGGACTTTATGGTAGTTCTGTTGTTTTATGCCTTTTTTGCCGTATAGGTACTAGTAGTGTGTCTTATTGAATAATTTCATCTATTAGGTTGATACAACGCAGGGTAAGATAAGTTTATAGAAATAGAATTTACAATCCCTTTCCATTTGATATAATGATATTTGCGATTCATACATACACAAACTCACGCCTTTTTCCCACAAGCAGAAACTGCAGATCGCCACCTGCTACTTGGGATTATCCGCAATAGTTAATAGCAATGCATCTGCGAAACCTCTGCTATTGTAATTATCGTAATGTGGCGGAGACCACATCGGGATGGCTCATCATCATCTGCCTGCCTTTTCCCAAATATGTTGGGGTCGGCTTCCAGTCTAACCGGATACAGCTGAATAGCAGTATATTATGGAGCGACTGCCTATCTGACCTCCAAAACCAAGTTAGTACTGGGTAATACGATAAGACCTCGGTAAGGCTGTCAGACATTCGGGCCACTGACTACCTGTAACGACTGTCAAAGATCTACAAATGACAGCCGGGAGCAACGGCTTAACGTGCTATCCGAGGCACGGAAGAAACTCGATATGTAATGGGTGGTCACCAATCCACAGACCAACCTAGGAAAGCGCGGCTTAACTTGAAGATTGATCCGAGCGGCTGTTATGATTTAGCCACGAGCTCCTCCATGGCTATTCAACACAGACAAAAAATATCAGTTTCCACAAAGCAACTACGTTAACAAATAGCCGGCCAACAGAACATAATATATGATTATCCCACATTATAACATGCTTCCCATCGCGTGCAGACGCACGGACAGACAGACGCAGTGACACAGTAATGACGCGGTAATGAGCAAGCGACGCCGTGGGGTACAGCGATGCCTAGGGTTCCGTACAATAATCAAGAGTAACCAGGTGCCAACAAAAAATGCGACGTAAATCAAAAGATGACAAAACTTGTGTGCCCAATTATTGAACTTTCACCTGGCACCTGTCAGTTTTTTTTTGCACGTAACCCCAATCCTGTTACTAAAATATAAGTAACTTACTCCTTTTAAATCAGCTAGGTAAAGCAAGCTGGCAAGCTAGTCCCGTCAAAATCGGTCTGTAATGTTTCGGAGATTAGCCAGACAAACATTAAAACAAATGAATTTTTCTTATAATTAGTGTATATTTGTATACTATGTATATGCTTAGTACGCATTCATTAAATTACAACATACATACACTTCAATTTTATTTATTTGTCTACATAGATGTATAGATTTGAAGATAGATCAGAAACTAAAAGCATTTTTCGCACTATTAATTGTTATCAAAATCTAATTCAATTATGGAAACTGTAATATTTTATAATAATTCCACGCGGATGAAGGTCGCGGGGCACAGCTAGTAGGTATATAATAAACATCAAACTTGGGGCACCACTATTTTTAAGTGCACACATTGCAAACACTAATAAACAGCAGATTTACTGTCAATTTTGCGGTACGGAACCTACAGGCTACGAGTGCGACTCACCCTTGTCTGGTTTTTGAAAACCCATGTCAATTAGATCTCATTATATCTACACTTGATGTAAATAAATGCGTGCGTGGGCGCTGTTATTTCCGAACAAAATTATTTAAATGTATAGGAAATAGTTTATTAGACTGCGCCTTAGGCATTGTCTGTCATCGAGTCTTAAATTAAGGTCTAGTTATTAAAGTGGCGTTAGTGAAACTGCAGAGGCGTTCGGTTGTCTTCGTGGAAGTTATGCCTATTTTCACTAAACTTAACCTTAATTTCGTTGCGGGATCTAAGACAGTAAATCGTATCTTTGGGACTTGGTCGAGCTTCATTGTCTCGGCGCTTTACTGTTGATTCTGGCTTTCAGGAGTTGCAGTGGTTTGGCAATATTGTGGCGGGCTTGTCACAAAAAAAAACAACCTATTTTCGCCTTAGTAAACGCACTAAGCCGAGCGACGATAGTGCGGCTTTATTTAGACTCGACTAGGCTCCCGAGCTTTGCAAGAGAGAAATAGACAGTCTTCAATGTTGTTCATAGCAAGTCTAGCAGACTTTACTACTGAACCAATGAAAGTTAATTTCACTTCTGAACCAATGAAAATAACCATAATATTTCCCGACGGCAAACTGCAAAACATGTAATTAATTGTGAGAAAACTTTTCACTGTTGCTCTACTGCCGCGTGAGTTATATTTGAACTATGTCGGGCGCCAGGAATCGGTAGTATTTGCTTCACGGTGTCATAAATCAATAGTAACAGTCGATATAACATAATTAACAAGCAAACAAGCAGAAATAAACAAGCAGTAGTAAACAAGCTAATAAAAATAAAAATAATTCAAGCTTTCTCAATTACAATAAAACATTATGGCACCCGGAAATGAAGGACATGAAGTCAATAACTGCTAAACAAGCCTATTAAATACGCGAACATGACCTCTAATACAGTTAACACTAATAATAGTAGTATCTGTTACAGTTACAAGTGATAATGGGGCTTTAAATAAAGTTCCTGTCAGTCCAAGCAAGGGTTCTTTATAATTGATAGTGTCCGACCGAAGCTTCGGCTTCGGCCAATTTCGGCCAAAAAAACCATATTCGGGCAAACTTTCGGCTTCGGCCAAGGGCCGAAGTTTAGGCCGAACGGTTCTAGCAAGAAATTCAATGATCTGTTACGAACGCGAGAGTGCGATGGAAAAGGCAACACGCAACTCGTTAAGTTGTTCATATACAGTAATCATAACTTTATATTATTTACTTTTAGCCAATTTTGACCGGAATTTGTTACGATTATTCAACCATGGGCTTAGGCCAGAAATCGAATTTCGGTCGGACATTAATAAAATTAATAGTAGGTAACCCGGACTTCAACACAACTGGTAAATTGTGGATGTAGGCTTAAGTACAACTCTGCCGTATACGGGCATGAAGTGATGTGTCCACCCGCACTTGGCTTGCGTGGTGTATTATGGCCCACTGCCTCTCACATAGATAGGCTCGATGTTGCGTCGCTGTCTCCGCTCAGGCTGAATGGAGTTCAGATCGATTACGCAATTAAGGCTAAAATCCTGGGGGTGACTATGGACTCCTACTTATCATGGACTGCCCAAGTTGCTGAAGTTAGTCGCAAAGTGCACTACACGTTCCACTCATTGAAATGCCTACAGAGCTTCTTGCCTTTGAAAACCAAAATCTCCCTTGCGCAAACTCTCATCCAGCCCATCATAGACTACGCCGATGCCTGTTATTTGGATGCCACCGAGGAGCTTTTAAATAAACTTGAGCGGTTGCAAAATATTTGTATTCGTTTTGTTTTTAACCTTAAAAAGTATGATCATGTTTCCAACTTTCGCAAAATACTCAAGTGGCTCCCAATAATTTCGACTTCGCAGGAACTCTCGGATATTGTGTCTGCTATTTAATATCCTTCACAACCCTAAAACGCCATCCTATTTGCGGGAACGCTTTTCCTACTCCCGTCCTTCTGATGCACCTTGCAGATCGCATCTTAGGAACCTCCTTAAGTCCCCTCCACACTCTACCGATACCACACTGTGCACGCCGTGCGGTTGTGGAATTCACTTCCTCCTGACATTAGGGACTGCCAAACTATTGCAGTTTTCAAAAGAAGAGTGAAAGAACATTATCTTTCCATTTCGTCATAGTTGCATAAGTATCTATTATTATTTATTATATTGTATTTATAGGATTGTTGTATGTATCTTTGTATTTATACGTATGTATGTAAGTATATTCTTATATCGTATATTATATTTAAAATAGTTATCTGCTTTATGTTTTATGTATTCCATTTTCTCTTCTTATTTTACACACTTTGTCTACATCTCTTTTTTTAGTATCTCCTTTCGCAGGTATGCTGGAAGAGATTTCATTAGAAATAAGCAATACCTTTGTACTCTCTTTTCTGTTCCTTTCTTGATTTCTGTATTTAGTGTGTACATAAATTGTTAAATAAATAAATAGATTCTGACACAGGAATTGTGTCACAGCAGTGGAAAATTTAAAAACTGATTATGCTGAAGCTCTTTTTGAAGTAGCTCGTCCAGGTAAGTGCTACCAATCTGACCACTGTCGAGTATAACTGTGTGTACCGGTGGAATTAGAGGTATCTTGTCTTCTTGCCTTGCCTAGTACAGTAGATATACTTAGGCGACGGCGAATATTTACCATCGATTATGCAGTCGGGTTGCTTGCCTTTACCCCTTGTCATCATCTTAATCAGTTGATAGGCATAAGCCTCTCCAATCGAAGGTGAAAAAGAGATTTCACCATGCCTACTACAAGCTCATCAGTGTTCACATGTCTCAGCATGTTTTAACAAATTTTAAACAAAGTCAGACAATGGGACAAAATGCCAGTGAGTTCCCTGTAAACAATATCCGTCGATTGAATCCAATAACCTGTTTCGCCAGTGGGAACGCACAGTTAGCTATTTAACAAAACGACTGATACCACAGTTGTGCAGTAACATTAAAGGGAAACGAATTATATTGGCAGTACATATTATTGGCAGTACATTTATTGGCGCCGGCACATTGCAGTCGTTTGCAGTAGGTTCTCAATAAAACCGATCGTCGTTAACCCAGTGAGGTGGTACTCGTCGATGTAACGATAAAGACTCGCTGTTACCATTAGATTCGATCACTCATTGTGTAGGTCACAGAAGCGATTTGTCTAGACAACTGCAGCTAGGTAGATGTGAGTCAATCACCTAGTCGGCATTATAGTGGAGAACTATGAGGAGAAAACTATATACTCGTAGGTGACAAGTGGGAACCAAACATTTATAAACATAAGTCGTATGATTTTCCGTCGACAAAAAAAAACTTGCGTACTTTCATAAAACTTCAATCCCCGCTGCAGCTGATAAATTTTCAATTATCATTCTTTGTGCTTTCATTTTTTGTGCTATCTTTCGCCAGTAATGTTTCAAGTTCCATATAATAGGTAGGGGGAGGGAGTGGGGGTGTACTAAATATGCATATTATAAACATAAGTTAATAATTTATGATGATATCAAGACTTTTGTTGCAGATTTTAAAACGGTGACAAACCTGTTATAATTTGTCAAAAAAATAATATTTAATGATCGTACAGATCCACAACCATATACTGATACCAACAATCGATTTAGAAACTAGATCCATGCAATTCAAATGTTATCCATACATCATTGTATCGACCACTGTGAAAGCCTTAGCTCAACAACAACATGGCATGTCGAGAGTGTCCTCTCATCCATCCTAGTGCCGGTGTTCACGGACACACTATTTGTCACAATTTGTCGGATCATTGTGTACGGTACTCGGCTTGGTTTAACAGGAGCTGATACACGATAGGGTTGTCTCATGACACGAATTTGTTGATTCGATTTGATATCGATAACTTTCCAAATTATTTAGGTCATAAGGACCGATTCTTTTGACAATAAAGGTTATTTTAACATTATGTAACGCCTGTTATGTTCAAAGGGTTAGGCAGAAGTGCAGTCAATTTAGTGCTCCCACATTTCGCCAGTTAAGTCCCATGCAATAGGGCGCGAACCTATTGCTTTCAACCGGGCACCGATCCAGACTACTCTTACTGCGACAATCCTGATATAAAAACCTAACAACACCTTGCCCGACCTATAACTCGAACCCAGCACCTCAAGCTCAGCATAAGCGCTCGCGACCACTGGACCAGCGAGGTCAGTCATTGCAGCTCTAATCAGCAATCTACAAATAGATCTCATTATCTACTAATCTGATACAAATGATACTCATCAACATAAATAGCCTCGTACAAGTTCAGTACCCATGTAAACTCGATCCTTAACCCAGCACAACTAGGAATGTTCCCTAATGAAGCATGCATAGTCTGAATGGTACTTTATGTGGAACTAGTTCGTACTAATGCTATGTATCCTTACTCCTAAGGTACAGGACCAGAGAGGGGAATGCGGTGCGGGTGGGAGTAGAGAGCGGTCGTGTAATTAATATATTGTGATTGGGTACCGTCGGAATATAAAGTAGGCGACAAGGCACTTAAACAAGCGTCATTTATTGCATGTATTGTTTATAAATAACATCATCAGATGGGGTAGGCAGATATGTATAATGTAGCAAGTCGTGTGTGGCCGATAGTTGTATCATCATCATCTGCCTAGCCTTTCCCAACTACATATGTTGGGTTCGGCTTCCAGTCTAAACATATGCAGCTGAATACCAGTATTTTACATGGAGCGACTGCCTATCTGAGTCCGTCGATGGATGTAATGGGTAGTCAGTTGGTCACTCATCCACGAACCAACCAAGGCAAGCGTGGCTTAACCTGAACATCGACTCGAGCGGCTGTCACTGACCGATAACTGTCTCATTGGCAAAAATTACGAACTTCCGTACAATTCTTATATCCCCCTAATGAGGCTGAATTTTTGTGCTCAACATCATTGAGGAACTGACTCCTGAAAAAAAATCATATTTCTTATACCTAGTTGTTTAGGCCGTGCTTTGACAACGAGTTAATTAATTTAAGATCACTCTGGGCTACCTATTTACTGATATGGCTTCCACAGACATGTTTCTGCTAGACGGAGTCTAACCGGTGAACACCCAGCACATCATGCAAAACAGTATTGACACGTTATTAAAGTAAAATTCCTTCAAGTTCAAATAAGGTAAAATCCAATAAGATTTACTGCGTAGTTTACATGAGAACATGGTAAGAAAGTCTGACAATCACTGGAGTATTATAAAGTGGTTGTGTTGCTGTCCGTACCGATATTAGGGAAAGCTGCGGTTTGTGGCTGAAACGGAATCCGTGTGTTGATGCTAACGGTACTCTAGGGACAGGGGCGCCCATAGATCAGGATAACTAGGATTTTTTATTTGGAAGAATAATCTTAAGACAATTTGAAATTAAAATAAAATGACGGGCGGCATGAAAAAACAGTAACTTCAGTGATAAATGATGTTTATTTTGCGAATAGGCTTTTACAAACACTTTTTTATACGGCATTTTTTTAAACAACATGAGGCCAGTGTTTCTTACTTGACTACTCTGAGAAGAAACACACTCAGGGGTCATAGTATATTTTTTTGGGTTCAGACATAATCTTGGTCAACTCACATGAGGACTATGCAGATTAGTGTCTGAGATAGTCTTTTGAAGAAAGAACCACACAGATTTGAGTGAACCTGTCCAGCAAGTGCATGCATTGGTCAGTGATCGTATAGCTCGACTTATAACTCAGTGTAATAGTAATTTTAGTTATCTTATTTTCAGTGAGTTTGTGAACAAGAAACACTTTCGTAACTCCAAAACTCAACCTGCAGAGTATTTCAAGTATATTTAAACAACATTCATAGTTTTTTCAAGCCATAATAAGAACACGTCAAGAACATTGCAAAGCAATCATATTACAACTAACAAACCTTAAGCATAAGTGGTCGAGGATAAGCAATGGACCGTAAAATTCCGACAAAAAAGTTAAACGTGACAACCCTAAACAATCACTAAAAGGCAGACATTTTACGTGATCATCATCATCATTCTTCTGCCCTTATGCCAATATACTATGGGTCGGCGCAGCATGTCTTCTTCTTCCATACTTCTCTGTTACTTGCTAAGTCATCAAACACATCCTTTGTTTGCGATAGTATCATCCTTCACACGGCTCAGACATTCTACATGATATCCCTACAATAAGTCGCCTGGTGGCAGCACCCCTGGCACATGGTAGCAGACGACAGCACATACATTCATTTGCGGGACACTCCCGATACATTTACAATATATTATATTCCCGCACGCAATAATAATAGTATCACGATGACTGCGCAGTAAGTAGCACAGGAGAGGTAAATGCGGTAGAAACGCTTCTAGTACCTTTTTGAATAAGAAAATATCGGAAGATGCAACAAGTTGTGCCGTGGCGCATATTACTCGCTGTCTGGATTGGATATGGGTCCGTTGGCGATGGGCCTCCAAAAGGTATCCGGAATCTGTTGGTCGCGGAAGGGCCCGGACCAATCAATGTAGCGACGCCGACGCTTACAAGATTTTTAACTGAAATTATAATGAATTTAATCAGTTTATTTCAGTTTTAGTTGTTAGTTTCGGTTTCTTTTAGGCTAACGTGCATCCTAGGCCGCATCATCGCTTCGCATCAGGCGAGTTGCGGGCAAATGCAAGCCTAATTTGTATAAAAATAATAAGTTACACACCAAACAATGATTTGGCTATTTATTATCGGGTGCACAGACATGTTTGTCAATTCAGCTTTTAAAGTAAGTTCGGATGAGTGCAGTGAAACCTCTATAGAAATTAATGTCCACTTTAATATTTTTATATTAAAGTATATTTACAAAGTTAAGTAGCTTTCATCTTTTCGCAACTCTACAAAAAAACAACAAATTGCTTGATTTTCCAAATAGAACATAGAGACATTATTAATGAATATATCCTGGCTTACCACTCCGCTTCTTTGCATAAGTCTAGTAAGTAGCCAACTTCAGATATCCGTGTGTATGTATTGTATAAATTATCGAGGAGATAGCTCCAGTTCCCTTTATATATATTGTAATTACGTCCGTGTAGAGCAGATTAGATACAGCCTGAGTTAGCACCTAGGCTGAATTACGGTCTAGGCCAATGTTCAGAGGGGTTAAGGTTAGTCCTGGTTTACTCTGATTCGATGTAAGTTACATTGGTTTGGTCTTCTTGTAGCTTGAATGTAAGTGGCGAGGTGACTGGGTTCAATTCGAAAAGTGGATTAGCATAAACATAATCAGCCCATAATGTGCCCTCAGCTGGGACACAGTCTCCTCTCCATGAGAGGGACTGTAACCCTCCACGCGGGCCCAGTACGGGTTGCTACATGTCACATGTCTATGAATTTTTGCTTCTAGGGCATGTAGGTTTCGCCACGATGTTTTCGACTTTCCACGCAAAACTTCTGAACGGATTTGGATAAAATTTGGCACACAGATAGTTTATAACCTGGATTGAGTCATAGGATACTTTTTATCCCTGTAGTACGATTCCGTGGGCCAATTACCGAACTCCACGCAGGCGCAGTCGCAGGCATAACTTAATAAATACATAAAATATGAAAACCCTTTCAATAAACACATAAGGAAATAATTTACATGCAAACGACGACATAGTGTCAACATGAAAGACATCTGCGTAATTACTATAATTTAATGAATAGATATTAAGTGCATTGTTAATTAAACTAGATAATAAGATGTAATAACTTATTGACTTAAACTATCATAATTTAATTTAGTTTATTTCCCTCACATATCTATTATTTTTGCATGGATATTCATTGACTACTGTGATCAATGGCTACGATAGAACGAAATATAACGAAGTAACCTTCGAGTAACATACTCGTATAATATCATGACCGTATCCTTTGAAGAGTAATGTGGAAACGTATATTGAATTAAATCAGCTAGCAAACCTGCTGTGATTTGCGATGCGGTTGTTCACCTCAAAAATACATCATCGTCTTTCAGTAGTCTCCTACCCTTATCCTAAAATATTTGAGGACGACGCGGCGGCTCTTTTTCTTCCATACTTCTGTATTTCTCAAAAAATATAAGTTCCATGGTAGCAAGTCCTTGGCTCTAATCCAGATTCCAGTATGCTACTGTGGTGTTACTGATTGAGTAACTTTCTGGACCTGAACCTGAAAATTGAGTCTAGGATGCGCTCAGCACTAGTCGATCACTAGCCCAACAAAACACAAATAAAAGCATTCCTATTTTGGCCAAACCTTGAATTGAATCAATCCTTAACAATAAGTGTAAGTATAAGTTCTGACGAGTCGGCCCTGCTTTATAAGTTGACTAAACATCATTTTAGTACCCATAATATCACCAACTATTATTAAAAATTATAAATATTTGATAAAAAATTGACTATTTACACAATATTACAGTTAAACAAACTAAACTAACAATAAATTATAAAAGGACAGCAAAAAAACTACTCAACGCTGTCAACTGGTAATGTGCCCTACTATTACCATATTTAATTTAAATACAAGTTTATATTTTATTTTTCTTTATTGGCCAACTAACAATTGTTTATACTGTAAATATTTAAAGAAATATCTATCATAATCTAAGGTTAGTGTAACAATTTCCTACAAGTCAGCACCGCATGCCCCATAAACATATTACGTGTGCCACAAGCACTAATAGTAGATTATGCACCAATTGGATAAAGCAGTGAATGCAACAACGGATTCTAGGGCTTTCTACCTTTGAGTTAACTCCTGAGCAAAGCGAGAAAGTTAAGACTAAAATCCTGAGGGAAATGAGGGATATAAGCTAGCCCAAGACGAAGACACCTTTATCCCCGAGGAGCATACTCTACTTTTCACACCTGCTGCGAGGAAATAAAAACCAATTCGTTTCTCGAAATATGGCGTCGCGCACCAATATTTTACCGTGGGGGGCACCAGTGTTGGGAGATTAAGGATGTATTTCCCTTTTTTAGGGAAACAAATCGTTTTAGGGGAAATTTTGGGAAAATTAAATCCTTGGAGAAAGTAACACTAAAAAATAAGGTAACATTTAAGAATTCATGAGACATTACTAATTTGTAACAATAACTTGCGTTTAATAAGCCAATTGTGAAGTGTCGTGTGTGAACGGGATCAGGCAATACAAACACTGAAACCAAAATCGATACTAAGTGTTAGTTGTGTGAATGAAAATAGTTTTATATCTCTGTTTCATTTCCTGTTTGAAAAATAAAGTGGGGAAAAAATTTGAATAGATTGAATATGCGGAAAACTCGATCTAGCAACCCTGGGGTGCGTACCACAGCCTTCGATCAGCTGTTGTGATGACTTGCCGCCATTACCGCCGCGTTAGGGCATTGATGACTTGCTTTACTTTAGGTTTGCATGACACAATAATTATAATTTGACATTTACGATCAGGTGGTGTGAAAATATTATTGCATTATTAGAATTTCATCTCTCAGCAGTGACCCGAGCGTTGATAATCCAATAGTGCTCATTTATTTGGACATTAACTTAGGTTTCGTATAGTGTTTGTGAAAACGGTATAATAGTCATAAAAGCTAAGCACCGACGCCTCTCGCTAAGTGACAGTTAAGTTTCTAAGTACAAACCGAAGCGCTCATACAAAAGACTTCAACGAGAGATCAACACTGTGACTCCGGGAATTAAAAGGGTATTTCATTTTTCTGTTTAATAAGGTGCTGTGAATTTTACTAGCAAAATATCGAGTTTATTTTTAACGGAGTTGACAGATGTGTTGTATTATTGAAATATAAACTCTACAAGCACAACCAGTCAAAGACAAAATTATTAGATATGTTATTGTCTATGACTCAATACAACGTTAATAACATTAACAAAACATTAATAGTTAACAATGGTTGTTGTTCATTTGTTACATTGTAAGTTTTCAAAGATATAATTATAAACTAGCCTATGTTTTAATGTATTTATTTATCCCCAAATGTAGCAGTGGGTAAATATAGAATCCTGTCCCACGGGATCGTAGTACCGGAATAAAAAGTTAGTATGATATGTATCAATCCAGGTTGTAAACTATAATGTGTGTGTATAAATTTCATACTAATCCGTTTTTGCGTGAAAGAGTTAGAAACATCCATACACCCATCATCACAAACACACTCATTTAAATTCTTCCGATTTAGGTTACAAACCACCTCAGTTGACGTCTACCTTGCAAGCAATTATGTTATTTTATAACCAGTATTCTATAAGTTATTAAATTCATATAAAATGTTGACGTAAGATCCGAACTAAATCATGTCAGACCTGATAACCATCTAGGGCCACCCACATTACTGCTGCCACTATACCAAGCTATGCTAAAAGATTTAATTTTACCAATAAACTAGACTCCAATAAAAATACTCAAAAAATCCCAACTAATATTATAAAGAGGTAAAGTTTGTAAGTTTGAATGTAGGGGTAACCTTCGGAACTACTGATTCGATTCCAAAAATTCTTTCACCAATGCGCAAGCTTCATTATCCTCGACTATCATAGGCTATATATAGTTCTTCTTCTTCTTCTTGAGGAGCTCGTGGCTAAATAATAACAGCCGCACGGGTCGCATCTTCAAGGTTAAGTCGCGCTTGCCAAGGTTGGTCTGCGAATGGGTGACCATCATTACATACTGAGTTTCCTCCGTTGTTCTGTACCTTGGAAAGCGCTTTAAGCCGTTGGTCCCGGTTGTCATTTGTAGATCTTTGACAGTCGTTACAGGTAGTCAGTGCCCCGAAAGTTTGACAACCAGTATTACCATGGGGTATGGTTTTACCCAGTTGTGGAGGACAGATAGACAGTCGCTCCAAGTCAAATACTGGTATTATAGACTGGAAGTCATCCCCAATTAAGGTGGCAAAGGCAAAGCAGATGATGATTTCTTCTTCTTCTATCCTAGCTCTATCCCAATTTAGGTGGGGTCGGCTCTCATACACAGACTACGCTCTATTTGCATACAATATTCTAAAATTTCCGATCATAACGCGAACGAAGCCGCAAGCAAAAGCTAGTAGTTTATACAGACACAAACCGCCAAAAGCGAGGAGCTAGGAATCCTATATGTGATCGTTATAAAGTTATGCTAGGAATGTGTATCAGTCTGTCTGGCTACACTGCCTTTAGCCGAAAAGTGATATCTCAATAAATCGAAAATCCTGTTTTTATAGTTTCTTATGAAAACTTCTCACATCAGAATTTTAAAATAACCGTATCTTTATTGGAACATTAAAAGAGCTGGCAAGATAAATATTACAAAACGTCATATTTTTATTGAAAAAGTTAGATAATATTTCACATAATTAAATTAATCTTAATTCACATTTGATAATAAATACATTAGTATTAAAACGATAGATACCTTTATATAAACATAAGGAAATCAGCTGTACTTACAAATGATGACACGGTGTCAACATGAAGACATTTTCTTAATTACAGTAAGTTATTGAATGGATTTTAAGTGCATTTTATATTATCCACTTTAAGTAACGATACTTAAGGTGGATAAGAAAATGATAAGATGTAATTGTTTATTGTCTTGAACTATAAGAATTAATATTGTTAATTGGGGTCCGAGGGCCCACCTAGTCCGGAACATCGCCCAGCGGTTGGCCGACTCTCCCCATGACTACAGGGCTGGCCGATATTTTGGCCAAAGAATCAGCATCACCATCCAACGTGACAATAAAGTGATGCGGATGAATTTTTTGACACCCAATAATTTTTTTCTGCTTTTATACAAGTTAATATTTATATTATTTTTCATAGTTTGTAAATGATGTGTGATACGTATTAAATCGATAATATCTGGAGCTTTCTCTAAATATTCTTTATATCCATTTCGATTTAACCCTGTTCCCTGTATTCAACTCGAAACACAGATTTATTGAGTTACCGCTGCTAGACTCACGCGGGCAGCTACTAGACCAGACTAGCGCTAACGAAGCAAAAAGTCGCCGAGTGCGACTGTGGGACCACCCGAGATGTGTGTTAGCATTCTATAACTGTGGCGATGCTTTATATGAGACTTAGAGATATTTAAGGGCCCAAGAGGAGAGATAAGATGGATTTAAAATACTTTATTGTTCACTGAAAGGATGAGAGACATGATCAACCTAGAACTGTATAGTGGACTTATCTTTATCACTTTTGACAGGGAATGATACCACGGAGCTTGATTTTTTTCAAAGTGGCTATTGTAGACCTTGTTTTAAGACGTGCACGGGACATTCATCCTTAAGTCAGCCATAGATGATAGGTTATGCATGTGCAGTTGTACCTGTACAGTCACTGTACACACATGCAATTGCATTGTAATTGGTGTTATACCGTTTTAATTAACTATAAAAAAAAGAAAACTTTACGGGTATCCTTGGTCCATTCCTATACAGCTCGGTTTTGCATGAAGGTTTCGAATGCTGTCATAGATAACCTAGCGTGTATGCGAAGTCGACTATGAAAACGGCAGTCGTTGCGCTATTCACAGTAGAGCCATGGCACGGCATGTTCTGTGGATTTCAGTAGAACGGATGATGATGATCAAATAATACAATTCGGAGCAACAGTGACCCATCAGTAATGTATCTAACTGAGTGCAATATTTAAGTCATCACCACTACTCTAAAACATACATGAAGGATCCACCATGTACTGGAACCCAAACTACGAAGACATAATTATGATATCAATAGAGCCACCGAGCAGGACTGCGCTCGCGATAGTTCCCGGCCCACTCGCTCTCACGAGAAGGAAGCTTGTAAATATGTACCAGTGGAAACATTATACTCAGATAAAGTTAACTAATATGTTAACACAATGTTCTCGAACCAATAATCCTAAACTACCTATTAGATGTGTTAATAAACTACCATATTTACTTGCCCTGACTCACTGATTATCATGAACAATAGTTGCATTCAACATTATTCTTCCTTACTAATAACGATATTTAATAGTTTCCTATAACCGTAATGTTTATGGACATAAAACCCATTTTATGGCTGTAGAAATATTGGTGATGTGATCACTTCCCCGTCTTTTGTTTAAGGCCATAAGATAACTTGTTACGTCAATATTTGTTATAGAACATTCATACTCGTAGTTTGCTTGATACAATATAATTATGTTACGGCTTAAGATGGGTGTGAAAATAAACTTAACTAAACTATGGTGAAATAAATCTTGTCACTAATGAAAAACCCAATAACACTTTACCGACCAGGGAATTGAATCTAGAACCCCATACTAACTACTTGTGATCCCTAAATCTTTTTCGAGATTTTAAAAGTTTAAATAAACAATCAAGAAACCTCTTGACCTAACAGTACTTATAGCATTTTTTTTCCAAACTGTGAAGGAAAGTAAATCAATATTATAATCAAATTGAACGATACAAAATATTCGTTACCTTCACTGTCATTCTAAAAATACTCTTCCATTCTACAACGCTCCAGCCGGATCTATAATTAGCGCATTATGACACATAGCCACTAACTGCGGGACTCACATTCAAACTCCTTCGTTAAAATGTTTCACATTCTGACACATGCACTAACACTATACAACCTACTTTCAGCTTCCTTCGCAGAAAGTAAACTTGCTCAGCTTTTTTAGAAATGGCTTCAATAAAACCTTCGTGGTAAACGATAAGGATAACCAAAGAAATAAGTAATCATTTGCCTAGAGTTTTCCCAACAATTTTGGGGTCGGCTGCCAGTCGGGATGCAGCTGAACATCAGTATTTACATGGAACGACGGCCTGCCCGATGACCACAACCCATTAACTGGGCAATTCGATACCTCTTGGTAAGACTGGTTGTCTGACTTTCAGGCTTCTGAATAACCCTAACGACTGTCCACGATCTTTAAATGAAAGCCGGGTAGAGGCTGGCGTACTAAAAGGAAAAAGTTGAGGTACGACTCTATTTTTCCTTACATAAAATTCATTGCTTTTTAAACTAGAACTGTAATAAAAAACTAAAACATAAACAGTAATGTATGTTGTTACCTAGATGAGATAGTTTCCGGCCAGTACTATGCAGGCGAAATATCGGTCCATTCGGCGATGGCGGTCAGTGGAAGCTGTGAGCCCGCGGCGAACGGACGCGCATCGTGTGTCTAACGTTAGCCGAATTGTTAGTTCGCGAGTTCGAACCCCGAGTGTGACAGTGAACTGTGTTTTGGAAACTAATTTTTGATTTTGTTATAATATTTTATTTTAAAAGTAAATATTTTTTGTAGTAAAAGTTTTTAACATTAATTTGTTTCATAATGTATGTTCGATATTTTTCGTGCTGAAAATTGGCCTGAAATTTTTTGGCGAAACTTTTGGTAAGTTGTATTGGTTGTGTATAACTTTTGTGTTTATTCATTATCTGAATGTTATCTTTTTATCTGAATGACTAAATAGTGCAAGTTTTACGTTATTACTAGGAATAAGCATGTCGACCTTTAAACTTCGTAAACTAGATGAGAACCTGTATTGTTGTTGCACCGTTATATTTTTATAGATTGTGCAAAATAAATAAACGACTTCTTCTTGATGGATTTAAACAATAAAATTCTCGCTTTAAATACCTTGTTGTACGGTGTTAAAAATAATCGAAAGTTTAAAAATAACAATACATGAAAAAATAATCTTAAGTGGTTAAAAAGTGGTAACTAATCTGAATAGGAGCCCGCATTTTTATCAAGTTATTACATGGTATTTTATTGCCTACCCATTTGACCAACAGAGACGTATTATATAAATATTATATATGTACCTTTTCACACCACCTGCTCGCAAATGTTAAATTTATTATATGTCATGCAAATGTAAATTAAAGAAAGACATGCCCGCCCTAGGCTTTTGCCAGGCAGTAATATTGAACTGAACTTCATAATTTCCCGCTGGTCATATATTTGAATTTAGAACCTCAAATAAAAATAGTACAACTTTAATCAAAGAGTTTTCACCTCATAGATTTTAGTTGCTTTCGACTAACAAAACAATTAGATTACGCGACTTTATAGCAATACTATGTGAAATAATGAGAAACACAAAAATTAATTTTAAAAAAGGTATTAATGTAAATTACTTAAATAGGTGAAAGAGAATTAGTAACAACAATAAAACATTTTTTTTTCCAAATGACCAAGTTCAAAATTAATGAATAATTGACTCCGCTGGTTCTGTCTGTGGCGGTAATTACGGCAAGTCTTCACAACATCTGATCGGCTGCCGTGGTGCTTACTGCCGCGGTAGAGTATTGGTGCTGGGAGCATTATATACCGGGTGGAAGGGACGACGTACCGAGAACGGAAACCGCATACTCAGTACATCATTCTGAAAGCCCCCACCTAGAAATTTTTCGTCGGTTATTAAAAAAACAAAATATGCTATTTCCTACAAAAGTGCAATACCTACAATAATATTTTTTCCGTACGCAAAATACGCGCTTAGGACGTGTAGTTGCGGACACCAGCCCGTGATACAATACTATGCAATACCTATACGGTCAAAATGTATAGAACAGCTGGTTTTTTATTTTTAATAACCGACGAAAAATTCCTATGTGGGGGATTCAGAATGATGTACTGAGTATGTGGTTTCCATTTTCGGTAGGGTGTCCCTTCCACCCCGTATATTATATAGTTTTTATTTCCTCTCAAGAGACGTGAAAAGTGTGTTTGTCTTGGGCGAACTTAAATCCCTCACTGCTCTCGGAGCTCCAGCGTTGTGCTCGGAATCCCTAGAAGCCTCGCTGCGCTCGGGATTCAAATAGCGCCCGTGACATAAGACACTGTTTTATCCCCTCGATAGATAATCTATTATTACCCAAATAGGAATCCTATAGATCTTTCCCAATATTTAACAGCTAAGTCTGAAATAGAATAAAATACTCGAAATCTCAACATTTATCAACACAATCTATTACGAATACGATTGTCCTTAAGTAGCCCACTAAACTACTAAATAAGACACAGTCCCAACATTGCTCAAGTGAGATAAATCATTGCAAGCCGAAGTATAGGCTACAACCAGACATTAAATGTAAATTCCATCACATTACGCCTCTGCTTAAACACTCTCTATTGCAAACAGCGCTGTATCGATTAGAAATTATTTGATTATATCGTAACTTAGATCCGAATGATTGGCGGGACGAAGGATCTTTTACACGGAGAGCTTTACTAGCCCGGCGAGAAGCGAGAATGGCAGACACAGACACTCTCGTGTGTACAGTTTATAGCCAAACGAGAAACAAACACGCCCACTATTATATTGCACGAGACTCGTCAGGAAATTTTATTTTACAGTCATCAAAAAACGTAAATACGATTCTTCATTTCACAAACGGTTCCAACCTTTCGTTATTCAGATAAAAAATAATATATCGTTGGACGGAAAGTTGTATTGTTATATTATTTTATTTGAATAAAATACGGTAAAGTAAGTTCTTAAAAGTTAAACAGTTTCAGAAATTTCGCTTACTCCATTTAGAAACGAGATATTTTAATCTCTTATTCATTACGAGAAAATCTCTTCGTGTAAATGAGTTGCAAGAGGCGGGAAATTCGTGGGAAGTGAATATTAGTAATTTTAAGTGATCTCGATTTAATTTATTTGTAAGAGTTATTGCAGGTGTCAGCGGTGACTATTAACTAAGTGGTTCTAATATTTTACGTGTCTAACTTGATGGGCGCGATAACACAACCAAACTAATATTTAGTGATTTCGTAATTACTCACAAAAGAAATGTAAATTTTACTTAAACCATAACAATACACCTGCTCGTAAAAATAACCACAGCCGGTAGGGTCGATCTTTAGTTAAGCCGCGCTTGCCTATGTTGGTCCATGGATGGGTGACCACCCATTACATATCGAGTTTCCTCCGTGCCTCGAAAAGCTGTTGGCTCTTAGATTGGTTCTTAGACCTTTAACAGTCGTTACAGGCAGTCAGTGGCCCTAAAATCTGACAACCAGTCTTAGCAAGGGAATCGTATCGTCTGAAAACCAGTCTTACCTCCTTTTGAGGAGGTCAGATAAGCAGACGCTCCATGTAAAATACTGGCATTCAGCTGCATCATGTTAGACTGGAAGCTGACCTGATGGAAACTTGGCACACAAGTGGACCGTGACCTGGGGTAGAGCATAAGATTACTTTTAAACGCTGGGTTAAAAATAATCTTATGCTCTATAAATAAATTTCTCTGACATAATTTACGAGGTCTGCGAGGCAAAACCGCGGTTTTAAACGCTAGCAACAAAAATTCCCGAAACGGCTGATCATAAACCCATCACAATCGAGGATGCATCTCCATATCTCTAAACTCACATGTCGTCACCCATCTTGAAACTATACACATTCCTCTCAATCGTAGAGAGCTCAATATATTAGTTGCGATCCGAAGTATAGCCTATTGCAACCTGTATGTGTCGAAATACTCATGATGGACAAATAGCGTCGGCTATTGACGCAGTACTATTACTTGATATTCTCTTAACTATGAACTTACAGGGTGATTAAAATTCACTGTGTTCTTTTACTGGGGTGGAACACAAACGGCAAGGTTCGCTCGAACTAGTGCGGATTGATTGCAGAACGACTACCTGCTGCGAAAACAACACTGACAGATTGTTTAGTAAATTATTTGTCAAAGTCCATCGGAACCTTAAAAGGAAGATATCAAAGAACCCGGTCATTTGGGTTTAAAACTGGGTTTTTCTATTTATTTTTCTTTCAATGACTGGGAATTGTTAGAAATCTTTTTAACTCTGGATGCTAAACTTATACTTTTTTGATAGCTGTTGATTAATGAATCCTCCAAAAACAAATTTATTAAAATAACTACATTTTGCCTACGGCTTCGCTCGCCTTATGGACGTAACTCGTGAAAACGTTTCCATGGTATACCACGGAAATTTTTTAAATATAGCATATGACGCTCGGGAATAATTTAGCTTCTCATTATTGAAAGAATTTTCGGAATCGGATCAGGAGTTTCCAAGATTACCCCCTACATACAAACAAATTTTAACGCTTTAATATATATATTAGTATAGATCACTCGTCACCCTGTATAACAGCTATGCACAATAGACCTGTGAGGTTTGCTTGAATGGCTCTTTATTACAAGAAGTCGATGTGATTTGTAAGTTTTGTAATATCTACCGATTACAAAAGTCATAGTCACGCGATACGATGCTTACAAGCGTATGATGCGTTGGAACTATTTAAGATGCATTGTTAAAGAACTTTAAAAACATTTATAGTAAGCACCCATCGCGCCAACCATAAAGCAAGAGCAATCCTGAAAGTGGTGATAAGTTTTCTATTAAAACCATAATTGTAACTATAATAACAGCTGTCAGATTGGCACTTGGTAAAAAAAAATAGTTGTGTTGTCGTTTGTTTAAAATGAAATTAAAGTGAATTTTGTTTTATTGATACGGTTTTTACCACCGACTTCTGAAGCTAAAGTTATTTTTCACTTTTTTTGTGTTTGTGATGTCGGTTTTATTTTTTGCATAAAGTTTTTTTTTAATATTCTGTACAAATATTTGCCATGCATTTATTTTACATTGATAACAATACATGTCATGGTAGGTAATAGGCAAGGCTTATCCCCATTACAATGGAACTTAGCATCATACCTGTCGAAATTTGGGTGTACTGTACACATCTGCGTACCCCCTTAGAGCATACAGGCTCGATGTTATGTTATGAACTGGTGTAAACAATAGACAGACATGAGATTTCAGCAATCCCAGTCCATTTGCTATCATTTATTGAGGAGCTCCGTTGCCTATCTCCGAAGTTCTTCATCAGATCTTCACCAAATTGAAATGGGACCACTCCGAGAAAGTACTCTTCCAAAAACTACCCAAATCGCTTCAAGTTTGCCTATAAAATTTGAAGAGTTCTCTCTATTTCTTCAGGATCCCATTATCAGATCCGGACTTGATGATCATGGGACCATCTTGAAAGTATACCCTTTAAAAAAAAAAAAACCAAATCGGTCAAGCCATCTTCGAGTAATCGGGGAACATACAATAAAAAAAAAGGTTCCGACGAATTGAGAACCTCCTCCTTTTTGAAGTCGGTTAAAAATCACTACAATCTATAAATAAATTTAAAGTGTCTCTTTGTAATTTCAAAATAACAGCTTATTACTGAATACATATGAAAGTATTTACGCTACTTTTAGGAAAAAACTTTTTTTTACGTTTGTCTGTGTGTTTTTGTTATGGCTTATCTCCGACGGGACTTTTACTGGCAAATAGCTGATGTTCTAAGTAGGCAAAAAGGATTAAAGTTCCGTGAAAAAAAATTAAAACGCTTGAAATTGTTAACAAAATCCAATTGAAATAGGGAAGTAATTTTTTCCACGCGAACAGCAACTGCTAGTAAAAATTTCTGATTCGTTATGATGATATCCCAAATAACATGGGCAAACATTTCTAAACCGCCGTCAGTTTTAAAATGCAACATTAAACGCGGATTGTCATCGACTACGGAAAGTGTTGGAGATGCCTTATCTATGCTAATCAAGGCACTTACATTATTAACATCCACTCGCATTCTAGAGTAATTAATTAAATCTGTCTCATCCGCACTTCTTAATTATACAACTGCTTGAATGTCAGCTAGAGTTTCTCTGTAACCTGTTAACACCTGAAATCGGCGCTGGTGACTGGATCACGACTTGCAAGTTGTAGGTCGTGGGTTCAAACTCAGACATACAATTTACTTTGTGTAATTTCTTTCATCACAATCGCTTTTAAAACGGTTTGGGAAAACATCTTCACATGCTTTTCCATTTATTAAAAGTACAAGTACAGTAAACTAACAACAAACTCTAAAAGGGTATCAAATAACTCCTCCTCGACGCTGTCAGCTGGTAATGTGCAGAGACAGGCGGCGTTGCCACGTTGTGTAACACTTAAAGCCAAGGTAAAAGCAAGCCCTTAGGTCAGAAAATTGGTGTGTTATTGAACCGAAAATTCAAATAAATGTGGCATATACCACGCCGCACTGTTACACACTTGGAATATTAATCCCTTTCCTTTTGACAATAGCGAGTGAACTATCCAGTTGGTTTTATTATCGCAAGTGTGGTCATGGATTTGATTCCGTCGGGCTAAGAGTTATTGCTTTTCTTCATCGAAAATGTCTTAATAGCAGCCGGGAATCTGAATTCGTGCTGGGTTAAAAGTTAGCCCAGTAAAGTGGACCTAAAAATAACTGGTGAAATATGGGTGTAATGTGGTCCTTACTCACTTCTAACAAGGAACACAGACCGACGTCATATTATGGCTGATTATAGACTTACGGTATAAGAAAACCTTGTTCGAAAACCGTGGAAACGATGGATGGATTGTGTCAGGAATGATATGTAATATAAAAGGAGTAAATGATAGCGTGACAGTTGACAGAAGAGAATGGAAGAAAAAATCGTGTTGCGCCGACCCCAAGTAACAGGGGACAAGGGCAGGAAGATGATGGTACAAGAAGACTTCGTAGATATCTGGGCAGAATGGCAGATAATATGGAATCACCCAATGCGGAGAACAGGCCTTTGGCCTGCACTGAGACAATACTAGACTGGTATTATTATTACAAGTAAACAACTACAATATTTCTCATTGCAATACTTTGCTATGGAATATGATAATGTAACTTTTCCCGACTCCGCGCGCGATTCATGTCGCGATAAACTATGGAAGTAAAGTCGTGACCGACTCACTAATTCTATTTATGCCTCAGCCGGGCTCCGAACCTGGGACGTTTCGCATCGCGTTTCTCTCGGAATCCGTATCTTTGTTGTGTAGTGGTTTACAAGCTCGGTTCAAGATTGAGGCGATTTATGGGGGTCTGGGTTCGATTCTCAGGCTTGGGTAAAGAGTACTTGTTTTGTTTTGAGCTAGATTTAGGCTATTAACCTATAAGTCTGTAAAGTTCCATAGAATATAAATTCTTATTATTTATATTATTGAAAGACATGCTGCGCTGACCCGAATATAAACTAGGATAAGAGCTGCAGGAGATTGATGATGATGAAATATTTAAACAATTATTTATATGCTTCTAGAGACACAATGTTCCACTGTACGTATATTAGGCACATTTTGTGGTTTCCTTTCAAACTAGTAACACCAAATTTTCAATGAGTATTCTTAAAGGCAATCTAAATGCTAAAAGATCTAACTTATAAACTATAATTTATAAACCATTCTCACAAAGGCATCAGAATCTCGTTCAATGAGTGGTCAAACCCGACTTTATCGATGTTTTCTTCGAAAATCGTGAGAAAACACGCTTTTCATCCACTTAATGAATACTAATCAATTAATACTGTATCTTAATCTTAAGTTAATAGAATACTTGTAACGCAAATACAGTTATGTTTATATTATCCTTATCTATGTTAATTGTCTGTGGCCTAGGGATGTCCACGACCCGATCCGATATTTTACAGTATCGATACAACAGGATGCAATACTCCGATATTTTGGATCGATACTTAAATAGGTACGATAAATAGTTCTATCGATACAAAAGTACCGTATCGTGCCACATTATCCTAAATTGCATGATCAGTCAATTCAAAAGAATTCAAAATGAGGACGCAAGAGGATTACAAAAGATTTTCTGATATTTAGCCTGGACTCCTAAATGGATTAATAATTTTGATGCAAATTCGAACAGAAACAAATGTTACCTTGAGGACGATACGATACGATTCATATTTTGAGAATCGGATCCCGATCGAGTGTGGATACAAATGCAAGTACCATCCATCACTACTGTGCTCGCTAAACGGATCTAAATATCACTAATTAATATTTTATAGATCAGCTTAATGTTGCAGATACCCGCTAATTTATGTGTTTTCATTATCGAAACATTTGCATTCGTTTTATTGACCATAAATTATTGTAAGATGGAATTATCATCACCTTCTTGTGTTTGAGTGATCCTTTGAATCGGTGGTGAGTCTTAAATCATTGTAAAAATACGTTGCCAGGAGTTTTCCAGATTGCCGAAGGGATATGAGTTGCTATAGGGAGGATATCTTAAGAGATTTCATAAAAACTATGATTTCCTTCATCTTTATAATATTGTTATCATCCCGGAACCACCCACTGCTGGGTACAGGCCTCCCCTTTCTTCTGCCGCACTTCCCGGTTCTGTGCGTCCCTCATCCAGGTGTTTTCCGCAATTTTGACGATATTGTTCACCCAACGAGCTTTAGGACGGCCCTTTCTTTTGCTTGACCGTGAGTGAGGCTACATTTTAATAAATGTACATAGCTGCCAAGTTTGTCACGTTAGATTACTAGTTGCTCGCTTTGTCCCATCCAATCCCATCCTAATCAAAGAAAGCATTCTGCTAGTTACGCATACTTTAAAGTCACTTTGACGTAAGCTCATGACATAACCTGTGGTCAGGTTATATTATGTCTTGAAATAAATTAAACACCTTTACAGCTATAAATAATTAAGCAAATTAATATAAAGTTGATAAGGAAGATTAAACCAGTTAATGGCGGAGTGTAAGTTGTTACAGTTATCGACATTAATATTTATGAAGTTACAGAATATTCTGAATATCGGAAGACGATCAATTTGTCGTGAGAATATTATTATACCACCGCCCGCCGCCGTGCCGATGATATAGATAGTTTGTTAGGTAGGTACAATCGAAAAAGCTATTTTGTATGCATAAAGAAATATTCAACGTTTCTCTATCACAAAAATAACATAACAACAACTTCCCTGTAATCTTTGAAGATTTAGATAGTGGTGTACCTAAAGGGTGTTAAATACCCTTAACGAAGCCAATAAGTACTTGATCATCCCGTCATTACGATTATTGTTTTGGTTCTGGACCATACCTGGGAACCTACGGAGATACTGAATGTCAAAGTGCCAACTTTTTCACACTTATTTTTTTTTTTAATAATATTTTTTTATGTCTTAACTATACTCTGAATAACTTCTTGACCCTCGTATTATTCAATGCATCCATCACATTGAGTCATTCCGTAAAGCGTGATTTTTCACCCCAAAAAAAGTCGTTTCCCAGCAATAACTTTTGCGCAGAGTGACATAGTTTGATGTACTGAATGCTTGGTTGGCGGCTTCCGTAAGGGTCTTTTTACACCTTGTAGTTTTGTCGGTTACTATTTCCTGCATAGGATCAGAAGGATAGTTACAAAAAGCGGTTTGAGTCAAAAATTAAAAGATCAAATTATGAATCAGCATCGAAATTTTTCAAAGAATTTAATAATTAAGTATCTTGATAATTTCGAAGCCAGAGTGAAACCACAAAGCTAGTTTAGTTAATACTAATGATATTCCCCAGTCAGTGTGCTAACCTGTAATAATTAATTCCATGTCATACTGTGCGCTAGTTCGCTCGTAATAAATCGTCGTGTTACCATTATGTACTCGCATGGATTGTAGATTATGTTAAATTAATACATCTCTGTTGGACGGAATTGTAATTAAATCTGTGATATGTTCGTTATTAATGATGGAAACTGAGGTAATGAGATTTTCCTAAAATACCAAAATAGTGGCTACATGTATCTAATGGAATAAGTTATTAATTGGCATCCCAAATGCATCACACCTTTTCAATCGCTTTTCGAAAGATTTACACCCGTATCTATGATCAAGTTAAAGTAATTACTTTAACTTAAGGCTACTTGCAATTTTTTTTATGCAATAGACAGGAATTTAAAATAAGTAAGAACCGCCAAAGAAAGGAAAGGTAAGAATTCTAACTTTTTACAGTTCTAACTTCAACTATTTACTAAACTACATTATAAAATCGTATCGTAAAAAATTACATTTACTCAAGTAAACACTTTGACTTGTTTATAGATACGGGGGTTAGAATGACACCCACATTTCGCCAGTTATGTTTAAGTCTTATGTAATAGGGGGAGGGAGAACCTATTGATATCCACAGGGCACAAATTCGGACTCCTTTGCTGCTGAGAAATTCCTGATAGATAAACCCATTCACACTTTGCCCGACCTGGAGCTAGAACCCTCCTGGGTTCTGCCCAAATAGTCAAAACTTTCATTTTAAAAGTTAACACCTGGAAATACGGGCGCACTCCTGTCAAATCTCGACTCGAAACAAAAAACTTATCATCTTAGATAGTGCTGACACGAAGATATAACGTTACACACATACATACATACGTGGAACCGGTTCCTCTTAAAACTCCCAGTGAGCACTCGGCGCTAATGTTCTTTAATTAATTGCTTGAACTTGTCATAACATGCCAAGTAATCAGACCAACAGGGGCGGGTAACTTGAGGTACGATGGAACAAAAAGTAGTCGCGTGAGATCCTGTTTTATATTTATTTATTTGGTACATCAACAGCATAACATAATAACATTAATAGGAGACAATAAAAATAATATAAAAGTGCTGGTATTCCTACATTCGTTGCAAATAAATGATTTGATTGATTGATTTATATATGCCAATCACATGTATACGTAGCATTCATCATAATGACAATAACATAAAGTTCAACATATACTTAAAACCAAATGAAATGATATGAATTATGATGAAATGTATGAATGTGATCTAAAGATTTTTATTTACAGACGTTTTTGATACTTAAGTTGAAATAGTTAAATGGAAAATATTAAAAATTTAGCCGTTTTCTTAAAAAAAAAATAAAAAAAATGGTTTGGGCGTTTAAGTCTAATATGAGTAGTTTCGACCGCTAAAGTTAACATCGGCTATTGCTTATATAATATCAAACAAACAAACTTTCATTATAATATTTTTGTCCTCATCTTTCATTATTGTGGAAATATAGGTACAGAAATCTTTAGGTGTTCAATGTTTCCGACCCCTGACATAGGAACCACATGTAATGATGCAACTAATGTTACGTTTGTACTATTATTTATTCATGGATAATGTTTCCTCGACTTGATGGAATCAAATCAATACAATCATGTTGACAAATGTGTAGAAATATAGAAAACTTCTGATTCGTAGCTTTTCCGGAACTTAAAAAATCCATTTAGATAATGAGTACCTAAGTTAGGTCATTTCCTACTTTCTTTTTTTCCGAGTTCACTAACCATTATGAACATGTGACATTTTTATCAACGAATTTTCCAAGTCATAGACAAAATAAAAATAAAAAATTACATAAAAAGAGGTTGACAACAATATTGCGACTTAAAATTCACATACTCCATGCTCTTAATTTTATTACCGGTCATAAAATATTAAACATAGCTTTGGCAATAAAAAGGCAAATTAAAAGCGTGTTCTAATCACTCCCACCTTCAATTAAAGCTGCATAAACTTGCAATGAGCCGTAGTATAAACATCACATAAATATAAACTTAATATTTACGGACATTTGCCAAACTTCGAGATCAATTAACGACAACATACTCTATTCTGTTCATTCTTTAATTAATTCTTGGAATTAACCGAAATATAGAACCACTATGTTAGGGTGACAACACACTAGCTAAGATGCGCGATATACGTAGACTTGAAGACACATTAGATAAACAATACTGTACAGGATTTCCGTATCAGTCAGTCGAGGTCTATAGCTTTCAACAGACGGGCATAGTCGGATTTGCTATTATTTTAACGGGAAAGTTGACGTAGCTGATTTACATACATTGATGGCTCAGACTTTGTCAGGAAATACAGAACACAGATCAGAATTTTTCTAGATGTCTATAAGGACGATCTTATGGCCGCCCAGAGAGAAAGGGGTGAGTCAAGATAATAGTAAAATATAGTTATTGGTAGTTAATAGTTCACGATTATTTTCTTTGGCAAAATAGAGAATTGAACGCAGAACTTCAAACTTGTATCAAAGCTAGAGCGGAATATATCATTATGTGTACGTATTGTATTACAGCGTGCATTATTAGCAGTACACCACTGACTATACTCCCCTTTTTAAGTTCGTTTTGACCATCCAAAGGCTATCTAGAAGATATCGCTACTAGCGATAAGACCGCCGTTATAACAATATCGTAAAATATGTAGAGGTGTAAACAATTTCGGTGTACACTAAAGTATATTATCTTAAATTAAGCGTTGCATTTCGTGTAACCTAGCTTTATCCGAGCAACACCAACTCAATAAATGTCCCATTGTCAATTAGTGTGAACTGCACAAAGTAAAGTAAACGCGTAACCTTTAGACAGCGACTAATACGCGCGACAAGTTATGTCTGAGCTGCCTTTATTTACACACAGACAGGCCACGTTCGCACTGTTCATATAAATTGTACAATATTATTGTTGAATTATTTAGTAGGTGCGACTAATGTGGGTTCTGTGGTTTTATTGAGACAGATATTGTGTTGGCTTTACTGTGTTTATTGAATTAACTTTAGCCTTTGACATCAATCATAACTATAGCCAGGAATGTTTAGTAATATTATTGGCTATAGCAATTCCTTAATTCTGTTAAATCTTGTTCACGAAACCAACAATTTTGTTTAATTGCGGTTTCAAGAGAGACAATTTCAAAAGATTTCGTTTTTCTGCAACGACATTCAAAACTAATAATCTTCTTCGGTAGCTTTATGTAAATCCAAGACATTTTTGACTTTTCATCATCTTTGTTGCTGATATAATGTGAATCTAATGCGATGCGATTTACAATTACGACGTTCACGCTCCGGGTAAGTGCCGGTGACTAACACTGAACTAGTATCAATTTCTATGGGAAATTGAGTCACATTATGGATTTCGTGATCAAATGAAACATTATAGTAGTTTTGGTCTGCAAATCTGGTCTGAAAACAAACATATTTCGGTATCATCTAATTCTAAAACGAAAATAAACTAACTACAAACTATAAAAGGGCATCAAAAAAGCCGGTAATGTGCCCAAGAGACTGGCAGCGTTGCCACGTTGTATGGCAACACTTAGCCTCTGGTTAAGGTAAAAGCCAGCCCTTGGGTAACGGGAAGTGTCGACTATGCAAAAAAAAAACTGGCAAATTTTATCACAGACAGACACTAAAATAAATAATAATTTTACTTTAAAAACACCTAGGCACTAGAGACCAAAAAAAATATTGGATTGAAATTCAGAACTTTGTTAAAAGCCGTTGCAAAATTCCGAAACTCTATGAAAGCGATCACCACCTATCTACGCCCTGTTAACGCTAAAGCAACTATTAAATCAAATCAAGATATCGCTCACAGGGTATAACACTCAATATCACTAAACAATAGCACTCTCTCGCACTAATTTATTTGAACAGAGTGTCACCAAGTATCTGTGTCGAATAGCAATAACTCGACAGCCGCCCCACAATACATTACCATCTAAATAAATCTTAACGTTGGGTTAAATCAGGACATCAAGCAGTGAAAGGACAGAAAGCCCACTTTTATTGGCATAGCGCACGAAATCTACCGGTAGCTATAAAGCTGTTGAAAGTCAATGTAGAACTAAAACTAAGGCACACTATGAAAGCGGTTGCCACTTGTCTAAGAAAAGGTGACGAAATTCTAAATACCTAAATAAAATTGCTGAGGGTAGGATCAAATGAAAAATCTGTACGTATTCAAGGTTCGAGTGAATCGGTTTCTTCTAAGCAAGCGTGCTCCCAAAATGTGTGCCCGTGCGGCCAAATGAAAGTTTATTTAATACTGAAAAAAAAAGGAATATATTATGGTCAATAATAATATTATTAAACGCTTTTGACGGCGACTTCACTCGGGTTATCATAGGAACGTATTCCACGGGAACGTTACTCATAAAGCCTATGAAACTCGAGGATAATGTAGCTTCCCATTAATTAACGAATTTTTGGAATTTGATCAGTAGATCCAAAATTTTACATCGTATTTATAGTATTAATAGATTCCTGACCTTATATGATTGATGTCAGAGGCTAAAGTGAATTCAATAAACATTGCAACGCCAACATGGTCTCAATAAAACCACAAAACCCGCATTCGTCGCACCTACTAAATATTGCAATTGCACGCTCGTTGCAAGTACTACGCACCTGATCTTTCTGAAGAACTATAGGACTTTGATTACAGGAGTTGAACGAGGTGAAACATAGAACTGTCCTAATAGCAACTTCCTGGTCGATCAGAACTCTTAGAAATAGTCGTCAATCTAAGAAAAATAAGTGTTGTATGAAGTGGTATTTCTGCTACCATTCTGTACGTTGTCACTGCGACAAAGTGCATTGATAAAGGACGTCGGATAAACTCGTCCTAACTCCCGGTAATCTGTGAGGGTTCAGTCCTATTGGAGTACCAGTGATTGAGCCCTGCGATAGCCCTCATAGTTATGGCTAAGATTAGACTGGCGATGTAGTGACCCTATCAGTGCTAATAATGATGTTGTGCGAGTGGGTGGATGATATAGGGGTTGTTTCAGCAAAGTAGGAGTGCTGGATTTATTAGTTTGACAATTGTTTTTATACAGTAAAGTACACCCACATTTTAAGCCCTATGTATTAAAAACTTGTGAACTAATACTAAATAATAACAGCTGTTCGGATAAATTTTCAGGTTGAGCCGCGCTTTTCCAGGTTTTATCGAGTTCTCTCCGTGCCTCGGAAAGCACGTTAAGCCGTTAGTCCCGGCTGCCATATTTTGTGGATCTTTGACAGTCGTTACAGATAGTTAGTGGCCCGAAAGTCTGACAACCAGTCTTATCAAGGGGTACCGTACTACCCAGTACTAACTGGGTTATGGAGGTCAGATAGGCAGTCGCTCCGTGTAAAATACTAGTATTCAGTTGTATTCGGTTACACTGGAAGCTGACATAGTTGGGAAAAGGCAGGCAGATGATGATGCATTAACAATTTCTGATCACAGAGAGTAGATATAGTAGTGTAAGTGTACCTACTGTGTACGTGTGTATAGAGGGGTGATGAGTCATGTAAATAAAACGACTGTTCCGGCGAGCGCTAGTACACGACTGATCAATGGATAATCATTTATTTAGCTAGAATAATTATTTGCTTACGCACAGTAGGAACAGTATAGGCTGTGCTTTCAATGTTTATACGTGTGCAACAAGAGTCGAACTTGTAGCCATTAACTACGCACTGATCTAGAGTTCGGAATGCTAATACGAAATTAGTGATGAAAAACTCTATTATCACCTTTCCGTTTCCGCATCACGTGCATGGGCACGTGATGCGGAAATGTTATGAGGAAAGTATTGAGTATGAATGTGGATGGGTATAAAAGTAGAGGAAGACCAAAAAAACGATGGATGGACTGTGTGAAGGATGATATGGCTAGAAAGGAGATAACAGCTGACATGACGAGTAATAGAGAAGTAGGGAAGAAGAAGACATGCTGCGCTGACCCTAAATGAATTAGGATAAGGTCAGGAGAATGATGATGGCCCAGCCGGTCAGCAGTTGTGCTTGCGGTAACTAGACCAACAAGACAGTCCAATGATGCAATTACTATATGTATAAAATACAGCATCTTTACACAGATTTTGTTTACTTTCTAACACAATTAATCAATGTTTTGTACTGTTTACCTGTAAATTAACACATTTATCTTTAGAAACGGCCCAAGAGACCACTAATTGTTGCCCCAACATTCTCCAACGATAACGCCTCAAGCTCACTCACAATTAGCGTCCCAGCGTGATACCGACACCGAGACCGTAAATCTGATACCGATACCAACTTTCTAGGCGACGATAATCAAACGATACGATATATAATCTGTGGAGTATTTACTGCGTCGACAGATGGAAACGTTTCAATTTGTGTAAATCTTGAGTGGACTGCAAATCAGCACACAAAGTGCTGAGATAAGTAGGGCTGTTTTGAAAAGAAAAATATCGATGCTAACAACTATAGTTGGCTTGTATTATCGATACCTATAAAATTCCTGGTATATATGTTTTTGTGGAGAATGGAAACAGACTTAATAGGAAGAAGCTTGAGGAATTAAAACTTGGACCCTACAAAATTATAGAAAAAATATCAAAGTCAATTTACAGGATAAACATCAGTGTTTATCCTGTAAATTGACTTTGACATAGGAAGTCAGAGTCAAATTTTTTCCACATCTCGAAGCTAACGCCAGCCCCTGACTGCACTTGAAGAGTATGTATGAGCAAGCTCATTATTTTATTTTCTCTTTGGAGGGGAGATCTAAAGAAAAATATATTTTTCTTTAATTTGAATTCACGCGCAATAATGGTTCTTGAGCTGACCGCAACATCAAAACAGTTTATAGTTCTACGTTTTATAATAATAATAATAATATCGCTGGACATTACACACAGCGCCATCTAGTGCCACACTAAGCAACGAGGCTTGTGTCGTGGACACTAGATAGTTGATATACTACATAGATACTTTTTGTTTGTAAATACATACTTATTATACATATAAACATCCATGACTCGGTAACAAATGTCTATGCTTATCACACAAACACTTGCTCCTACCGGGATTCGAACCCGGAACCCTATGAACGTAAGGCAGCCTCACTACCGCTGCGCCATTCGGGTCGTCATTTCGTTTATCGTTTTAAGTCTAATCTGTTCTAGAGAAAACTTTAAGGTAATCTGTGGACTTCACCAAAAAGCGCTCGTCATGGTGGATAAAATTACCATTGATCCTTTATTGTGATTTAATTAAGAATCGACACAATTATAAACATTAAATGTTGTTTCTTTATTTACAGGTACGATCTCTTGTTAGTACTAAATGTGAAATTGTAAATCATATACCTACGTAAACTAATTGCAATAAAAACTTTATTTACAGAGAAACTCAATTGTGTTTTGTGTCGCCAAAAACTTGGGAAAATACATTACATATATTATGGTCATATTCTTTTAAATACATGCTGTGTGCCAAATGGAATTTCCCATCGGCAAAAACTTCCACACGAACTTTCATTAGAGGGTGTATTTTCCAAAATCCTTTCCAAATCAATCGAATCAAAGTCATACGTTCAAATTAGACGGATAACCAGCACTTTTAGCATAAATTTTAATGAGACAGCCCCCAAACCTCCCACTTCGTCACTTCCAAATGTTTGGGAAGAAGAAGTGGAGGGAAACTTGTTCAAAGTTATTTGCTTCTAGGCCTTGGGTTTTAATCGTCCATTGTGAATATCGTGTAGACAATTCTGAACAATAGTTTTGTCACAAGGAACCTATCGAATTATCGAGTACTGGCTTGTAAACAGTGTCACCAGCCCTAGTGATTATCATTGTGTAGTACATAAAGCTGCATTCATCTAATCTCGTTGATAACGCAGCCCGTTCGTTAGGAGCTGTCACCATATAGTGCAATCGATACACTGTGAGTAAGAATATAACTTCAGTACCTAAGAGTGAAAGAAAGGAAAGTTTTACGAAGAAATATTCAGTCAAACCGCTCCGGACAACTTGCGGACACGGCTCCGGACACCAGACAGATAATGTTCTGAAGTATCTGTCTATGTCTGTAGTCTGCAGAGGTCCCGCATTTGTCCGTACCGAGGCCGTAGCACGAGCGCGCGGGCTCGGTACGTAATGTAACATAAACATCGTCGACGTCCATTTTAAAATTAAATTACTCGTTTGGCATATATTTTTTTCATATTTTAAGAATGTATTAATAGTATGAATTAATTTATCCAGGGATGAAGCTAATTGTGCTTATTGCAAACAAAAAAAAATAAGTTATAAAAATAACCGACTTCCAAAAAAAAATCTAAAATAACTTTATTTTCGGAAGTCGGTGACTTTGTTTGTTTCATAGATTTTTTTGTAAATTTAATAACAGTTTCAGTTTGGAATACAATGAGTTACCACATAAAAAACCAGAAGCGTTTTTCGGAGGAAAAAATCTTAGAGTTATTTTAATTACAAGCAATTTAGAATGCAATTATTTCCTTAATCAAATCATACCGTCTTGAACATACAGATGTTATAATTTCACGCCCACTCTACAGGACTGATTCGATCGACCACCACAACGACTGAATTATATTAGACTTACATAGCTAGGTTATGTATTTATTATCTTGGCAGAAGTCATGGTTTATTAGCCAATTAATTGACAGAATAATTAAGACTCAAACGGTACACAAACGTAGGAATATTCTTATTGTATAATATATACGTTGATTTCTCAAAAAATGGAAATCATATTTAAATTATCTAAGAAAACGACACGACTGACTCGTTGGTTTAGTGATCTGCTAGGTGTGACTGTTGAGCCTCAGGCCCTAGATTCGATACCTAAGTCGAGAAAAATGTTTTCTATATTGGGTTTTTCACTCACAAAAGTAGCAACCACGGAATCTGAATATATTTGTTCTGTTGACGGCAATAGGTTTGCCCCCTATTGTATTGGACTTAAACATAACTGTCGAAATGTATGTGAACTAGCGGTAAAGCACACCTCTGCCTAACCTCCTAAGGGTTATAGATTACAGACATGATGTATGTATGTTATGTAAAACAAACGGTCGGTGGGTTGTCTTGGAAGGACGTTGATGGAAATACTGACTGTTGACACGGTTTCTTAATTTTACGGATTAGAACAAAGGATACTTTTATCCCTGTAGAATGTTCCCCTCCCGTGGGATAATTTCCGAAAGCCGCGGGCAAAAACTAGTTCTCCGTAAAGTTAACCTGAATTCTCTCCAGTATTTATTTATGTGCAGCATTTCTGTGAAACTATCAATATATTGGAGTGCGGCGATTGTTTGCGGAAGCCGGCGGTGAACATGTTGGCAGCAAACACAATATGTATACAGCGAGTAATACATGACGTCAATATGTAGTAATGAGCCTGACCAGACGAGCAGTGAGACACAGCCATAGCGTAGGATATATGGTGCAGTATACCAAAGTACAGCCGCACACAGGAACTGCATAATCAATAACTTGACTTCACGCCTGTAACCCTAGAAGGTTTAGGCAGAGGTGTACCTAAAAGTACACCCACATTTTCCCAGTTATGTTTAAGTTCCTGGTAAGAGGGGGCGAGCCTATTGCCAGCACCCGAGCACAAATTGCGACACCTGAAAAGCTACTAAAAAAATATAACGGAAAAATCGCGGCAAAAATCATAACGCGGCAGTCAATATTAAGGTTAATTAGAAGTCAGTCCAATGTTGAGTTCGGAACGTGGATGGGTCCATTCCATCAATTCACAGATCACCCAGGGGGTAATCTGTGCCATCCAATATTTATCGAATTTATTAACTGTTGTCCCTGCTATCATCGTACAGTCGTTACTGACAGTCACAAGCCCGACAGTCTGACAACCAGTCTCACCCATGGGCATCGTATTACCCAAAAACTGGGTTGTCGTGGTCACACAGGCAGTCGCTCCATGTAAAATACTGGTATTCAGCTACATCCGGATGGACTGGAAGCCCACCTCAATCTACATAGTGGGGAAAAGGCTGGGCAGATAATGAAAAGTCTGATGTGTAGTTACTGAAAATATATTATTAAAATTTGGAAGTAAACTCATTAGTTAATATGATTGTGTAGTGAACCTAAACTCGGATAACCAATCAAAAATCGACATGAGACTTGACACTTGATTTAAATTAATGATATTTTCGGAATCCGGTGAATATCTCGATATTAACCGTAGTATAAAACTAGTTACATAGATTATAACCTTAGATTTATAGTTATTTGATCAGACAAATTCCAAATCTAACTAATACGAAATATTTAAAAAGAACAGCTCTGTAGGAATTTGCTATAAATTTAATAAATATTTGTTATAAGCGTGAAATAAATAAAATAAAATAAATAAATATCGCTGGACATTGCACACAGCGCCATCTAGTGCCACACTAAGCAACGAGGCTTGTGTCGTGGACACTAGATAGTTGATATACTACATAGATACTTTTTGTTTGTAAATACATACTTATTATACATATAAACATCCATGACTCGGTAACAAATGTCCATGCTTATCACACAAACACTTGCTCCTACCGGGATTCGAACCCGGAACCCTATGAACGTAAGGCAGCCTCACTACCGCTGCGCCATTCGGGTCGTCAAGATATTATGCGCCATAATTATAATGGCCTAATTAGCATGTGTTAATTAACTGATTAATTGGTTACGGAAAGACTGTAGCCTACCTATATTATTGAAACCGCTAGGATCAATACGATGCTTATTTTTCAGAGAGATACAGTGTCGATAGTGTATGAGTAACCTATCTAGAAATCGAGCTTTTTGTCATTAGTGTTGGAATTATTGTCCGTTATCTCATTAAACCCAGAGATAGACTTTGAGGCTTTGTCAATTAAGCAATTAACAAAACGTGATGCACAGACCGACACCAATCATAGTTAACCGGTAAGTGTTCACAATAACGGAAGAAAATAATAATTATAAGAGACACTGATATCTTCATCCAAAAGCGGAAACGGGAAATTTATTACAATCGTAATTGATTAATAATTTATTAATGAAAAGGTCATGTCTGTGAGACATAATGTTATGCTCTACGGACATTTCAAAATGGCAGACCACCCGTTGTTAACTGCGTTGTGGGACGAATTTTATTTTCTTCTTAATTAAAATATTACTTTATTAATCAGCTATTATAATGACAAGCTAACTGTGCAGGAATGACAGAGAGGATATTTTTAGTTTTTGAGTAATCCAAGATTTTCTGTTACATTGGTAAAACGGTAAAACCGCATTAGAATGAATTTTTCTTTACATAAAATGCCCAAAACATGCCTTCTCTCATTACCGCCTTCTATGTACGTATTTGAAATATCGTTCTGTTTCTGCCAAATGTTTAAAGATGATAGAGACAGAATGATGATTTAAACAAGTATGTTTAGCGCTTTGATTTTTGGTGCAAAAGTGCGTTATAGTTTTTTCTTGTTATTTTTTGTTTAATGTTGTGTGCGCTTGTGGCGTGTGCCAAATAAACCAATATTTTTCTTTCATTTAAAATAATTACGCAGAAACCATTACCCTTTAATCTTTAAATTTTATTTTGAATCTTTTTTCTGCATTTATTCTCACAATATAAATGCGGTTACGTTGAAATTGTATCTACTTTTAAAAAACAGACAGACTGACTGTAAGTCATTTCCTTTCCTTTAATTTTCCATAGAATGCACCTATTAGAAGACTGTGACTAAGTGGCTAATAGAGCTAAGTATAAGTGAAATATTCGAGGTTTTCCGACCACCGCGTAGGTGGCACAGTTCTTTCGAAGCTACAATTTCGTTTTACATTGGTATCTATCCTAACACCATCCCAAAACATCAGCGCAATTATTTGTGACGTAAAGCGATTTTAATGTCCACAGTGACTAGCCTAATTGTATCGTCGATTTTTCGTAATTTTTAACTGACTTCTAAAAAACTACACTTTAAAGTGGAACTCACGAACTTTACTTTTGGAAGTCGGGGCAAAAAAACTCAATGGAACAAGCAAAAGTCACCAAGTTCCGAAAGTAAAGTTATTTTCCACTTTTAAATGTTTTTTTTTTGGAAGTCTGTTATTTTTTTTAACAGTATCCTCCTACTCAATGTCAGTGTTAGTTTCTTCTAATTGGCCATAAAACAGCGCCAATTCTGTAACCTGCCCAAAACGTTGCACCGCGACACACACTCATGCTGTGGCGCTTTCGTTTAATTGTATAATCATCAACTTTACGATCAGCCGACACACTTGATTGGCTTTTAATTAAAGCTTATGAGTTTGTAGGTGTATGTGAACATAAACATTTATGTAGGTAGCTATCATAGAGAGATTTGTGACTATTTACTTCCTGATCATTGGCAAAGTTTGGCAGTCGTAGTCAGAAGCCCGAAAGTCGGACAAAATAATGGTCTTTCCACGGTATATCGAGTTGCCCACTTGCTGGATTGTGTACATAAGACAGGCAGTCGCCCTATGTCAATACTGGTATTCAGCTGTATCCGGATCGACTGGAAGTCGACTCCAACGTAGTTTGGAAAAGGCAGGCAGATGATATGATGTGTAAATAGTTCCTTTGCCAAAAGTAGCCATATTGAAACTGTTTGTGATGGAGCACTCCGTTGTTGTAACTTGTGAAGTTTGTGTGTACATTTCAGGACCTGATAGTTTTCGGCTTTGCCTCTGACAAATGTTGGACAAATGGATGACCTATAATGTTGTCTATTAATTGTCTTCTTTGCCTTATGTTTAACATTATTTTAAGTGTGCTTATTGGCCAGTACACAATAACCACAACTTTACAATAGTATCAATAACATTTAATAACCAATAGCAAGCATTCCTACTCGCGTAGGCACATCGCCCCCTCTCTGCTTACCTCCTAATACGATGATATGATTGATGGTTATGCGTCGGCAATCGCGCCCACCTCGCCATAAATACGACGACTAGACTATTACGGCCATGTTAATTAATTTACATTTAAATTATATCAATATAGAGTATATGGACGGAACAGAATTAGGTTAAAAGTTTATGATGTATGGTAGAGGACGGCAATTAGAACGAAAAGTGAGATAATGTCAAGAATATTTTTGGTGTTTCGTTTGTGGAGGTTGGTTAGCTGTTTTTATAATTGGCTAATACAAACTTTTATAATGAAGTGGCGTAAAAAAACTCGAATATAAACGTCGGGCAGTACCCCACAACAACCGTCTGCTCGGAGGATTCTCCCTTTCCAATAGGAGATGAGGAACTTTACACCCTGATCCTCAAACACCTGCAATAACTTTTGTAGTCATACTTAATTAGGTGAACATTTCGTATCGTGTGTGTCATTATTGCTCAACAGGATCCTCTGAATCCTCTCTGAGGCGAAATCCGAGTGCACCCGGACGAGACGTAAAATCTTCATAGAAAGCGAAAGTTCACGCATCCCGAGTTGAAGTCGCCTCAGTGTCAGTTCAGTTTTAATTGTTTTCTACAGATTTTCAAGAAGAAAATTGGCATTGCCCAAGAATATTGGACTTATTAAACATGAAAAATTTAAATACTCAACTAATTTAAAACTCATTTTGAATTAAAAAAGCCACAATTTAGAACTGCATATTATGGCGTTTAAGCACTACATCCGAGAATTGCATTGAATGCTGTTATCGGGCTATGTTAGTCACTTACCGGTCAGTTAAGAAGATGACCTCAACATGTCCCTAAATCCTAAAATAATGGAGGACGTCAAGTCTTTGTCATAATTCTAGTAAAACAACACAAAATTTAAGCCGTAATATTTTGTGTTGCAATATAAAATGATTTATATCTTAATGTACGAGCTGTGATGGAATGCTTGTCGGTAATGAGCGCCTAAAACTACGACAACTACAATAAAACGTCATTGTTATTCTGTGCTCATCTCCAAATTGCGACATTTTGAGTTTACTGTTGGTTTTAGGAAAAAGCCGGAATGTGTGTGCTCTGCTTTAGTTGTTATTGCTCATCTTGAAGTATTGACTTTATCATTTGCAGTTTATGTCAAAAATCTACACAAATATAATGTAATATACGCGACATGACTCGGATCTAAACGGATAAGAAAACATATACACTGTGACCTACGTTAAAGCATTGAAAGAAAGAAAGTGTGTTTATTGGCACGAAAACAAACAAAAAACACCTTAAAACAATATAAAATAAATAAGCAAAGCTTTTAATGCCAATATGACCTCAGCATAATGCCAGGTGGCAACACAAGGTACACCAACTGACGCTGGTTTACAGCTGCAGCCCGCGAGTGTCATACGCTCTAAAATTTGGACATATAGTCATACTTTTATTCCTATAGTGTGATAACGAAGCTGCAGATTTGGCCAGGACTTCGATGATGAAACTTTGTTGTAGTTTCATCATCGAAGTCCTAGTCACAAACCAAAGCATCGAGGCACCTAATTAGTCAACATTTTGCTCAATTTTCCTAAACAGAAACCTATCAAGCGTGAACTCTTAAACGACCCGACTTAAGTCAGTGAATCAATCGATTATCTCCCAATATGCCCGAACATGGCAGTGAGCATATAATCCGCATGACACAGAGGTGCGCGTGATCCGGTGTAATCGGATTAGTTTAGTATTGTGATAGAGCACCGGATAATCCTCACTCATTGCCAAATAGACGATTGGGTGTGCGAGTTTTATTGTAATTGGACCATTTACGTAATATTAATAATGGTTTTAGGATGTATGGCAGATAAACAGCTAGTGTTACTAAAACTCCAAACTCAGCATTTGCCTAACATACCGAGCTAGTGCCGTGTCTCAGAAAGCACATTAAGCCGTTGATTTCAGCTGTCAATTATCTACTTTGATAGTAGTTACAAGGAAACAGAAATCCTGAAACGCTGACTACCGTCTTAGCAAGAACTATCGTATTACTCAATAACTGGTTTGTGGAAGTTAGATAGGCTGTCGCTCCACGAAAAATACTGATATGCAGCGGCATCTGGTTAGACTGGAAGCCGACCCCAACATAGTTGAGAAAAGGTTAGGTGGAACATAAATCAACTTTCCTGTTGCCGTAGTCTTTTAGGAGCTTTTTAAAACACCCACAGGAAAAGTTGTTCTTTCGCAGATACCTAGTTTATACACCGTATGTAGATATTCGCACCTGTTGAACGGTATAGGGTCAGAGCCCAGTTCACAGCCGGCTCATTACCATGATACTACGCTCAGATTACAGTACACACGCACTGCGCAAGTTCCGTGCTATCTCACGCACGCAGCTGAAAGGGCACTGGGAGGACAGGAGTAGATAGCGAACAGAGACTCACTGCGGAGGCTTCGCGCATTCTCACGAACGCTTACCAAAAGAACACGAAGACAACGGAGAGGACAAGAGTAGGTAACTAAGAGCATATGTGCGCGACGTGGTGAGAGGACACACCGGTGACGACTACCCATCCAACGGAAGGAAAGCGTTATAATATACCTGAGACTTTATTATTTACTTTATCACGGATTTCAAAGTAGTGCATCGTATCGTAAATGCAAATTTTTGATTTAAGTTTTGCACTGAGGGCCTAACATTCGAGCTTTTTGAATTCCAGTACAAAAGTCAACACGTGGTGTATATAATCACGCCTGTACTACCCAAAGAGATATTTACACCGTATACACATTGCTATATTTACACCCACATTCCGGTGGCAATGTGATGAGGGGTTAGTTTATTTTCACCGATTCATGTTCTTGCCACTACTCAAAATTTTCTTATTAAAAATCTAGTAATTCTATGTCCTTTTCCCGACAGAACCCCTAATGGGCAGCAGTTCTGTGTTATATCTACTCTGTGTCGCAGGTTGTATGGGACATAAATAGTAATTGTAGTGCCATCGACTGTACGCAAGGTCAATGTCCCAGTTTCAGCACAATAATAATTATACGCTAGATAATGTGGTATTATTTACTTAGAGCCAAAAGCTATCTGAGTTATTGCTGGCCGTATAAACTTGGTATCTTGTGGAAGTACTAAACATAAGTGTATAATGTTCTCAAAGCTGGGACACAGGCCCCCTCCGGGCTGGAGGATATGGAAACCACAAACATGTTCTAGGACAAGCTGGTACCCTAAAGATATTTTTCTTCATCTTTTGAGAGCAATGCTGATTAAATGTTTTTATACAAAAAAAGTATCTGTCCGAGCCATCATCATTCTCCCGCTCTTATCCCAATTTATTTGTGGTCATGTCTTCTTCTTTTTCCATACTTCTCTATTACTCGTCCTCTCAGCAGTCAGCAGTCCTTTCTAGCCATATCCTCCTTCACACAGTCCATTCATCGTTTCTTTGGTTTTCCTGTACTCTTCTAGCCATCCACATTCATACTCAACATTTTTCTCATTCCTCCGCATTACATGTCCATACCACGATAACTGATTACCAACAGTACATGTCCGAACCGATGACAAGTAAGTCAGAGCCATCGTCGCAGGGTCAGGCCCGTGTAGGTAAATAGAAAAGGGGTCTATTTTAATGGCACCACTTTCACCCCATAAACACCTACTTACTGTTGATTTGATTGGTCAATGAATTAATGTATTGCGTGTCAAATACTATTAACGTAACCTGACTCCATTCAAGTACATTAATAAATCAAGTGCCTTGTACAACGTGTACTTGCTAATCGTGGGTCTAGTGGACACAAGCGTGACTGCTGAGCTTGGGGCCCCGGGATCGATGTTTTTAAGAACCAGCTTCTACCCACGACAACATAAAAAACATTCTACGGCATTCGGCAATAGTCGAGCTTTCCATCGGGGCAAGTTTTTTTTTTTAAATTGGCTGAGCATTTTCTGAAATTACCTCCTACATCCTAATTTACAAACTTAACTTCTTTATATGAAATTATTAGTTTATATTATTGAGTTTTTCCATTGCTGGAATTGTCAATAGACTCACCTCATACCTCTCGGACGCCCCGTTCACGACCGAAGCGAAATGCATCAAGCAACACGTGCGCGCTTCACTTGTTTTCTTCACGGCTCATGACGCGCATGCTCTAAACAACTTTTTTCATTTGTTTTCTGAGTCGCTGTCGCAACACGCGCGACGCTTCAGCTGTAGCTCGTGGCCGAGCGGATAATGAATGACAGGCAAACCAAATGTAGGCTTAGGGTCTAATAAAATTAGAATAGTTACAAAAAGATATATTGCATCAAAACCAACGGCGTTCCGCTCAGAATCATTATTATAACAAAAATGGCATCGGATCCGATTCGATGTTTAATGGCTGCCATAAATGATATTTTTTGTAATGAAGTGAGCGGCGCGGTCGTAAATAATACCAAACTGCGTCGTAAACAAATCATCGACAAGATACTCTGTCATAATCCAATCATATGCTGTAGGCTGGTTGCACACTCAAGACGTGTCTTCATGGTAATCTTACTATTTGCAATATTATACATGCGAAAGTTTGTGAGGATGGATGGATGGATGTTTATTACTCTTTGCAAAAATAACTTCCTTTCATCACTACCCTCCTGCCCTTATTCCAATTTACTTGAAGTCGGCGTATCTTCCTCTTTCTAGCCTTCTCATAGAGTTTTCTATCATCATCTTCATGTATAAACTGTCTGTGTGATAAATTTCATCAAAATCTGTTCAATAGTTTTTGCGAGAAAGAATAATTAACATCCATCCATACATATGTACATACATGTACACACAAGATTTTTAATGCAACTGGGCCTGAATCCCAGTAATTAAAACATAAACACATGTTAAATATGAATAACTGGCACAATATTTCGTGCAATCTCAAACAACAAATCTAGCCTGCCATCACAGACGAGCGACTTGCTGGAGACATTCCTAATGACTGCAAGCGAATAGAACTTGAATGATCAGCCGGGCCGTGTTAGTTTAGAGATGCTGACGATAGTCCCAGTTGTGACGGACGACCGGCTCATGGGAATTAATGCGGAGGACTTATCATATTGAGTAGCTTCTGCTGGTGAATTAACTACAATTAACTGTGCTCTAGAGCACAGTTAATTTTAGTTATTTCACCACATACCGGTTAGCAACGGAACTATAAAGAACAAAGTGTAATGTGAAAGAAATAGGTCTTACTTAATACTTTTTTGAACATAAAATGGAGCTTGTAATCTCTGAAGAGTTAGGCTATGCGAGCTATGTTTAAATCCCATATAATAGTTGACGACCATATTGCCATTAACTGGGTACAAATTGTAAATCTGGGTTTCCACCGAGAAGTTCCTGATGCCCCAATAATACTTTGCCGGACCTTGGAATTAAACCTAGCACATGATGCTTAGAAGCAGCGCTTGCGACCTCTGGACCAACGAAGCACTGTTAGAAACATAGAATCTGAATTAAAACAAATGTGCAAGCTTATACCTATCACTTCTTTTTTGAAGTTGATTATAAAGAGATTGCAAAATAATGAGTGTGCTTCTAAACGTACCTATTTGACATGTCGCCAGTTTGCAACCAGCCTATCAGATCAACAGTAAGATCTATAGAATCAACACCAAATCGAAATGTTTTGCGTTAACGGTCACGTTAACGGTAACACAATCAGACATATTGGATTCCTCACAAAAAATACAACATATTCGAACAAAAAACATCCCACGAGTGATGATACGACATAGATGTCAAATATGACATGTGAACAGCGAATGTTGATGTTTCGTAATTGAAGTGTGATGACAAATGTCAAACTAAATGTTTATGATTTGTCAATCAAAGTTAGTTTGTTCAAGTGGGCAGGTTTACTAGGGGGTTCTCACAGTAGCCAATATTGAGAGAGCCAATGTAAGAGTCGTTCTTCTTTATCGTGTGGTTAGTGCGTAACCTGGTGTCAGAGTTTTTTTGCCGCCCATGGGCTTCTGACTTGACTTTACATGCCGTCGAGAAATATCACCCAGGCACGTTTGGTTTCTTCACGATGTTTTTCTTCACCGGAACAAGTGATAATTATGCATGTCTTGGGTTCGAACTCGAAAGTTATGAAAAAGTGTGCTTAGATATTTCATCACTCAGCTGGAAGACACCCAATGCACACAAGCCGGCTGTCTCTAAGATTACGGTCCTGCATTTCCTACCGATCTGCAAGCAATATTAACCATTAGTTATTTATCATCTGCCTAGCCTTTTCCCAACTATTTTGGGGTTGACTTCCAGTCTAACCGGATGCAGCTGAATACCAGTATTTTACATGAAGCGACTGCCTATCTGACTCCCACAACCCAGTCAACACTGGGTAATACGATACCCTCTGGTAAGACTGGTTGTCAGACTTTGGGGCCACTGACTACCAGTAACGACTGTCAAAGATCACAAATGACAGCCGGGACCAACGACTTAACCTGCTTTCCGAGGCACGGAGGAAACTCGGTATGTAATGGGTGGTCACCCATCCACAGATGCGGCAAGCGCAGTTTAACCTGAACTTTGATCCGAGCGGCTGTTATTACTTAGTCACGAGCTCCTCCATTAGTTATTTATATAACACTTAAATTCCTTTTCTCGTCACAACCTTGAATTTTCTCCTATTAACTTTACGAGCAATCAGAAACCACTAAAATGTTTGAACTCTTCAAATTGGCACCGTCTTCGCCCATCAAGCATAACCTTCAAGAGTTTATGATTATTAGCTGAAACTTTCAAAGCACTAAATGTAAAGTTAATAGTTTCTGTGGAAGTGCCAACCTGTCTTTGAAGCTACATACATGTTTCAATTAACTGTGTTTTATTTTCTAGACTGCCACGTCGGTCGAGTGGCCGCAAGCACGACTGCTGAGCATGAGGTTCGATTCCCGGGTCGGGCAAAGTGTTATTTGGTTTTTCCATCAGGAATCCCTCAGTAACAGCCACGGAGTCCGGATGTGTGACCGGTTGATGGCTCGCCCCCTATTACGAATACATGGGACTTAAACAACACTGGCGAAATGTGGGTATACTTGTTAGGTTCACCTCTGCCTAACCCTTCAGGTATTACAAGGCGTGATGTTATGTTATGTATTTTATTTTCCTAAAGATCTTAATTTTGAAGCTCAACTCATGGAATAGATTTCAAATCATCATCATCTGTCTGGCTTTTTCAACTATGTTGAGGTCGGCATCCAGTATAACCGGATGCAGCTGTATACCAGTATATTACATGCAGTGACTGCCTATCTCAACACAACAACTCAGTAAACTGGGTAAAGCAAGATATCCCTTTTTGGACAGGCTGTTAGCTACCCTTGTTTAATAACTAATTGATTCCAAATACTGTTTATTTTAATTAAAATCTACACAAAACATGTCTAGAGTATAAAAATAAATGTACTCACTCATATTTTATGAATTAACTATAGCTAGTTATGTAATTATGAATTCCATGTACAAATACAGTCTCAATCCAGCCACTAGTAATAACAGTGTGGCAGCCAAGTTCTCGCACATAAATTACTATTTATTAGTTTTTACGATCGCTAGCTATATTCGCCGTGGCTATAGGTATATGTCCCACTGATGGCGGGGAACGACACGCTATCGACTTTTTTCTCGCTCAAGAAACGTACGGAATGTATAAAATTGTAGGCCCGATACCTGATGTCTAATGAGCTGTAGGCCAAAATATTCCAGATCCAGCCAGAAGGCGTCCCGGCAAACCTCGTACAAGATGGCAGGACGAGCTCGAAAAAACCAACGACCATTGGTCCACATTGGCTCTTGATCGGAAGAGCTCTGAGCCTTTGCCCAGCAATGAGATGACGCAGGCTAACAGTAAAAACTAATAGTTGATAGCTGACTGTCACACACACACCGCCAGCGAGTTTCCCTTCTGTCTCTCTTGTTTGTTACAGCGACAAGAACTATCGAAGAGAGTACTCGCTCGCTTGGCGGTTAGAACACTCGCGGAAAGACTCTCGCTTAGTACATAAATACATACATAAAATAAACCAGCGCGTAAGCTCCCGTCGCCGTCACACGCTCGCTAATTGCTCGGGGTCAAAACTATAGACTGGCTTTTAGTTTTTAGCTGCCCATAATCAGCCTACGTCGAGCCCAGTGCTGGGACACATGCCTCCTCTTTATGCGGGGGATTGGGCGGTGATCCGGCACACGGGACCAGTGCGGATTGGCAGATGTCTCAAGTCTCCGAATTTTTGGTTCTTGGACATGCCAGTTTCCTCACGATGCTCTCCTACGCCATTTTGATAATATTGGAGGTCTACTCGCTTCTCGCTATGTTGCGGTAGCACAGGTGCCTTACCTGTTACCTGCTCGCTACTCGTCCATCACACTTTTATTAATTTAATAACTAACTAATCAGAACACCTGACAGATCCATAAAGTCTGTATTTTTTCTAGGAAGGAACCATAGACATGTAATTACTCTTTTATTTGAATTCATCGAATGTGGCGCGCGTTTTGACAACTTTATTATTGCCTTTGCGTCGGGTTAGCGGTAGAGTCGTAATTTATTTAATATCGTAGAAGAGGTTATTAGAGGAAAAAACTTAATTGCCTATATTGAATTTGTTAATGAATACATGTACCTAGTTGCTAGGCACGCGCGCGTGCAATTACGTAAAGGTTTCTTCCAAAGAGGTTTTATATCTCTTATTTTTTTGTTTGACCGTTTATGTTCATCATCTGCCTAGCCTTTTCCCATGTATATTGGGGTCGGCTTTCAGTCTTACCGGATGCAGTTGAATACCAGTATTTTACATGGAGCGACTGCCTATCTGACCTCCACAACCCAGTTAGTACTTGGTAAGACTGGTTGTCAGACTTTTGGGCCACCGACTACCTGTAACGACTGTCAAAGATGTACAATTGACATTAACGACCTTTCCGAGTCACGGAAGAAACACGGTATGTAATGGGTGGTCACCTATCCACGGACCAACCCAGGCAAGCGCGGCTTAACCTGACGTTCAACCCGAGCAGCTGTTATTATTTTGACCCTTTATGTTCACATGTGCCAATTTTTCCCTTGTATCGGTTATCTGAGAATGTGCCCACAGACTATCTCGTTGGTTTGGTGAGCGCTAGTGAAGCTTCTGAACATGATCCTGGGTTCATGGCCGGATCGGGCAAAGCGTTATTTTGAAATGTAAAAGTGTGAATTTGTGTCCGGTTGATGGCAATAGGCTTGCCCCGTATTACATAGGACTTAAACTTGTTTAGGGTAAACCTTAAACAAGTTTACCGAGGTAAGTTTGCAGAGGTATACCTCTGCCTAGCCTTTCGGAGATTACAGGAATGATGTTATGTTTTGTTCTATCAGCAATCAAATAAGTACTAGGCCGTCCTCTAGAATCAGACTGAGTCGTGAATATGAATTTAGAACTAGATTCTAGTCGAGATTAGCGTGAAATCTATGAGATATAAATAGACATTCATAACCGCGCTTCGTTCTATACTTGGAACTGTGCAAAGACAAATATTACGGCTCTAATATAATAATTCGGGACAGTTTTAAACAGTGTGGTCTAGTTGTTTGAGGGACAAAGAAAAAAACTTTATGCAATAAAAAAACTGATTAAAAAAAACTAAAAAGTAGCAAATAACTTTACTTCCGAAACACATTTTAGTTTTGTTTTTTTTTTTTGAAGTCAGTATTTTTTTTTCAAAAGACATTTTTTAAACCTACTAAGGCGAAACGAATATGGACCGTAGCAGGTGGCGTTCTGTAGTTTGTGCCTACCCCCACAGGTACAAGACGTGAGTCTATGTATGTTACCTACATACTGCCTACTAGGTTATATCATGGGGACTGATGAAGAACTGACTGTTGGACCTGTCCGGATCAACCGCTGACGTATGTTACCGTTAGCAAGGTGCGCAAAAACTGAAGAGTCCTACATCGGCTACTCTCGAGTGAGTGCAACCACCTCTGTGTGAGAGGGTCAAGGTTTGAGCTCAGCTGGAACTAACACGTTTCAGAGTGTTAACTTGTTGATTTGTCAGTTAAAGACTTACATTATTGTTTTTATTCACCAACTGCTAAGTTTGAACTGTCTCTCAAACAGGTAAAGGGTGACCCGTAATCTATGTACTATGTTAGAACAAACTTCCTCTTACACTCGACCCCTATTTCTCTCCAAATTGATATAAGTACAATTACAAATTAGTGACTGTATGATTAGTGATGTGTGACTACAGTCCGAAGCTCGAAAGCCTGACAACCAGTCTTACCAAGGGGTATCGTATTCGTTTTGGAGGTCAGATAGGCAGTCGCTTCATGTAACATAATGATATTCACCTGAATTCTGTTAGACTAGAAGCCGAACTCGAAATAGTTGAGGCAAAGCTACGCAGAAGATGATTGTTACAACGAACCCCATGTTATAATCGAACCCCACCTGTCTACAAGTGTTGACATAAGCATTCGCCTTAGAAAATCATTGATATTTACCTAGCAATACTAATATGAGAACTATGCTTTATACTAAGCCTATTACAAAAGACATAATTACAAAGATGTGGTAGATGTACGACACGACACTCAGTGAAGTAAGTGCTATTGTAGGGGTGGACTGTATACTTTGTAATGCACTGTGAATCTTGTAAATAAAACTTCAGACTTCTTGTTTCTTCTTTTATTTTCCAGGGTAGCTTGCTGTGCGATGGTTGAGGGACGACTGCGAAATTCGCAACAAGCGGCCCTACTTTTATCTCTTTTCTTGCTAGGTGCAAGTAGTGGGTAGCGTAAAGTGCGACTATCGTGTTCCGCCTACTGTGTCAGAGTTCTCGTACGCGTGCCTCCGACAGGTTTCGACCTGTCCGTACATGTCGGAACTTGTAGTCATGCTCTACGCTTCCTTACAATCTTTGACATATGTTTACTTATAACTAAGGGATATGAAAACAAACCTAATCTAATCATTTATATGAATTTCCCTACTACCAAATCAGTCTTTATTGTCAATACTTAATTCTAAACCTTACATAACATTATTTCGTATTTATTTACATTCTTTATACATATTGAGCTACGACGTCCGTAACATCCTCCCCCCGGCGCAGGGCTACCGTAGCCTTAATCTTCCACGCAGAGGACGGCGAGCTTCGTTGCTGGGCGCCGTAGGATGCCCGCTGTGGTTCTGACGTCGGCTGATCGCACCTTGCCGTCTGGGCCGCCGTAGACTGCTTCCACGACGCCTCGTGGCCACGTCCCTCTTGGTAACGTAGAGTCGATGACGATGACCAGGTCGCCGACTTGAAGAGGCCGTCGTTGGTCATCTGACGCCCCCCGGGGCACCAGAGTAGGCAGGTACTCGTCCACCCAGCGCCGCCAGAAGTGGTCGGCGAGCGCTTGGGCGGCTCTCCATTGCTTGCGGCTGGCCTCCTCACAAGGCCCAGTGTGGGGAAGGCCTGAGGAGGTCCCGATGAGGAAATGGTTGGGCGTGAGGGCCTCCGGATCCTTAGGATCGACAGAGACATGGGTTAGAGGCCGAGAGTTTATAGAGTGTTCGGCCTCTGTCAGCAGCGTCAGTAGCACTTCTTCTTTTAGTGCCCGTTGATGCAGTGTCGCCCCAAGCGCAGTCTTAACGGAGCGTACTAATCGTTCCCATGCTCCCCCCATATGAGGCGCCCCAGGTGGTATGAATTTCCACCTCATTCGATGTTCAAGCCCAAAATGAGCGAATTCTTTGGCCCACTCCTTGTAGGCCATGCGTAGCTCGGTGTCTGCCCCTCTGAAGTTAGTACCATTGTCTGAGTACATAACTCGGGGCCAACCTCGTCGTGCAGCCATTCTTCTAATCGCCATCAGTGCCGAGTCGGTGGACAGACTTGACACCAACTCGAGGTGTACTGCCCTTGTGGCTAGGCAGGTGAACAGAGCTCCCCAGCGTTTTTCATGTCTTCTTCCTATGACCACTGACATTGGCCCAAAGTAGTCGATCCCGCAGTGGGTGAAGGGTCGCTGCGTCTCCGTTAGTCGTTCTACAGGTAAGTCCCCCGTTGTTGGTTTCACTGGCGTGGCTCTTCTGATGCGGCAGAGCTGACATCGTTGTGCGATAGCTCGTACGGTAGGGCGTAAGTTGACCACCCAGTATCGCTGTCGTAGGTCGTTGATCACGCGTTCGTTGTTAGCGTGGTTAGCTCTGTGATGCATGTTCTTCACTAGTAATCGAGTGAACGGATGCTTGCCGTGTAGAATAACGGGCGTCTTCTTTGTGTCTGCGACTGCCGCGTACCTGATCCTCCCTTTGACCTTAAGGACTTGATCTTCTAGAAAGGGGTCCAGTTTGTATAGACTGCTGGATTTAGGCACGGGCTTCCCTTTCTCGAGTAGTCGTATTTCTTCTGCGTAGTCTTCGAGCTGTGCTTGTTTTAGCCATAATTTCTCGGCCTTCTCTATCAGGTCGACGGTCATCTGACTGGTTCTGTCCTTGCACTTTTCCTTGAAAAGGAAGGGCACAGCGGTTGCTCGTAGCAGCTTTTCATATGAAGAGAACCTACTTATGTCGGGCAGGTGAGACGGGCGTTCTCTCTTCTCTTCCACTGTCACGTATGTGGCTTCGTCTTCTGTCGTGTCTTCTTTGACCTTTTCCTTCGGCCAAGACTCTTCACTGTGGTACAGGAACTTGGGGCCGGTGAACCATCTGTCGTCTGGTCTCATGCAGAGGGTGTAGTCGGGGCGCGTGGCGTCATCCGCTACGTTGTGTTCAGTCGGTACCCATCTCCACTGGCTGGCGTCGCTTAGTTCGGCGATTTCTCCCAGGCGATGCGCTACGAACGGTGTGTACCTTACTGCGTCCTTTTCTATCCAACGTAGAACGGTTTGTGAGTCCGTCCAATACGTTACGCGTCTGGGTTTATCTCGGTGTTCGTCCAATATCGTCTGTGCCAGTCGTGCGCCGATTACCGCTGCCTGTAGTTCTAGTCGTGGAACGGTTACCGGCTTCAGGGGGGCTACTCGTGCTTTCGCTGCGACCAGTCTGACGTCCACTCTTCCGTCTGGCTTCTGGATTCTCCAATAGGCTGTCGCTGCGTAGGCCTGCTCGCTCGCATCGCAGAACACATGTAACTCTATGAGGTCGTCTGGACCCCTCCCGTAGCACCTTGGTATACGTAGCTTGGTCACCTCGTTCAGGCTTCGCATCCAGTCTTCGAAGTGCTGCATGTCTTCTTCAGGGATTACTTCGTCCCACCCTATACCATGCCTCCATAGGTTCTGAAGTAGGATCTTGCCTGTGACCGTGAAGTGGCTGATGAGGCCTAGAGGGTCGTAGACTGCCATCACTGCTCCAAGGGCCTCTCGTTTGGTCGGTGCTCTGTTTCTCGTTTTCACCTCGGGTGACAACCGATTTAATCTGGTATTGAAACCTAGCTCGTCTGAGTCTGTCTGCCACAGTAGTCCGAGTGTCTTGTCTGTGTTCTCTTCCCTTTGTCCGAGTCTTACTTCTGTGTCGTGTGCCTGCTTCTCCTGCGTTATGTTCGTCACTACGTTGTGTCTATTCGAGCACCAGCCTCTCAAATTAAAGTGCGCGTTCTTGTGGATTTTCATGACATCACACGCTGTCTCGATCGCCTCCGCTTCAGTCGCAAAACTATCGACGTAATCGTCCATGTAGTGGCTCGACGTTATGGCTTGTACAGCGTCGGGGTATTCATTCGCGTACAGTCTTGCGTTGGCGTCTCGTACTGAGTGCGCGATGAATGGCGAGCATGACGCTCCGAAGATCATTGATGTCATCTTGTATCTTCTTGGCGGCTGAGCACGTTCTTCGCCTCGCCAGAGAAACATTTGTGCGGCTTGATCTCGTTCTCTTATCTTCACCTGGAGAAACATCTCTTGAATGTCTGCTGTGACGGCTACTGGACGCTCCCTGAATCGAAACAAAATCCCTGGCAGCGGTTTCAGGAGGTCAGGCCCTTCCAGTAGGTAGTCGTTGAGGCACACTCCACTGTATCGATGCGCGGCGTCGAACACTAGACGCATCTTCCCCGGCTTGTTTGGATTCACGACTGGGAAGTGTGGCAGGTACCATACCTTCTTATTCTCGTCTTCATTTCCGTCGCACTCTTTGGCGTAACCTTTGTCCAATAGGTTTTTTATCTGAGCACTGTATTGTGCTGAGAACTGTGTCGACGAGTCCATCTTTTTCTCAATAATTTTCAGTCTTCTGAGAGCGCAGTTGTAATTATTTGGCATTGAGGCATCTTCATTCCGCCATGGTAGTCCGACTTCAAAGTGATCACCGACCTTTTTCATGGTGCCTTGGACCACGTCGATCGCCTTCTTGTCCTCCGGTCTGACCTTCTTGGCCAGGGAAACTCCCAGGGCGTCAATACTGAAGTGTGATTTCATCAGTTCCTCTACACGACGTACGTTTTCTGTCTGTCTTGCTGTAGACACGTCGTGAAGATGTAACACAACTTGACCCTCTTGTTTCCTTAACGTGGTGCGCGGCGCAGTCCCGTGGATCACCCATCCCAACTGGGTATGTGAAGCTGCGGGTTCGTTCCTCTTGCCCATGCGTAGTTCACGTGTAACTATCAAGTGCCAATTGTCGGCTCCTATCAGCACCTTCGGTGTGGCTTCCTCGAAGAATGCTTCCTCTCGTATGTCCTGGAGGTGTGGGTAGGCCATCAATGTCGACCTGTCCACTGTTTGACCATGAAGCTGTAGGTTTTTCATTGTTCTTGCACGCAGTTCTTGGAATTCGCCGTCCTGGCCACATATTTGAATCTTGACCTCTTGGCTGCACTCTTCATGTTGCTGTGACGTCACGCCTTGTATCCGTAAGTTACATATTGGTCCACTCACTTTTATACGGCGTGTCAGCTCTTCATCGACGAGTGATGTGGTCGAGCCTTCGTCCATCAGTGCGAACGTCGATACTTGTCCGCCAGGCCCTTTGAGTGTCACGGGGCACATCTTCAGTAGCACCCGCTGCGATGCATTGCTTGGCACGGAGACTGTCATTACTGATTCCTTGACTTGATTCTCGATGTCGGTCGCCTTTTCTTTATTTTCGCTTGATGTTTCTTTGAGCTCTTTGTGCAGCAACGCATGATGTGGGCGGCTGCACGTCTCCTTACCGCATCGCTTCGCTCGGCACTGTTCGCGTCGATGGCGTCTCGTTACACACTTAAAACATACTTTCCCATCGCGTGCCCACTGCCATCTTTCGTCGACACTCATCTTTAGAAACTTCGTGCACTTGGGTACTTCGTGGTCACCGTTACAACACAAACATACTTGTTTTCCTTCTTCATGTTTTTCCGTTGTCGTGTAGACTACCTCTCTGCTTGCCTTCTTCTTGGCATTAGTTTGGGAAACGTTTCTTGTTTCCTTCTTCGGGGCAGGTGCGGTCGCTGTGTTTGTGAAGGCGTATTTCATAGCTCGGTCAGCCTCCCGCATCAGGAACCTGGATAGCAGTATTATTTCCGGTTCACGCGACGAGTCCACTGCCTCAGAGGCGTAGTCACACCATCTGGCTTTTAGGTGCGGGCTTAGTTTTTCTATAACTTCACGCACTAACATCGGGTTCCATATGTATCCGCGGATGTCCATGTTTGATAATACACACACTATGTTTTGTAGTTTTACCGCGAATGAATTTAGATCACTGGCCACGCTCGTGAGTCGAGGTAGTTTCTTTAAGTCTTCCATCACTCGATCCAAGAGTATCTCTGGCCTCCCGTAGTATTGTTCGAGTGTCTTCATGACCACTTGTGGGTCTGACGCGGTGAATAGCAGTGCTGATACTGCTTCTCTTGCTTCACCCTTGATGCAGTTTCGTAATCTTGCTAAGTTTTCAATTGCTGTAAACTTGTAGACACTCGACGAGTCTGTGTACGCAGCCTTAAACGGTAACCATTCGGTGGCTGCCCCCGTGAATATGGGCAGCTCAGTCACTTGTCGAGGCGGCGGGCGTACACGCATCATCTTGTCCAACGTATCGGCTAGCTGTTCAATTCCTCTTCCCACTCGACGTTCTCCTCTGGTGGGTGACCGCGAGGCCGATCGTTGTCTTCGACGGTCGTTCCTAGTAGGCGTGGCGGCGTTGACACAAGTGACGGGTTCGATATAGGCGGCAGTCTCTTGTGCTGCGTGTGTAGTGACGGGGCGCGGGGGCTGCTCTCGCTGCGGCCGATCCGCATTTTCTTGGTGACTTCGGTCAATATTTTGAAGCCACTCGTCCACCCTGTCTTCACTCCTTTGCACGGAGCCCTCTTCACGGGCCTCTGCCTCTGCCTCTGCCTCGATTACCGACACTTCATATTCGAATCGCTTGCTGACGAGTTCCTTTTCAATTTCCAATTGTTCTTTTCGTATTGCAGCGATCCTTTTCTGTGCCTCGTATTCTGCCTTCTTTACTCTTGCTACGTCACTACTATAGGATCTTCTGGAACGTATCGTACTGGCTGTATCTCTCACTGAAACGTTGTGCGCAGCTGTCATAGTTCTTGCTGACTCCTGGGTTCGTAGCACTGAAGTCGATGGATAACATGGCGCGGATGGCGTGGCGGGCGATTCGTCGTGATCGTACGCGGTCGCGGTGGCTCTGCTCGTCGGTGCGAGGCGTGGAGCCGGCGCGGCGGACGCGCCATCGGACATGGTCGGCGCAACTCTCCCCGTCGCGGCGGTGACGGGGGGTGCGATCGCGAGCGAGGGTGCGGCGGAATCGGTCCTAGCCGCGGGCGCACTATACGGATTGCGCGGTAACGCGGACGCGATGGTCGACGGCGACCTAGGCGGATCTTCGAATGTTCTAGGTCTTCGACTATCGTAGCCTGATTCCGATTCACTTTCCCTTGCAGTAATGCTTCTAGTCTTCATGTCTTGATTTTGAAGTTATCTTGAGTCACTATACACAGACACTATCTTCAATCCGCAATCCGGCTCGCTCGAAGGACCAGCACTGTAGGGGTGGACTGTATACTTTGTAATGCACTGTGAATCTTGTAAATAAAACTTCAGACTTCTTGTTTCTTCTTTTATTTTCCAGGGTAGCTTGCTGTGCGATGGTTGAGGGACGACTGCGAAATTCGCAACAAGCGGCCCTACTTTTATCTCTTTTCTTGCTAGGTGCAAGTAGTGGGTAGCGTAAAGTGCGACTATCGTGTTCCGCCTACTGTGTCAGAGTTCTCGTACGCGTGCCTCCGACAGGTTTCGACCTGTCCGTACATGTCGGAACTTGTAGTCATGCTCTACGCTTCCTTACAATCTTTGACATATGTTTACTTATAACTAAGGGATATGAAAACAAACCTAATCTAATCATTTATATGAATTTCCCTACTACCAAATCAGTCTTTATTGTCAATACTTAATTCTAAACCTTACATAACATTATTTCGTATTTATTTACATTCTTTATACATATTGAGCTACGACGTCCGTAACAGCTATAATAAACATCGTTAATATTAGGTCAATTAGTGGCGCTACAAAAGTGATATAATAGTTAATTAACAACAAGATAATAATCTTACACGGTGTAATTAACTTGTATGACGACGGTAAGCGATGTTGATTGTATCTCGTCCGTCATCGTCTCTTGTTTATCTTAATATAGTAAAGACGGGACAGTTTGTAAATTTATACAACTTCGTAATTCGAGGGTTCGAGCCCAGGCGCTTTACTCTCTGTAAGTTATTATCAGCACCAATGTTCTCAAAACAGTGAAGAATACGATCGCGATCGTAAAGAAACCGGCATGTCATAGACCCAAACATTCGAAGACATTTGTGACATCTATCAACCCGCAGTGGGCACACGGTTACCGCACTGGTGCTGCACCGAACCGAACGCATTGTTGGTATTGTACAAGTAGCTGTTGCCTGCGATTTTTGTTCGCGTGAAATATTATAATAAAAGTAGCCTATTTTACTTCTTATGATATTAGCCATCTGCGTTGTGGAGATTAGTTGGAACAAACAGACAAACATTTTATTGTTCGCTGATTGGATGGGTCACAGCCCACTCTCTCACAGAGGGAAGGCCTGTGTCCCAGCTGTGGGAGCATTGTCGGCTGATTATGCTGCGGTTATTAGATAGATGCGTATCTCAGTCAGTTTGCAAATTTATAGAATTCGTAAAGCTGCATAAAGCTGTTTCGATCGCGATCTCAGTCCGTGATTTCCATACTAAATAATGGCTTCGGTTGACTCCAAAATTATTCGGTCTTGTTTAACACTAAAGTACTTATTGATTTAAAATATAGGAACACTATCATAAATATTATATTGTTATTAAATCCACCACTGGGCAACTAAACTGTGATGATTCATTCATTTTAATTCAGAGTCTGTATGGCACCAAATTTAATATTTAAAAACCCTATCTATTTATCGATTTGTGCCAGACTAATATTTTCCAACTAGTATATTTCAAGCCAGCGAGTGTACATACATGGTGGCGCCGACAATACGACAATAAATTAAACTGCGTACACCTCATGACGTTCCCAGTCTCTGTACAAAAATTCATGCGAATATATCCAGTAGTTTAGTCATAGGACATTATTTTTCATATTCGGAATTTTCTACATGATGTAGATTAAAAGGCTAACACTGACAGGTTAGCGCCCCCGCATCGGAATAAACACTAAACACATCTTGCCAAGTAGCTATGTATTTCAAAAACTTTTGCCTTTGTTCCTTAAATGTTTTTCCTGACGCGAATTAGTGCAAATTATACCTAAAGCTTTTAAACCAATAATTATAATTAGTGTTGTATTTCGTTAACAGTTTTATGTTATTTAGCTTCTTTGATAAAAAAATATTCGATGTTAGGATTTAGTTTATACTTAGTTAAAAATATTCCTATGAACTAGTATTACCAGTGTTTTCATTTATTGTCGTACTGTGGGCGCCACCTTGTATATGTAAAACTATGTCGAATACAATTTGCCGTGCTCTCGATATAACCTGAAATTTCATGTTTTTCTTCGAAACGAGATGGCTCTGAAGTATATCATACAAACTGTCATGTATCATGCAGTACACTTTGTTTATAGACCTGGTATTGTATGCATGGTAGTGAAGGGCCAAGTTCTTCAACGTCTTACTGTAATAACGTAATATTACGCTAGTATTCCCCGGGCGATTAGGTCTGTTGTAAACCTACATAAGCCAACATTTTGTCAACTATGATAAGGTTCCAAAAACAATAAATCGAGCACAAATCCAAACTCCCAACTGCTACTGATCAATCCTATACCTAACTATTTATGTAAGGAAAACCCAGTAAAACCTTTTCTGACCTTAAATACGAACCCAGGACCCCAGTTTCAGCAGTGCACATTGCCTAGCCCATAAGAGCTCTGAAAAAATTTGGCCGTCATAATTATCGTCTGCTTAGCCTTTTTCCAACTTTGTATGTTGGGGTCGGCTTGCAGTCTAACCGGATGCAGCCGAATACCAGTATTTTACATGGAGAGACTGCCTATCTGACCTCCACAACCCAGTTAGTACTGGGTAATACGATACCAGTTGGTAAGATTTGTTGTCCGGCTTGTGAGCCACTGACTAGCTGTAACGAAGAACTTGGCCCATCCCACTAATATTTACATTACAACCGTCGTGTCCAGTTTCTCAGTTTTTGCTTGCATTAAATAACTGCCGGCGACGTTATTAATAGAGATATCTGTATACGGCTCGCGGCTATTTGCCGATCATTATCACATAGAGATGCTGATGCTGTATACATTCAGAGGTAATCGCTTGTGGCCTAAAGCCAAATATTCAATAGGTGACGACGTGGCTGCTCAGCAATATTAGTCAGGCAATGTTGCGTTTTTGCGATAAGCAAATGACTTTTTGAAACAAAACACGAACGTAAAAAATCTTAATTCAAATTTAAGTGCGGATTTTCTATTATTGACCATAGGAACCATGAATTGTGGGAGGTTTTACGAAAGTAAATCTTAAATTCGCCGACAGACAACGTAAAGTCAAAACCACGGGGCTGAAAAGCATGAAACCTTGCAAAAAAGATCAAAAGTTACAAAGGTGAGCACTCGGGAATAATATTTTTAAGCTCATTCCCTAAAACGGTTGAAAGTTTTCCGATATTTTTCGGGCCTGTTTCTTAAAAAATACATTTGACAGTCGCATTATAAGTTACCACCCTTATGAAACCTACATCGCACGGGAAATAGCCAGCTTTAATGGCCCTCTCATCCTGTGTATACGACAACTAATCGGCGTCCCATTCACATCCCGACATATTTATTTTATTTATCCCTCAAGTTCTTTCGCGTCTGATAACTTGCATCGTACAAAGTTAGAAGACGGTTAGTGTTATGTATTCGAAAGGCAGCCAATAACGGCCGAGTTATGGACAAATTAAATGATAGCATTTACCTGTAAGCTCTAATACATACACTAATGAAATGTTCTATGTAAATAATCTGCGATAATCATAAATATTGTTTAACCGCGATTATACGCCTCACAGTAACTCAACACACTTTATTAGCATTTTAAACAAATAATAATAAATTTCTTGGTAATTATTAAAATTGCATTATTATAATTTCTATTACTTGTATAATCAGCGCACGATCAGCGTATGATGTTTCTACATTGATTGTGCTGCTGGACGCAGGTCTCCTCTCCATGAGAGGGAGTGGGCTGTAGTCCAGCACGCGGGCGCAGTGCGAGTTGGTAGATCATGTATTCGAATGTTTGGTTCTAGGACAAGCCGGTTTCCTCACGATGTTTTCCTTTGAGATCAGTGGTGATAAAATAAATTACACGAAGTAACGTGCCTACCTGGGTTCGAACCCACGACTACCATTATTTATGTCAAGACCGATACCTCTAGGCGACTGTACAAATAACTACAAATATTATCGTAATTATTAAAGTTGCATTATTATAATAGAAGCAATCTTTTGAGCAATATACTCAATGTAATTAGCTTTCAAGAGCAATAAGTTTTGCATTAGGTGTTGGGCCACAAAAACACGGTGAGGCCACAAAAAGTGCGGGAGCGGATTAGCTGAATGATACTGTCAGTTTTTGTTTGATTTATGTTCGTATTTGATATTGGATGGAATCAGAGGTAATTTAGAGGTGGTACAAGGTAGAAGCTTTTGGATAACTTGGTGATTCGTTAAATTTAGAGACAAACACACAGCCTAATGGTGCTTTTTACCCGACTGCGACAGAAGGAGGGTTATGTTTTTCGAAAGCCATACCAGCCATACCAATTTCAGTTTGAAAATATAAAATTAGAATGGCTCTCGCGTGCTTCCAACTTTTTTTAATTTAAAATGTGCTTGTTCTTAGCTTTTCAGTGTTTTTTTTTTTTTAACTTAAGTTTTTTTACCGCAGTCGGGTTTTTTTTTAATATTTTTTTTTTGCGAACTTAGCCACGGCACTGCCATGCATTCTCAAAGATTTTGACTCATATGAGCTAATAATCAGCTTCAACTTTCCGATAAACTGAATATCATTACATGGTGTCCCATAGCTGGGCAAAGACCTCTCTCCATTCTCTCCAATTAACGCGACTGCCCACACCCGTGTATTTTATCGTCATCTTTGCTAGAGCCAGCTTTAAAAATAATTCAAGTAAATTAGAAACAACTCCCCGCTCTCCGCTCCTCACTCACACCACTCATCATCAAAGATTACAGCGTGCATAATTACACGCCGCCTCTGATTCAGACATCTCACATTACACTACCGAAGTGTACCGAAGCGCCGTCGGCGGTGCCTACCTAATCATTATCAAATAGGAAACTGAGATCGTCTAGACTGCGTATATCTAGACATATGCAACTACCTGGGAGCATGCAATAAATCAAATCACAAATTATGTTGTGTGATGCATGGCGTGATTTCAAAAGGTTATTTGTTTAGGTGCTCAGTAGAAGTGTAGTATCAGTACGTCGTGGTGTCGCAGTAGTAGTTCTAACCTGTGTGTCGAACTTAAGATTTTCAGGTCTAAAGCTCGACACACAGGTACTGGGTTATTGTCAATAACGGTACGGAGTGTAGATTTTATCCGGGGTGGCTAGTTATACTTAGTTTCCTCGTTAGTGCTTTTACCTAAACGGTTTTTAAAATATATTCCGTTCATAAGGACACTCGCAGTGCAGAACATTTAGTTGGGCTAAAGATATAACCAGCGGAATTTGAGTGCATCATTAAATTATGTACTTCAGCATCTTTTAAGTGGAAGAAAAGTGCACTGTGACTAAGTGCTAATTAATACATGTGCTTAGTAAAATATAAGGGTGCTTTAATGGTCCCAAAATCTCTATGTTGATTTTTTACAGGGTGGCAGGGCCATCGACGCACAAACGGTTACCTGCCACGCATTCAGTATATCATTTTCCGCCACAATTTTTTCATCAGGAATTAAAAAAGTTAAACTGCTATTTGTTTCCAACAAAAGTTCAATACCCGCACTTCAAAATGTATGGAACAGTAGATTTTTTCGGTTCAGTTCGGAACGATGTACTGAATACACGGTGACTGTTTGTGCGTCAGTGTCCGTTCCATCCTGTATAAAGGAATCAAGTTACCTTACCTACCAATTACGAGTATATTATATACATATATAGATACGAGACGCCAACACAACACCATGTTCTAGAATAAGCCAGAGACACAAAAACTCCGGTAATCACACGTCTGTATGTCTGGATATAAGTTGATCTCATCGGACACGCCTATCGCGGCCTGTTGCCTGCTCGACAATAATCACATTACACGGATCAGGCCAGTCGTGGGTAGCTATTACTAGGTATTGTTCTAGACTTGTTTTAGATTATTGATGTGTCTAGGTCGAATCAAATGATAGTTTACAGTGTGTTTTTACTTGGAAGTCTGATTTGGTAGACAAACATGGCACGATGCAGAAAGGCCGCGGGTGACATGCGACGCAATTTGTTCCTTTACGCGATTTGTTTTCTCCACAGTCGCTATCGCAACAAGCTTATCACTTGAACTTGTAGCTGGTAACCAAGCCATTTCAATAAATTCAGGCTATAGGTAAGTTTTTAAACTATTAGTAGGCGACACATTTGAAAATAAAATAAAAAATAAGAAAACTACTAAGACGTGTACGAACAAATCACCTGTCGCTGTGAAATCTAAAAGTGTATTATATGGTCCGAGTACATCCACCTGTGCGAGCTGGCTGGCTGACGCGTGTGGAACAATAAGAAACGTAGTTTAACAAGTACTCTCCAGTAATTCGAGGGACTTTACAACGCACTATCCTTAGATTAGATTATTTATATGGTAGACTAGAATTTTCGTCTCAGATTACAGCTCTGTCGCGATTGGAAATTGACTTTAGTGTAGGTTAGTTACTGAAGGGATTATCTATGATAGGTGTCATGACTGTCACGGGCTTGTCTGGAATGAGGAGTTATAAAGTACACTTCGGCAGTCGAAGGTCAAACGGCTCTGAACATCGGACGGATCTGTCAGTGTCTGGTGCTCGCCATCTATCCGTACCAGTTTGACCGAATTTTAACGTGTTTTCTAACCAGGATGACAGCAGAGGTGAGCAGTTGTGGACACTACGCCAGTCGAAGACATTCGAGGAACATTGATTCAACATCTAGCCTATCCAACGAAAATGCATTTTAGTGGCTTGCAAGGTCGACTGCTCAAGTGCTCAACCAATCTTGCCAGAAGTCATCAGTACTTCCCTGTTACTCGTCAACTCATGACTCACTCCACTTCTAGCCGTATCACTGTTCACTCAGTCCATCCACCGTTTCATTAGTGTTCCCCTACTTCTTACAGCCATCCATGTTCAAACTCAAAGCTTTTCTCACGACATTTTCGTAAACATGAAATTAGTGTAGCTTATTCTGGTATCTAGATCGGCCAGCTGCAACGGACTACGATATGGGATGAAAACGCGGACATAATAATTCAGGCCTCATTTCGTCCCGTACGGTCGGTTCGCAGTAAACTCATGAGGTCAGCAGTCATGCACTATTAGTGTTCAGTTTAGTATATCGGAAGCAGTAGTGTTGTACTAAACCTATGTACTTACAGTGGCCGAAGGAAGTCGCGCGCTATGATAAATATAGGTCGCGTGGAGAATAAACATGGGAACATGAAAACGGAGCCTCGAGTTTGGCGTCTTCAGTAGCGTCTATCAGTTCCTGTAATGAACAAACAACAGGACACGCAGGACACAATATTCAGTGCCCCATCCCTTGGAGAACATCCCAAAAGCTCAATTTCTCAATCTACAAGCAATTTTTTTTTTCATTTGAATATTTTATTATTTTGGCTTCTCCTACCTCTGATATCCTTCAGTTACCATGCACAGCAATTATTTGCCTTCCTTACCTCTGTCCGATTATCTTATGCCAGTACACAGTATATCTAAAGAACAACAGACTGCATGTAAGCGTCCGATTACCATACTTCACAACAGAGTCTATTACACCCGTTCAGTCCCGTGTAGGGGCCGGTGCAGGCGAAAGTTGGAACAATCAGGACATTACCATAGGAACCGTTTCATGAATAGGCAGGTACTGTCACCGAATATAATACGGATGTAGTTCAGGGCGCTCAATGTTGTACGATTATCCTGCTATTATAGAGGTTGAGCTATGTCCATGTTATTATTGTGTGCTATTTGTTGGTAAGTTTAAGTATTAATTGAAGGCACTAAAGGTGTTGGAGGTAACAACCAAATCAATTCTAAATAACGTCATACGAGTAAATTTGAAAGTGAGTTTGTTTGTTTATCACGACTCGACTTCACGCCTTCACGGCTAATCGGATTTTGATAAAATTTGGCATCCGGATAGACCATGACCTGTTTTAGGATATAAAATATTTAATCCCAGTGGGACTTTTCCTTGGGTTAATTTCCGACTTCCGCGAAGCCACGAGCAAAAACTAATATTCAACTTAAAGCTTAATGACATCATGTTCTACCTTATGCGCAAACATTAACAATTTCAGCACGTTTTATGCAGAAATGAAACATGCCGAATAATCACTGGCTGCCTCATAGCAACATCATTAGCTGCAGTATATCCGCTCGCAGGAGTGGCTTCCCCAGAGGTACGAAGACAGGTTGCCTGCTGTTCTGAAAAGTATAAACAGCAGACTGACAAACGTCACCCTATGTATAATTTGGAGACTCCAAGAGGCAAGCTAAAGAGCCGGAAGAGCTTCATTAAGTCAACTAATTCTCTAGCCGACAACTAAAGGGTTAATGAAGCAAAAAAAAATTTGTGGCTTGTGAGCAATGGACAAACTGTGGCACGTGTACGGCACACCGTTTTACAACTTGTATATTGCCGTATTGAATGTCACAGTGTAACATCACCCGGCACTCACAGTCGTACAGAACTGATTGATTGACGTCATGATAACGATGCTTACCGGCGGTAAACTGTAACAACATGCTGTAAACTAAAACAACCGGCAGTAAACTGTAACAACTGCGGTAAAACACGCGGTAACAAACGAGTGGGGATTTACAATATCGCACACCTGGTTAGGGATCAGGGTGAATGCACATGCGCGATGATTTGATGATTCTCATGACGAATAATCCAATAATCTTAAATTTATTGATTCATTCAATGATAGGCAAACACAACTTAAACTGCTGGGTCTGGTAGCATATAATTTCTGTCAGGAATATCTTTTGTAGCGAAAATGAGTGCCAAGAGAAAATATTTGAAAATTCATCCCTTATAGAGGTGAAATAGAAAAAGTCTATAATAAAAAAAGTCTATAATAAAAGAAGCATGTAAGGTTTTTTTTGGGGACAAGCACGCCATACTATTCTCAAGCCACTGCAACTCCTGAAAGCCAGAAGTCTATGGAAGTTTGTCAATTAAATCCATGGGAAATCTTGCCCCACACAAACACTGTCACCTTAAACTGCGTAACCTATTCTATGTACTTAGGCAGTAACAAGTAATGGCAATTGCAAATTAGTTGCGAAATAATTAATGTATATCCCCATCCTCCTGTAATGTCAACCCTAGTGATTGACTAAAAGTCGTCAGTGTACCATAGATTAGCTCTTACACTCAGTTATAAACCCTAACGAGCGCCACATCTCAACGCACGCGGCAGTAACTTAACGAGTCACTGTAAATTGATCGCCCACTACACATCACTGAGTAGCTGCACTATACATACCGACACAATAAGCTGCACTATAGATACCGCACTGTTAAAACCACTAGGAAATGGCGAAGGGCGGGCGTTTTGGGGGACTGTTTAATTTTGAGGTTCAAATAGTGTTGATTTTATCTATGACTTTTATTTTTTTTTTTTTTACACTTATTACACTTACTTACCTAGCTAGTTGACACACTATTAAATACTGGCACACAGCTGTCTTGAGTCTATTCAAGTAATTATTTTTCCAAAATTGATGTTATATCTACTTAACCGAATAACATATTTATTTTAGGTACTTAAAGTTACTTTCGGAATGACCAGTAGTTAGTAGTTCAGGTTATATTATTTGACATTTTGTTATGTTATTTAAGATAGTTACCTAAGATAGTTATGTAGAAAAGTTATAAACATAGACTGCCAAAATCTCAACTCTTCCTTTTGGCTTTAAAAAAACACAGGTTTGTTGACTTATTTGGCGACTAAGTACATGGCCTCACTATAGATACTGATAGTTGATACACAGGTACCTAGCTACACTATAGCTACCGCCGGGTGTGGGCTAGCGGTTGATGACTAAATTATAGTGGAACCGATATAATTGAGATAACTAGTGAATGGCTAATAACATGACATTATGACTAAATTAACTTCAGTGCGTCTGCGACGTCGAGTTACGAATTTGTTTCTAGACAACGTGACATTGTTTTAATCCAGTCGAGGTAGCTGGAAAGTATTCCGAACTTAATGGAACTTTAACAGGTTGTTTGGGGGTATACTAGGAAGACTATCTCAGTTTTCGACCTCGAGGACCCCGAAAAAGCTCTAAATTTTCTGACTATTATCAGATTTTCACTTATATCTCTTAAACTAAACAAATTTAATGTCCCATATATGTTGACAAAATTAAAGAACATAAAATTTTCTAAAAGTTCGTTGTTAAACCAGATTTTTAAACCCAATATTAACGGACATACAGCCGATCAAAGTTAGTTTCCTAAAATGTGAAAAATAGCATAACTGTTTATTACTATAATTTCTATGTTAATTATGTTACGGGTAGGTACGGGACCAATGCAGGGCGATAGATGTCACAAGTCTTCGAATTTTTATTTGTAGGATTTGCCGGTTTCCTCGCGATGTTTTCCTTCACCGTTTTGAGAGCAGTGGTGATAACATAAATAACACAAAGCAATGAGCCTGGCTGGATTCGAACCTATGACCTACAAGTCTTAAGTTGGAGCCGATAGCACTGAGTTACCGCTGCTAAAATTGATTCCAATGGCATCTGAATTTAACTATAATATCTAAAACTGGCCACAGATTATGTAACAGTAGCCACGTCTCCGCTTGAATAGTAAACAACTGAATGCGATTCGTCAAGCTCACTCTGTCATAGTTCGCAGCAAAGGCGAGGAATTCGATAAAGTTCAATAGTCCGACAAAAAGAACAATTGAGGACAATACAACAACACTAGATTTTGCCTACGGCTTCACTTTCGCTTGGCTTTTATCCTAGTGATCGAAATATTGCAATTTTCAAGGTTGCGTCTCTTGAAGATTCTCCTGAGCGTCTCCAAATCCAGCATTCCTGTGCTTTTCGGAGGGTAAACCAGAACGAAATATGTAAACCCGTTAAGATCGCATACTTCACCATATTTAAGACCTACATATGTGCCATAAACCAAACACAAAGCAAGGGTGCAGGTATCAAGAATGTCCTAATGTACCCAATAAGCCTTTGATCCGCAACCACACCCAGGAGCTAGCAGTTAGGCTTAACCACTAGACCAATGCAACAAACTAACACACATTTTCTGCCAGTACTAAGCAACAAAGTTCCACCGAACTATTGTATCAGTATCAGTTGAAAGAGAGGTCAACGCGCGATGAGCCGATGAGTCAGCGATACCGATCGGAAACGAATTCGACTCGGTACGAACATTATGTAACGATTGTGTAGCTCACCGGTGTTCGCTGGAAATACTTCGTTAAATCCGTTTAGTCCATCCAAAAGTTGTCTCGAAGACATCTACGTAGCTAAGGTACCTATGGAATTATCAATATTGTAAAATAGCTGTGTAACAATTTTATTGTATAGTTAAGTATATTCGGTGTACTCCCGCTGTCCCCACTGCCATGTCCCCACTGGTGGGGACAGCGGGAATAATCAAAAACGTTGTTTCGCTGTCCCCACTGTCCCGCCCCACTAACCGCAATATAGATTTGACTGTGTGAGATTCCTATTTTAGTGGTGAGGTGGCACGAAGTACTAGGAGACCAGCAAAAATTATGGAATGAAGCAAACCTTAATGATGTCAGTAGGAATTCATATTCATCGCTCTTTTAATTTCAATTGTTTCATCCCTCCTCACTACATGTCTATACCAAGACAGACGACGGGCTCCCTTTATTTTCTGTAACAGGCGCCACTTTCAAACTTTCTCTAATATACTCATTTATTTCACGCACGTTGGGCCGTTGGTCGCGGCTGTCATTTGTAGATCTTTGACAGTCGTTACAGAATGTCTGACAACCAGTCTTATCAAGGGGAATCGTACTACCCAGTACTACCTGGGTTGTGGAGGTCAGATAGACAGTCGCTCCATGTAACATACTGGTATTCAGCTGCATCCGGTTAGACTGGAAGCCGACCCCAACATGGTTGGGAAAAGGCTAGGTAGATGATGATTCTATCCATCTATCTACTTCGCTGTTTGTCGTCTTTACCCAAAGACTCGACTACTCAAATGACTATCAGTCCTCAGCCAGTCACGGCTGCCACTTTAGCTTGTTAACTCTCCAAATTCTACAATTCTAAGTATATTTTCAATTCATTCTCCCACTTGCCACTTGCGCGTATCTTTCAGATAATCTATCACTCATTCATCAGCTGAACGAGCGCAGACGGAAGAAGCCATTAATTGGTGGAAGCGACCGCTAACGCCGGCTCAATGTTGCCAGTTGTGGCACAATTGAGCCGCGGCTAATGCGCTAAGTGGCTAATCTCCTTGAGCTGCGCCGCAATTGTTCTGTGGGTGAACTATCGGAGTGGCGAAATTTAGGTCCGGTTCACACTAGGTGTTGACAAATCAAACGCCTAGACTTGTGGTAGCCGCGTGCATAGAACGTGCTTTTTGATCACAAGCTACACGGTTAAGTGACACGTGTGTTTTGACAGCGACTGCGGAGAAAGCAAATGAAAGAAGTTGCTTAGAGCTTGCCGCGAGTCAACACGATGTGGTCCAGCGACGCAACGATATTCGAACGCGAAGGAAAGAAGTGACGCAAACGCGTGTCGCATGACGCAAGGCGCGTCGTAAATCGCATTGCTTGGGGTTGAGAAATCGTAATAAAACAAATAGTATAGGTGGTTTAATAAAATCCGTGTTGTAGACATGGATTTTATTAAACTGTTTTCTGATTCTCAAGTTATCTTGCTTTAATGTTTATGGACCGCAGCTATTACGAAGGCTTGCACGTATTACTTATATGAAGTAAAGAATTACGCAACAATTAAGCCATATCAAAAGTTAATATATTATTCAGTGGAACATTTCAGCGGTACAAAACATAGGTAGTGTGCATAGACCCTTAACATTGTCAGTTTTAGACATGATAGTTAGTGGTGTCATACTGTCATGTGTGGATTAAGATGTTATGAATGAATGAGTAATGGCGGCATGATTCAGACCAGTTCATATTCCATATTTAGATCTAGGGTGCACAATAACCTAGTGTGTTACTGCGAATATCACTGACAAAATCAGCAAACGGGTCTAAAATTAATAGTCCTGGAAGCATTTTCGAATCCAGGTTGCCCACTTACTGAATGACTGCCTCGTCGGTGACGTGGTCGCAAGCGCAACTGCTGAGCATGAGGTGCTGGGTTCGATTCCCGGGTCGGGCAAAGTGCTATTGGGTTTTTCCATGAGGATTTTTTTTGCAGATAGTTACCTACTCGTAAACATTAAAATCCTTTCCCAAACAAACAACTAATTAAATACTCATTGTAACCATAGAATTAGCAATATTTTTAAAGAGTTGTGTTACAATTTTGATGCACAATTAAGTATAATCTATTCATGTATCTGCCTACTCGCAATAGAATACAAATGTAATCAAACTACACTATTAGAAATTAATTAAGTACTACTCAACAGAACTTTATGAATTGTATCAAATTAATATAGAAAGCATGCCGGGCTAATCTGAGTTTAATGAGTCGTAAACAGCAATCAGAAAATTCTGTGCGGATCACCCGAAGCCCAGAGACGCGAGGAGGTTCTCTATCTTTACAATTTAAGTTTATAGGGCTGACACTTTCGAAAGCACAACGCCCATACATTTGCTGTAGGCCTCGTCAATTTTATTTGATTTAATATTTCATTTTTAACCGACTTCAAACAAAGGAGGAGGTTCTCAATTCAGTTGGATTTTTTTTCGTGTTTGTTGCCTTATATTTCGTCATTTATAAAACGATTTGAAAAATTCTTCTTTTATCTGAAAGGATATATTTTCAGATTAGTCCCATAGACATGGTTTCATCAAAATCGGTTCAGTAGTTTGGTTTTTAAATCAAAGTAGCTGGAAAAAATATGTCATGCAAGTAAAAGAAATTGCGAAATTGATACTTGACAAGGATTTGTGTGAGATACGATAACTAAAAATGGATAAAATAAAAACTTTTTTGCAAAAAAAATACCGACAGTCAATGAAACAAACTATAGTCACCGAATTCCGAAAGTAAAGTTTTTTTTTGTGTTTTTTTGGAAGTCGGTTATTTTTTTCCAAAAAAGTTTTTATTTTCAATCAATGAAACAAACTATAGTCACCGAATTCCGAAAGTAAAGTTTTTTTTTGTGTTTTTTTGGAAGTCGGTTATTTTTTTCCAAAAAAGTTTTATGAAATTATTTTATTAAGCTTCTTATTTTTGTCACCAGGCACCAGGTAAGGTAGGTATAAAAACTTCCACTCCCCAAAGCCCTCTGCTGGTCAAGACTGGTGACTGATTGTCAAGGTTAGGGTTGCCAGGTCGACAAAAATAATAGCCGGACAGACCAGCCAGTTTGGCCGGACATTTGGGTAAAAAGGCCGGACACCCTACATTATTGAGAATTTTGTGTCTCAGTATTAATAGGTACGACATCATGAATTTTATGTACGAAATGTAAAAAGCCGAATACCGTTTATTTTAGCCGGACACGCTCAAAGAGCCTAACTATGTCCGGCTTTAACCGGATGCCTGGCAACGCTAGTCAAGGTAATGTTAAGTAATCAATCAATTGGCACTAGTTTTGATGTTAGTTAATTTTTGTGGTTTTATAATGTTTTTACCGAGTGTAATTTGAAGTAATATTTTAACAAAGTAGCTTGGCAACACTAGTGAAGATGATTGGCAACACTAGTGCCCGAGTGACATGTAAAATTTTTGATCCGTATTTTAAAATTAAATTTAATTAGTAAATAAGTTAGATTAAGGTGTAATTATTAGTGCAAACGTAATACTAATGCGTAAATACTCAGGAATATTGTTTTCTTGATCATTCATTAAGTTTTCGCCAATACAACGTTACCGGTAACCTAAAATCAACAGCTGACGTTCTAACTGCGGATTTTTACGGATAATTCAGGGGAAGTATTGTTTACTTTTATTAAATAACGGCACACAATCGTCACTTTAAACCTGTAGCACATCTTTGCCAATTTCTAGTATATCTTTTTGCTGATTTATTACCCTGTACTGGTTTTAGATTGCTTTGTTGACAACCGGTATAAAAAAAAAAAACAAACAGTGAGATTAATTCCATAAGTCTGTTGTTTATATCGGTCTTTTAAATATTAATTCATGAATATAACGTTTATGATCATTGCTGTGCATTTTTGTCTTACAGTAATATGTTAATAAATTAAGTTTTTATTCTTGTTTTCAAAGCTACCTACCCACTTATGGAAAAGTAATAGGTACCTTACGACAGTACATTTAGTTAAATTGAATATTCAATTAGATACATTGAATATATAGTTACATCTTTTAAAGCTAATATAGTAGCCTACCTCATTTCATTTCATAATTGAACACTTTCCCTATTTCCCTATTTCTCCCCCTTTCATCGTTAACTTTTCTTAATTAGTTTATTCTATTAGTTCTCACCGTTTCTTTACTTCTAATTTTCAGTGACTTATCCTGAAACCATGCCTGTGATGACCCGTAAGGCTACCGCTCAGGATATGGAGCTAAAATTGAGAACGGCCCTCCAAGAGCTTAAAGAATCGAACCTCCAAGTCCAACAACTGTTACAGGAGAGAGAAGAGAGTGAGGTGGAAGTCGATAAGGTTAATGGCACAAACTCAAGCTTAAAGCGGGAGCTAGTAGTCCTACATCAGCAATACTTGGACGTTGTTGATGAACGGGATCAACTGAAGGTGGTCACGGATGGTTTCAATAATTGTAGTAACTTATATGAGGAGGCTTTAAATAAAATTAGGGACCTAGAAGATGAGTTAATTCATGCCAATAGTTGTATATTAAAGTTACAAAAAGAAAAACAACATACTCAGGTTAATGAAACTAACATCTTATATAATGAATTATTAAATAGTAATTGTATCTCCCCTTCCTTAATAACTATTGATCTGACTGAAGATTCCCTACTAAAACATAATTATACAGTTAGCAATAAGAAAATAAAAAAATATGCTAAACTGAATAGAATAATTAAAAAATGTAATCAATTTAGGAAACAACATAAACACTTTTCCAAATATATTCCACTGAGGAAACAGCGTGTTGATTTAGTTAATAAGTTAAATAATTATCAAATAAAATTAGAAGACAGTATTAAAATTTATGAAATTGATACTCAGCATTTGCAGGCTGAAATACAGGTACTTCAGGACTCACTTAGTTCCCTTTCCAGTAGGTATATGAGTTCTCAGAACCAAATTAGGGAACACATTCTTGCAGCAAATGAGTTGGTAATGTGTCAATGCAGCTGTCAGTCAGTTAACAACCATGATACTATCTTGCCTGAGGTAATGGAGGACCCATCCCAGGCTGAGAATTTATCTCAGGAATGTGTACTCAGCCAAGATTATTTACAAGTGGTACAGCCAGAGATATATGATAGTCATAATTGTTCTTGTTCAGTAATGTTCTCAGATAGTATAGGAAGAGGTGTAGGTAAATTAGTTAGTAATAACCTGAGTTTTCCCAATCAAAATCATTGTATGCCAGGGGCAACATACAAACAGATAATGGCATCAGTAATTAGAAATGTTTATAATAGTAATACCGACATAACTATATTTATAGGAAATAGTTTAAAAATTAAAAAAGAAGACATCACAGACAGTGTAACTGAGTTGTTAAAGTTGAATTGTCGTAAAATAATATTGTGTGCTTTCCCATATTTTGAAAAATTGTCAAATAGGAAAAACAATTATATTCACATGCTGAATAAGCATGTAGATTTCTTAGTAGGTCACTATAGTGACAAACTTGTGTATCTTGATGTCAACAGTTTTGTTGATAAACTTAGGTCGACACGGGGTAATGTGTATCTACCTATTAGTTGTAGACACAAAATAGCTCGGCTATTAGCATATAATATTCACTCAGACATAAGTAGTATGTCTATGTTTAGTTCCATTATTAACACTGCGACTATTAGTAATAATACTAATATTCATTTTTACAATTTTTTTACAAAGGAGGATCCATGTGTACAAGATTCTCCAGTAGGGTCCACTAGTAGTAGGGTCTCATTGTCTTGTGAGGGCATAGGAGTCTTGGAGCTCACTCCGGATGCTCATTTAAACTAGTTAGTAAGACAACAGAAGATACCAGTAACATAAATGTTACGCTAACTGACAACACACAGGTACCTTCTTGCTCTCAAATAGCTAAATGTAAAAAAGGGGCTAAGCAGAATTCTATGCAATTATTTCACCAAAATATTCAAGGCTTCTCTTCAAAGCAATTAGAAATTGAATTGTTTCTAGAAAAAACTAAGTTTGAAATTGTTTGTTTCACTGAACATTGGTTAAAAGACTTTGAAATGCTAATTAATTACGCAAATTACAGTGTGGGCAGTTGCTTTAACCGGAAATCTAAGATGCGTGGGGGTTCATTAATCTTAGTTAAAAATTGTATTAAATTTAAGTCTCGTAATGATATTGTTGATCTATCGGTTGAGCATAATATTGAACTGTCTTGTGTTGAGCTAGATAAGCATGTAATAATGTGCGTTTACAGACCCCCAAATTATCAGAACTACTCTTTATTTGAGTCAGTAATGGAGGATGCTTTAGCAAAACTTGCAACTGGTAATAAATCACTAGTTATCTGTGGTGACTTTAATATTAATATTTTAGAGAAAAATTCAAATAGCAGTAGATTATTACATCTTTTTAAATCATTTAATTTGTTAAACGTGTTTTCGGAACCAACCCGAATTACTAAAAATACTGCTACATGTATTGATAATGTTTTTTGTTGTTGCGACTACTTAGATAAATCCATTGTAAATTACCTTCCTTCTGATCACAGCGGTCAAACCGTTGTTTTCGAGTCGTACACACCATTACAAAAAATCCAGATAAAATCTAGACAAATAACACCCAGCAATTTGAATAATTTTAATAATAACTTAATTAGTAATTTAGGCATTCCGGGATATATTTTAGAAAATGTAAATAAATTTTATGAGGAATTCTTTTCGGTAGTTTACACAGAGTTTAATAATACAATAAAAATTAAAACTAAATCTATTTGCCCAAAGTTTTTGTTCAGTGACTGGGCAACTAAGGGTATTAGGAAAAGTAGGGAGCGATTGTTTGAGCTGTACGGCCTTAAGCCTTATATCAACTCAGAAACTTTTAATAAATATGTAGCGACATACTCAAAAATTTTTAAAAACACTTGCAAGGTAGCTAAAGCCTTATTCATTAGCAACAAGATTAAATCCGCCGATAATAAAATAAAGACGGTTTGGAAAATTATCAATAGTGAAACTAATAGAAATAAAAAATATAATAATGATATCACACTAGAGACCTCACGTGGTCTTCTAAGCTCTAAAAACGAAGTTGCTCAAGAATTTGTAGATTTCTTTACCGGTATCCCACTTAAAACTACCGAAACCTTAAATTCCTCACCCTCGCTTTCTATTGATTTATTAAGAGCGAACGTTTCAGCCTGTCCGGTTGAGTTTCAATTCAAGCATATAAACCCCATAGCAGTCATTAAAGCCTTTAAGGAAATCAAAATCAAATTAACGGAAGATCTATGGGGAATGTCTATTAAAGTTTGTCAAGCTATTATTGAGACTATAGCACCGTACTTAGCCTTAATATTTAATTTGTGTGTAGACCAAGGAGTCTTCCCGGACCTTATGAAATACAGCAAGGTAATACCACTTTTCAAATCCGGGGACAGTAAAGATACGAATAATTATAGACCCGTATCCGTATTGCCGGTTTTCAGCAAGGTGTTTGAAAAGGTAATGCTTAATCAGATGCTTAACCACTTTAATACCAATAAGATCTTACATGAGAAACAGTATGGTTTCACCAAAGGACGTTGTACGACTGACGCCGGTGTCACATTATTAAAACACATATTCACTGCGTGGGAAGAGGCACAAGATGCCATAGGAATCTTCTGTGACCTCTCGAAAGCATTCGATTGCGTAAGCCACGAAACCCTACTCTTTAAACTTGAGCATTACGGTTTGGGGAAACTTGCACTCAGTTTAGTGAAATCGTATTTAAACGATAGACATCAGCAAGTACAAATAAATGGTGTCAATTCAATGGGTTTAAAAGTAAGGATGGGTGTACCACAAGGCTCTATATTGGGTCCTTTCCTCTTTCTAGTCTATATTAATGATCTACCCCATTTATTTAAAAACCAACCACAAATGGTGTTGTTTGCCGACGATACTTCTTTGATATTTAAAATAAACAGACGTGCCACAATTCTTGACGACGTAAATAGCGCCCTACTGCAAGTCCATAATTGGTTTACCGCGAATAATTTAGTATTAAATGGGAAAAAAACTAAGTGCATAAGATTTGCCCTACCAAATGTCAAAACTAGTGATTGTGACATAGTATTGAATCAAGAGAAACTAGAATTCGTCGATGAAACTGTTTTCTTAGGGATCACGCTCGACTCAAGGCTACAATGGGGTCCTCATTTAACATCTCTTGCAGGACGGCTGAGTTCAGCAGCATATGCTGTTAGGAAAATCCGTCAATTTACTGATGTAGATACCGCGAGGCTAGTCTATTTTAGTTATTTTCATAGTATTATGTCTTACGGTATTTTACTATGGGGACGGGCTGCAGACATCGAGTCTATATTTATTCTGCAGAAAAGAGCCATCAGAGCCATATATAATCTATGTAGGCGCGATTCTCTAAGAGAACTGTTTAAGGAAATTAACATCATGACAGTACCTTGCCAATACATCTATGAAAACATCATGTACGTTAGGAAAAATCTGCATTTATTTAGTAAAAGAGGCGACAGACACCACTATAATACTAGAACCAGGGACCATCTAGTTCAGCCAGGTTTCAGGCTAGCTAAAGTAGACTCATCTTTCATGGGGTACTGTTTAAAATGTTACAATAAAATTCCTCCCGGCATTCTACAACTGAATGAGACGAAATTTAAATCTTGTATAAAACGCACACTATGTAGGCAAGCATACTATAAGTTGGGAGATTACATTGATGATAAAAATGCTTGGCTCAATGCTGGTCCTGCTCCACAACCATAGGGGCAAACTAATTGATTACTTTGTGAAGTTATTGTGGAAGCTGCAGAAGATTGTAAACATATCTTTGCATTGTATAGATTCAGTCTCTTAGTATTATATAATTGCATAGCACATGTGTGAGTTCTATGTACGATAAAGCTACCATTTACATCTTTTACTGACTCGAATTTGCCCTGGCGGTTGAGAAATGTCATGCTCACTCAAATGTCTCGCTGATGGTGGCGCGTGTGTCGGGTCGTTTAGTTCCCTCCAAAATGGTTGAGTTGAATGATGGCTGATCCATGCGTCATGTTCGTGAACGGGCGCTGTCAGTTGTGACTGGTCATCTCGCAGCTGCCATGGATTATTGTATTTTTGAATTGTTAATTTTATCTTTTTTATTCTGGACGCTCTTACTCGCACGTCTTTCTACATCGTTCTCACATGTATGTTTAATCTCGACATGAATGATGTAACCGAGACTTTGTAACAACATAATGATTTAAAAGAGTGTCCATGGAGTTTCTTGCCCATTCTTCTCCATAGAGATCTACGCTTTCGAATGGGCAACTACAGTACTTTCACAAGTTATTATGCCCTGTGACTGGGACTGTAGCTTAGTTTATTTTTTTGTGTTTTGACATTCAAAAGTACCTGTAATGGTCTAATTGAAATAAATGCTTTGAGTTTGAGTTTGAGTTTGAGCTTTTGTCTTTTTTTTTCAGTCGCTTCTAACAAAATTTTCTTAATAAACCTCAAAAAGTCCGTTTGTTACGTAATGGTAAAAAAATATTGTTCAAAGAAAAATTCTATCGCGTTGCTTCACATTTTTGAAAACTTTTTCTATTCGACAACGTAAATAACGCAATGAATGTTATTTTATTGTCAAAATTAAAGGCATTAACGATAGAAATGACTTTTACTAGCAGGCCAAATCCAGTCTCTCGCCAGCCCTGACCTCTGCCTTAGACGCAGCCGATCGCAACGAGCCGTCCGCGCCCGCTCAACAAATATTGTTGTATGTAACGTGAGAGAGTGTTCGACTGTTCACTGATTACGAGAAATATGTGACGCGGATAATTACTGAGAGCCTGTTTACTAGTATTTGTACTATTGTGTAGTCAACGTTAAGGGTACGTTCTACAGATATAATTATCTTTAATTTTGCTTTGAATAAGGAATTACTTTGCATGAATCACGTTTTGTACAGTGGGGTTGCCATCAGGAATTTCTCAGTAGCAGTCACGGAGTCTTGATTTGTGCCCGGCTGATGGCAACAGGCTCGCCCCCTGTAACATGGGACTGGCGAAATGTAATGGATGTACTATTAGGTACACTTCTGCCACTTCGGGGATTATAGGCGTAATATGTTACATTGGTTGCCATAGTAACTAGGTTTTCTATGAGAGTAAGTTTTCTTATGGGTGACGCAAAAAGTACCTAAGAAGTAATAAAGCACAAAAAATGTTGTGTTTCTTTAAAATATAATACTAAATTCAAAATAGAAACTGTTACACTTTTAAGACAGTATAACATACTTTTCGAATGCCAAATAACTCGGCATTCATAGTTAGTAAGTGATATAGCAGCGCTAACATAAACTGTAAGTACCAGGCTAGCAGTACTCCAGTAGGTACTGAATACCGAGCTCAGCTCAATATACTGCGCCCAATGACACGCCGAGCCGGAGTTACAACTGATCGTGGACGTCTGTACCTTTCATACGACAAGGCTTGGGTTACTTTCGGTCCTGTATCTATGCCTTCTCTCTTTCTAAGCCCAATAATTTGTAACAAATGGTGGGTTCATTTGTTTGGGTAAATGATTGAGTGAAAGTAAAGAGGACACTGGGCCGAGGTGCGAACCGAAAGTTAATTCAGCCTGTATTTTTTTATACTAAATTCGCTTACATATGGCCGCAATTCGCCTGATGTGAAGCGGTGATGCGGCCTAGGGTGGAGCACGCTTGCTTTAGAACAAACCGATTCACTCGACCCTTGTTGTCTTTATTTTTCCACATTTTTTTAGCGTAACATTATTTTTAAAATATGTTAGCCATGACGCTTCAGTTTACACCAACATAAGAATGTTGGTGTAAACTGACATCGCCTTAACTCGTTTCACTTGTATTCCCGCGGTCTGCTCGGAATATATGTATGTACATATCTCATGTCATATTTTGTTTGTCGCCGCCCGCGCTCCGCCCACCGCTCAAATTTTAATCATTTAACTGATAGTTATGTGCCAAATATTATTAATATTACTACACTAGCTGTTGCCCGCGAACTTCGTCCGCGTGAAATTAATATAAAAATGACTTTCCTATATTACTATTTATCTTTTATTCCCCACATTACTTCTCTATTTGAATCAGATTTTGTAAACAATTTCAAGGGTTTTAATTTTTTAGCACAGAACCCTAATTCTTTTTTCTAAAATAAAAGTGGCATAAGTTACTTCTTATGACATCAGCTATTGGTTAGAAAAAGTCCCAGAAAAAAAATCGTTCCAACCGTTTCAGAGATTATCCGGAACAAACAGACAGACAATAATTTAAAAAAAAATATATTTTATTGTAACAATTGCCGCATAATATACAGTACGAGTATATGCATTCAGTAAAAAGCTGTTAATTTGAAATTACCAACAGACACTTCAATTTTATTTATTTGTATAGATGTACATATAGATTAATTACTGATGATCTTTTCCAGAAAATGGTAGATTTTACACTAAGTTTCTATTGTAAAGCACATGATAGTAAGAGCAATCCAAATAGTGCTAAAATATCTCGACATCATCAGACTCAATTATTCAATTATCAATTATTGGAAGTTCAAACGTGGTAATGGTGTAAGAAAACGTGATAATTCCTGAACTGAACGTGATCAGCACGTCTAAACTGCGTTTTAGGGCTGTCATAATTTCTTTAGAATATTGACACTGACAGCACTTGATAGATGTTTTGATCGTTTCCAATTCCAACGGTGAAATCCGCTCTAAATCAAATAAAAAAATATTGATTAAAGTCTGAATGCCAACCCATACAGGCTAAAAATAATAAAATATTTATCTAAGTAATGAGATCCATTTTGTCCAACGAAATTACGGAATGAAAGAATCTTGAAAAATTATATTGAATAATATTTTATACGTTGCATAAAGTATCTATCACGGGGCCCACAAACACCTCATTTGTTTCTCCATCGATTTAATTACTATCGTTAACGAGACGATATTCTTGTAGTTTTAACTACATTTCGTGTAGTTTTCGACTGCAACGCCACGTCCTCAGGTGATGCGACACGCTATACGACTCGCGACAGGCTACATGCGCATGTTTTACTTGTTTCCTTTGCCTGAAGGGCATTTCTGTAGTAAAATCACTAAGCTAAGCGAAATTGTTGTGTTAAATAAATAGCACAACAATTTCGTCCAGCCCACATTTAATAAGACACGTTCACACAGAGTTATACTGTCCATGTAAATTGTATGCTGGGCGATATTGCTGTGCTATTTAATATTGATTGCTATAATTATGCCGTAATATTGTAGTGTAGTCTAAAATGCCTTTTAGTAACGTCGCTTCGCAAGTCACGTCGTGATGACTCGTGACATACTCTAAGCAACTTCTTCCATTTGTTTTCCCCGCAATCGCTGTCGCAAGACGCCCGTCGCTTGTGCGCGTAGCTTGTGACCGAGGGGTAACCTATGGTGGCCTGCGGCGGCGGTGTCCATAGTTTAATAATTAAACATTTCTTGATTCATGATTATGGCCCGCAGTGAAATATGTTTTAGGAATTTTTCTGGTATGTTTGATAATTTTACAGAAATAACTTTTTGGTTTAACTATTTTTTATTTGACATTAATTGTTAAGTTGCCGTTGGCTGGTGGTTAAATCAAGATGGATAATGAGTAATTAGTACATCTATTGAAAATCCATCCCTGTCTGTAAATAGTATTTTGAAATGAAAAAATATTGATATTGCTTTCATCCTGGTGAAGGGCGGCCATTTTGGGGGACTGCCTTATCCAATTTTTGACGTTCAAAAAGGTGCTCCTTGGACTTTTTTCTCAATTATTTAGAAGTTGTCTACGTGACTGATTTGCTTTCCAACCAGAAGTTAAAAATACAAAGCATTTTCAAATATGCAAACATACAGTACTGCAGAGAACTTAACTTTTGTGGTCATTAAGGAATTAACTCTGGCAACGTTGTGAAGAAAAATGAAATAAACACTAAGGTTGATATTAGAACAAGAAAAGTTTAGACAGCTTAGGCATCCATCGAAGTGTGTCAATGATGATTTCTTCCCAATAATTATCGGAATATAACGTCTAAACGTTCTTCTTTATTTTCATCGATATACAAATCACTACATCCCACGGTTGATCCTTATAGTACCCAGGTAAACACCATACAAAAATAAATACTGCCTTTTTCCAAAGCTATCCTATCCCTAACCAACTAAAATTATCATCTAAAACCATTTGAAACACCATAACTTTTTGAAGAAAGTAATACAGGCTATCTGATTGATGGCTGATTACAAAGTAGATAGTCATAGAGAGAATAATCTTCAAATAGATGGCCCAACACATAATCACTATAATCAAGCTTCCCATCTGACCAGACTGACTTACCGCCCATATCTCACTGAGGTCAGCTTCACTGATAATCTTCCCTCACACCTCTCTCCGATTAAATTATAAAGTAAGGTCTCTAAAGTAAATGAAGTAACAAATTAAATAAGTTGTTAATATACGAGACAGCGAGTGATAATATTACGTGTTGGGATGACGGATAAGAATATCGATACTTTAGATTTTTGTTTTTTTTTTTTTATATATAGGTAGATCAGGTAGATGTGCTTACTCTAGACCTCAATCTTGTCGTGAGAACAGAGATATAGTCGGCGATGGAACGAGCTAACCCAAAAGAAGCCCATTAACTCGCGAATTAAATAGATTGGGGTCATATCAACTCGGGAACACTGACGCAGGAGATTCTACTCCTTGGCAGTGCGCATAATAAAAGATGTAGCAAAGCGCTTCGTGCAAATATAACCTACAGTACGTCTGGACTCCCGATGGGAGAAGGGAGATGGGGTAAAAAGCCCGTGGAGCTCTTGGGCACACGCACCGAAGTACAATCTGTAAAAGACCGACTAGCATGCAACTTTGTGGCGGTGGGCCTGGCTATGAAGCTTGGTAACCACCCGCTTATCGTCACCAATGAGCCTCTTGGCTCTGCGCTCAACAGAGTCGAGCGTGGCTAATTGGTATTTGGCTGAGTCATCCCAAAGGTGACAGCAATACTCCATGCCGGACCGGACTTGAGCTTCCGCAGTTTGTGGTTTCGACTCAATGTAGGCACCGAAGTTCAGATTCGCACTTAACTTCGCGCCAAAAAGCTAGAGGCTGTCGGTAACTGGGCTTCGCCGTGTTTCTTGATGGCCTCGCCTCAGCAGTGCGTAGCAAATACCAGAAGATCCCCGGTTGATCGTCCCCGACGAAAACCATACTGACAGTCACTAAGCAGGTCGTTGGTTTCTAGGTATGCTAGCAGCTTCCCACTAAGAACCCTTTCCGTATCTTTGCAAAGTATGGAGTTGATGGCGATTGGTCGATAATTACTGGGGTCGGCACGACTACCCTTCTTTGGTAGTGGTTGTAACTACATCAACAACTTTCCTCGATTTTGGTACCGTTCTGGTTTTGAGAGAGAGACGTTACAAGCGTGTCAACTCATAAGACAACTCAGGCGCACAGTTGCTCAAGACTCTTGCTGGTATGCCGTCAGGACCGCTAGCCTTCAAGCACTCTACGAACCTCTTTCATGTGTATTGTGATCTCCGGCATCGAAGAATCACAGCGAGAAATTGTTGGTGGCTGTTTTGAATCAGTATCTAGACGTGAATTGCTCGCAAATAGAAATGTAAATATGGTTGACTTCTCAGTGGCGAAGTGAGCTAGCGACCCATCTGGTTTTAGCAGGGGGGGAGGTAATGTGGGCTGGCAGAAATTGGTTTCGACCGATTTGGATAAGGACCAAATCTGTTGTCGGACGCAAGTTTTGCCCCTATGCGACTGACATGGTCGAAACGCGCCTTGTAATAAAGAATGCGGTGGTCATTCTTCAGTATTGTTGAGTTGAGCAATAATCGCAACTGCTTTCTCAATAGAAACTGATGAACCACGCCTTTTTCGTACTACATATTACATTCGATAAGTGTAGTTTTAATAGTAATGTCATGTTAATGTAATGTTGATGATAATATCGCGATATACTATAGCGATTCACGTGGTCAACATAGGTCACAAAGATTCGAAAAGAAGATACACGGTAAAGATAATTTCATCGACATCCAAACTATCGACAACTATACAGCACTACTTGAGTACAAAGTAGGTAGTGTAGAGGTTTGAAAGTGCAGTAAATATAAATATGTTGGTTAATTGAAATCTCTCTGTCCGACAGCTCCGCAAATATACGACTTAATGCAATATTGTTAACGCGCGGATATATCGGATATTTATGAGCGTAGAGTGGCATTCACTAACACTGCTTCCGAGAGGCGAAGGACAGTTTTTATATTATTATATACTTTAATATTGATAAAGTGGAAAGTTTTGACTGTGATATCCGTAAATAAATAAACAACCATCTAACTATAAGAGTACAAACCGTGTTCTCGATGAAATTATCCAACCTTATTAGGGGATGAATGTTGTTTCTCCTTTAGGAGATGAATTAACATATTTTAGTGAAATATCTCCTTAGTTCCTCAATTACGTTATCCATATTTCTAAGGAATGTTCCTGAAATATTTCTTGCTCATAGACACGGGGTCTAGACACGGGGGTTTGGGCTATGCGTTGCATGTCACAGATTTATAAACATAAGAACATAACACCACGCCTGTAATCCCCGAAGGTGTAGGCAGAGTTAAAAGTCCTTTTTTCTGTCTATCTGTTTAGCGATTTTTATATGAGTCCTTACCGTGCCCTTACTATCAAGCCTCACCGGTCAGTTCAGGTATCCACATATTGTGTGTTGCCCGAGGCTCATTACATAGACTATAATCGCGTAGTTTACGGTCACTGCGGCTGTTGGCAGTAAAGTTATGAGACACTAATGAGTATTAAATTGTGCGCTCTTGAACAAAGGCTATATTTTTCTTTAAAGTAGCATTGTAAGCAGTTTGAGATAATGCGACTGTATGAGTGCTAAGGATTCCGCTGATGAAGGAAAGCAGGCAGCAACTGAAGGAATGGTTTCCATAAAATCAATCATGTTACCAGCAAATTAACACGATATAATATTTTAACGCGGATTTTTTAATAAGGGATAGCTAATGGGGCCCAGAGGTTCTGAAGAGTGATTAGCGGAAGACGCACGATGGAAAGCTTACATCATAAGGTGGACCGATGACCTCGTGAAGGCGAAAATTTGGAAACACTTGGCCTGTGGCCAGCATCGAATGTCTTTCGGCTGATATGATGATGACAGATAATTGTAGATTCGAGAAGGACCCGAAAATAGGCAGCGCATTTTCAGCCAAAATCAAGCGTCAGTCAAAAATCTTATCCATCTAACAAGAGATACCAATTGGGAGTGGTCATTTATTGATGAATGTACTTTTTACCCCGCCTTATTATTTTAATTTTATATAGAGTAATATATCGTGTTAGCCAAATAATTAATGTTCTTGCCATTTCGTCGTAAAGCGTACACATTCCATACATCCGCGAGTATGAGAGGACAGGACGCTCTGGGAGGAGTGTCCGATGTTCTTGTTATCTGTAAGTGCGGCGTTACTGTCTCACTAGACGGCTACAGGACGTTAAAAGACTCGCTGTTCCTTTATTTTGGTTCACTACAAGTCATATTAGGGATCCGTACAAGATATTGGAGTGACCGAGTAGATGTGTTGATCACAGGCACGAAAATCACTACGAATTTATGTTGGCGGGATTCAATTCAATTCAATTCATTTATTCAATAACGATTTTTACATCGTGTCTGAATTCCTATAACTAAATATAAAAGTAACATCATACATGCAATTCAGGAAACAGGGAGGCTATAGAAGAAATGGAAGGGATGTTAGACGAAAGGATTGTGTGAGCGATGACAGGGAGTGATCGACAGCTGATAAAGTAATGATGGAGCAGATGAACATGCTCGTCATTACAGCATATTTTTAACATGGGATAAGGAAAGAAAAAATAATTTCAGAATCTGCTGGAATTCTCCGGCATAATAAATAAAAGTCACAAATTCGGTAGTCAGCAAGAATCCAAAAGAATTAATTGATGGCGAACTCTACTGTAAACCTAGTATTATAAGGAACACTAAACAATTGAACACAGGTTTAAATCCATAAACCATAAACATAATCTAAAGACCACACACGACCGAAACAATACGCAGTGATTCTACACCAATGATATTGCTCTTATGAGGGACCACCTACCCTACCTTCATAAAGCGAGAATCTCCTGCGTGCGCTGTTCTCCTGGTACATTTGTACTAGCATTCGTTATTACTCATTACTCGCGTCCGACACGGGAATGCTATTAAGAAAACCGAGTTTATGTCAAACGTACGTTCACTGGGTATATGTAAATTATACGCGGGATATGTGTAAAGTGTGTCTGCTATACTTTTATGAGAGCCTGGTATCATGCCTGTTGTGTTTTTGAAATAATAAGTCTGTTGTGGAAAGTCACAAAAACAATAACGGTTTGTGATGGTGTTTCTATGACGTTAAAAACTGTGATGTGTGACCGACTACGCTTAAGCGGGAGAGATCCTATTTACTAAAATCTTATGGAGTAGTGGTAGTGGTAGGTGCTGTTCTAGGTTGTGAGTCCATGCAAGAATGTTACTTAGTGTGTGTTTATTTTCTCACTGCTGCTCTCGAAACGCTGAAGGTATCATCGAGATCAAACCAGCATATTCAAAAAATCGAAGATACGTGACATAACTACACCATCCCACACTGGTTCCGCGAAGTAGACAATAGCAAATCCCTTCCACAGAGGGTTGTAGAAACGTTATAAAACTTATGTAATTCTAAAAAAATTGGTAGCAGTAATAAGATGTTACTGTTAAGTGCGAAGTCAACAGCCGATCATATAAAGGTAGAACCAGAAGTCAATGATTTACAACCACTGAACATTGATGAAGTCTTCCCGTCTTCCCCATAAAAGTTTATCGTCAATTTAACAGTCGAGCAGTAATCGAACAAGTTTTACTTTTAATTGGCCACGGAAACTCGACCCTTTACGAGGCGATGCAGCCGAATGGCGGAAGTGACAGCCATCGGTAATGATGTGACATGTCGATGTCTAGCGGTCTTTTTTGACATCTGTCCCTATGTTCTACCGCCGATCTCTGAGAGGAGGCTTGTGTCCCCGGAATGGAAATTTTATAAACTGATTATTATACTATTAAGTCATATTAACTAGAATATAGTCTTTACCTATCTAGGTTTTTTTCCTTTAGAGTACAATATCCCGGAATGGAAATTTTATAAACTGATTATTATACTATTAAGTCATATTAACTAGAATATAGTCTTTACCTATCTAGGTTTTTTTCCTTTAGAGTACAATATGCGTTAAGGTTTTTCCAATAATTTCTTACCTCAACTCCAGTATCGTCGATAAATCTCGCGCTACATGCCGAGCTAAGCCACGCTAAGCCATGCTATAACTTATGTTTATATCGTGCTAAAGAGGCTACTTTATGCACGCCATCTCGCGTCACTCATGTGATACTCGTTTCGTTCGGTAGCTGGTGTCGGGTGTCAAGTGATAAAACACGAATTAATGAGGATTTATACGAAGTTAATGAGCTGAGACTTCGCAAACGCAATATTTAAATCCATACTCCATACTTCTATACTAAGCTGTATTATAAAGAGGTTAAAGTTTAGAGTTCTGTAAGGAATAATCTTCGGAACAACTACTTATCCGATTCAAAAAAATCTGTCACTAATGGAAAACGACATTTTCTCCAAGTGTCATAGGAAATGTAAAGTGTAAATTATAAATGCGAAAGTATCTCTGTCTGTCCATCGATTTGTATTTTTGTCTGCTACCTTTTCACGCCTCAACGGCTGGACGGATTTCAATAAAATTTGCCAGGCAGGTAGACCTGATATTCAGCATCAGCGTAGGCAGTCCACTACTAGACATAGGCCTCTTCAATCGCACGCGACTCAATTCGATTTCTTCAATTTCAACTCATCCAGTTGCTACCAGCCACCCTGTGAAGATCGTCGCTCCACCGAGCCTGAAGGCGTTGAGACGCCCCAGAACGCGAATTGGCAAGCGTAAGGTGGTCCTTATGTTTGCCGCTTCGCAGTGTCCACTAAAGAACACGTCTACCCTAAGGGTCATCGGTTCTACAGCTAATGTGGCCGGCCCATTGCCACTTCAGCTTACTTATTCTGTGATCTATGTCGACAACTCTGGTTCTCTGTCGGATCACCTCGTTCCGGATGCGATCCCTCAGAGAGAATCTAAGCACAGCCCGTTCCATAGCTCGCTGATCGACCTTAAATTTACCAACCGTACCATGAGTGTCCAAGTTAGGACATTGATTACTTGTATGCCCATATTACGTACCTGTGGGATAATTTCTGACCTCAACGTAGGCCTAGCTTGTCTAGAAGAGACTTGGCTACGAAAATACTTATAATAATGAAAATCTACTTTACCGCGTCCAAAAGCTAGTCATTTAATAAAGGTTTTCAAATAATTTACGTTTATATTCAACTTATTATACAAATATTAATCATTCATAATAATGATTTATATTTCTGAGATGATTAATGCAACATATTCACAGTACATTGCAACACCGCTACTGTTTTACATAAATATAATATGTGAAATGTGGTAATGACTTCTAATATTAATGATACTGCAGGACTTGTGCACAAATCGTAATCACCTTCACACTTACCCGGCACAACAAAACTATACCCTACCTCATTCCGATAAGATTGCATTTATAACTACAATATATTCGCACGAATGCAATAATATAACTAAATAAATTTGTTGCAATAATGAGAGAATGATTGATCGCAAGGAGATCGTATCGATTGCCATCGCACCATTTGTTGCGAACTAATAGATCTCAGATGTGTTATCAACAGCCAGGAGCTCACGAGTACTCATAACAGCTGATAGCTAAGACTAAGACGGAACTTAGGAACGAAACGATTATATAATTGTGTCTAATTACAAAAACTGCAAAGTTATCGATAAAGCCCAAAAGCACGGATTGTTTCGAAAACATGTTCAATCTGTAGATTAACACAGATTGAACATTACCCGACAATTGTCCGAAGTCTGAAACTCGTACCGGTGACTGAAAATTTGCGTGATAATTGGGTGTCATGGTATGGGCATGTGATGCGGAGGTATGAGAAAAATATCGTGAGGGAAGTTGTGTGTATGCCTGTAAAAGTATAGGAAGACCAAAGAAACGATGGATGGATTGTGTGAAAGATGATATGGTCAGGAAGGAAGTGACTACTGAGATGAAGACTAATAGAAAAGTATGAAAGAAGAAGACATGCTGCGCCGACTACAAAATAGGTTGCATGTCAATTTATCTGTAGGAGGTGAACAGAACTTGTGACTGCGACTGTATCTTCAACCTTTTGTTTTTGACAATTCAAAAGTGTCTATTTGAAATATATGATGTTTGAAGTATTCTAAAGGATAGCAGTTCTAGAGAGCGCTGATGTTTAACTTAAAATCAAGCCCACTGTAATATTTAAGTTAAAACCAATATTAATAAATATTCATAAAGATAATACCTTTTTACATATTCTCGTACTGGTATTAATTCTGTAACACAATTTATTGTAAACAAGCATTATCGAGCACAAGTAAAACTGAGTAAATTCCACATTACGACGTGAAACACGGTGTTACCAGTAGGTAAAATTAATTAACTATTGTGATTTATGAGTAGGAGCAGTGATAAGTTACCGCTAATGCTATGTATCTGTTCTATTAGCATGTGCCCTTGATCAGGTGCGTGGGCAGGACGGGTGGCGTGGCGGGGAAGGAAATGCTCAGATGTATTTATTGTGAGAATAAGTTAAGATTTGTTGGTTTGACGCATTATTTTTTTGCGTTTCCTTGAGTTTAAAAACTGTCGGTGCAAACAAGAAAAAATAAATGAATATCACCAGGTTGAAATGAAGAAAATAGTTACAGTAGTGAGTCCAGATATGTTTAAGTCTCCCGCTGATATGGCTGAAGTGCAAACATTTACACATTAAGTGAACAAAAGTAATTAAAAAAAATTAAAAAACCCGACTGCGGTAAAAAACTTAAGTAAAAAAAAAAACACTAAAAAGCTAAGAACAAACACATTTTAGTAAGTTGTGTTCTGATTCAAAATTTATACCCGGTGTCAATTTCACAATTAATACAAATCTAACGACACCTTTGAAGCTAAAATCCATCGAGCCGTTCAGGCTGCAGAGCGTGCCAAACATTTGAATTTGGCGCCAAAAATCCGCCATTGCTATTTTTTTTTATTTTGATATTCCTAGTGTCAGTCTCACAGTAAATACAAATCTAACGACATCTCTCAAGCTAATAACCATTAAACCGTTCAGGCCGCAGAGCGTGCCAAACAATAATTATACATACATACATATGTACATACATACTCTCGAAAAACATAACCGTCCTTCTGGCGCAATCGGGTAAAAATATCAGTCTTGTGCCCCCACTAAGTCATGATGCATGGGCCTTTAACATATTTTCGGAAAATATAAGCGCGGTTCCTTAGTCGGCTCATTTTTATTGAGTAGTCAGCTGACTACTAACAATAACAGTAATTTATCAACACCCTCATTTTCCCCAGAATGTCCTAAAAGCATACAATTCCGTGAACGCATCTGGTTCGCATGTCTGCATCTCAACCGCGCGTGACAAACGAGAGCAGCGGTCAGTCGCAGTCGGAAGTGTCGCGCGACTGAACGCTAACGCGACAAGTAGTAAACTGACGCGACTGTAGCACATTAGAACAGGCATACCATCGGTTCACACTTTACCGATAATTTACTGTCGGTTACAATACATAGGACAGTAGAGAGGTCAATGTGAATGGCTAAGAAACGCTAAAGAAAATTGTGGGAGATTATATTATGACTAGAAAATACAATACAATGCGATATGAGCACGACACTGAAATTTCTGAAACCAGACTACATATACAAATTCGGTACGACATTAATCGGCAAAGTCGCACGGCAAAATCAAACATGTGTGTAAGTGCTTTATTGTTCAAAAATATTGCCGATCAAGAGTGCCGACCCAAACAATTGTTTAGGAACAATTTTTAATTCACTAGATAAATTGACATACAAAATACACATTTATCAGCGAAAACGAGGAGGCACAGGAAAAAAGCACATGGAAGGAATCGGGAGGGGGGAGGCTTTGCCCAGCAATGGTACAGTACATGCTAATCAAGAAAAGATGATGAAAGAAACGCTTTGAAAGCGACTGTCTCTTGTCAAGGCTACGGTAGATACTATTTTCAATCAGGACGTCCTGTAAAATCGCAATGCGTGGTGACACGGTACACGAATACTGCTCCAAATCGCATGTAACGCGTTCGGCAACGCTCCACATTCACACAATACGCAAATATCAGAGTAACGCACCATGTAGCCACTGATGCACTGGGGACAGCTGCGATGCCGGGACTATGTAGTGAACATATTATTACATGCAGAAAGACCATTCCCGGACTACGGAAGCGAATGAATGTCGTCAGGGCTACCTGTAGAATTACATCACAGGGAGTCTTAAAGTGACGTTAACTCACAACTTAATTACCATCATTTCCCTAGCCTTTTCCCAACTATGTTGGAGTCGGCTTCCAGTCTAACCAGATGCAGCTAAATACCAGTATATTACATGGAGCGACTGCCTATCTGACCTCCACAACTCTGTTAGTGTTGGGTAATATGATAACCCCGGGTAAGACTGGCCTTCACTTTCGGGACACTGACCTATAACGACTGTCAACGATCTACAAATGACAGCCGAAAGAGATAACCAAAAGACAATTGGACTTGACATCAAGTCAATGGTCACCCATTAAAATAAATGACACGATCCAGGTTATAAAGATCAGATTATACATATACAGTCGTGGTCAACTAATTAGGGACACTCTGGTTAAACCGAATTGTGAATTTATTTTTTATTTTCCAACGAGTCTAAACCATATTCCATATCTCTTACATGTAAGTATAATTATTCATTTATGTGCCCGATTATACAAACAATAACAACTTATTAAACATTAAACCTCTTTACAGTATAGCTGATAGATTATCGTAGTGCTATTTGTTCAAATAATGCTGGCTGGCCATTTAATTAGAGACACTGAGATATTGCGTTCTATTTTCAAAATTTGAATCTCAATACTTTTTTACTTCTTCTCTTATTGTTTCGTGGTAGTTTTGGCGGCAATCCCGATATTTATTTTAAGTTTTGAAAAATATTTTGAAGAAAAATGGGTAAAAATAAAAGTTGCGATCCAACACTACGAAAAATTATCATGAAGTTTGTTGTCGAGCATGGTTGGCCATACCGAAGGATAGCAGAACATTTAAATTGTTCAAAAACTATGGTATACAATGCAGTGCAACATGTCAGACGCAATAACACAGATTTAAATGTGCCCAGAACAAAAAGATCGAGAAAAACAACTCCGCAAGAAGATAGAATGATAGCCAGGTTAGCTAAGAAAGATCCGTTTCTAGGCTCTATTTTAATTAAACACGAAGTGTTTGGGACAGACGAAAGAGCTGGTGTCTCAGCGAGGACCGTTCGACGACGTCTGGTAGAAGCAGGGTTGTTCGGAAGAGTGGCTCGCAAAGTACCGTTGTTGAAGAAAGAACATAGAAATGCTCGTTTGGCGTTTGCACGTAAATATGGACATTGGACCTACGCCTAATGGCAACATGTATTATTCTCTGACGAGACCAAGGTTAATTTGATTTCTTCAGATGGAAGGCAATACGTACGGCGTCCAGTAAAAGCGGAAATGAATCCAAGATTCACAAAAAAGCAGGTGAAACATGGCGGTGGAAACATTAAAATGTGGGGTTCATTTTCTGGACGTGGAGTGGGACCTGTGAGGAAAGTTCAGGGTAACTTAGACCAACATCAATACAAGGCAATATTGGAGGAAACGATGCTTCCCTATGCTGAGGAGCATCTCCCTATTATATGGACGTTTCAGCATGATAACGACCCGAAACATACCGCCCGTTCAGTCAAGTCGTTTCTTACCAGTCAGTCAGTATCGGTGCTAGATTGGCCAGCAAATAGCCCGGACCTTAACCCAATCGAGCACCTTTGGCACGAAATCAAGAAAAAAGTAGCCACTTATCGTAGCACAACTTTAGATGAACTTAATGAAGCTTTTTGTGAGACATGGGCAAACATTCCTGTCGAAACATGCCAGAAACTGATAATGTCTATGCCACATCGGTGTCAAGCGGTAATTACTAACAAAGGTTTTGCTACTGGGTACTGATTTTACACGAAATAAAATGGAGCTGTTAAAGATATTATAATACTGCAGATTATTAGTTTTGTTTAACTCTATTTTTCATTATAGTTTACTGTCCTTAATTAAATGTCCAGCTACAGAATTATACCTTAAAATTGAATACATGTTCAACCTTTGATATTAAATACTTTTTTCTATTTATTTATTCTTTTATTTACAGCCATTTAAAGCATAATAATCGGACCAAATTATGCAAATAATAGTTACTGAGAAATCAATAGGGTTTTATATTTGTATGTACTTAACCGGTTATTGTTCTTCACTATCTTGCATGTCCCTAATTAGTTGACCACGACTGTATATAAGAATACGCGCATAATTATTATGCTTCAAAAGAGAGAGAGAGAGAGAATAGAATAGAATAATTTTTAGTATCCAATTAGGACACAAAAAAATATTCTATTCTTTTCACTGATTCTTGTGTGTGCTTAGGTATAGAGTGAATCTTCTGCCCTAACTTGATATTGTCCCCCGTAGCACGCGACTCGACACCGAATGCATAACATCGATACATCGACGCACAAACTACTACTCATATGTCAGCGGTTACAATAAAACGGGTGACCTATATTACGAGTATGTACTCAGAGAACGGTCGTCGGCTCATAAACCAATTATCGTTAAATCCATGTTCAAATGAAATTTTCGCAACTGAATGTATTGTTGGATTCAGAGGATTATCTGCAGTGGTGTCGTTATGTAACGTGTCGCCGGAAATATCGACTATACTATAAACTACCACTGATTTGACCCTTATTGATGTTGGATTTCGAGTTACATATATCCATTCCTATGTCTAAAACCGAATGACGTTAGTCTACTACAGTAAGTCAGTTGTCACGTTATACAATCGATATCGTGTCCTGCTAAATACGCTACTGAAGGCACCAAACTGGTTGCCAAGTTCTGGGTCGACTCAATTTAGATTGCCGTCAAAACCCTAACCTAAAAAGTGAGTTGACCAATATTCGAATACTAGCTGACCCGCGCAACTTCGTCTGAGTACATTTTTTATTGATGCTCCGCACCTTTTGGTCGCAGCGTGATGTTATATCCTACCTACCTATCCTAGCATATAGCCTTTCTCGATAAATGGGCTATCCAACACTAAAAGAATTTTTCAATTCGAAACAGTAGTTTCTGAGATTAGCGCGTTCAAACAAACAAACTCTTCAGCTTTACAATATTAGTATAGATGCCTATAGGAAACGAATACCACTTTTGAAGGACCACTACCCATACTTAGAACCACGTCTTCTCAAAGCGTCAAATATATTTATACTTGTATATCTCGTTAATTCGTCTGAAACACTAGATTGCGTGAAACCAGCGCCACGCCAGGTTGCGCAAGCGCCGGCCGGCGCCGCGCTAAGTGATGCGCAAATGCCGCATCGGCAGCACTGGCACGATACACTCACGACTTACTAACACAGTTGATGGACTGACATTGAGCACTAGAATCAACGAGAAGGGTTTGCTAAACGAATAGATGAGCAGAAATTCGTATCAAATGTTAAGCTATTCAAAACAAAGTAGTGAAACCGTTTCGCTGGCGGTGGTGTGGCCGTCTTTCTTTTTTTCCTTTCTTTCAGTCTTTATTTCTGAATAATCTTACACACAGAGACTTTTTAAGGTGGACATTCACCAATTGAATGAGAACGCGTTTATGTCAAATAGAACGCGTTTTTGCGCTTAATCGAGTTTAATTTTACAATTCTGATTTCACCAACACAACGTGAACCCGTTTGAAAGTGAACGAGTTTGTCATGTGAATGCCCGAATTTTTGCGTTCAAGTGTATAAAACGAGATTATGAGATGTCAGTGTCATCATTGTTGTGAATCACATTTTTAAGTGCATCCTGACGCACTTCTGTTGTATTTCTGAAGATCCCAGACCCCTCCGAAATGTGCCTTGGACACTTGGACGGCAATTGTGTGGAACCCGGAGATCCTTTCGTGTACCCGTCTATGTCAGCCTCCGCTTGAAAACAATGCTACATGCCGTGTCAATGTGACCTAGGTATCTTGTACCTGTGTGTGTGCTCATCGCTCATCTGCTTGCTATGCAGGACGCGCGGCGGCGCTGTATTTGAGAGATGTAGGGAAACGACCACTCTAATGATACTAGGCACTTGACGGTATAACCTCTGACCAAATTCCTATTTGTTGAGTTAGAGTAATTCTCATAAACATTTATTTGGTTGCAGTGTTTCTGATTTGTGCTGAGTCACGAAATCTCTTAAACACTGTTGTTATGAATGCAGAAAGTTAATAAAAGACTACTTCACATAGAAATATTAAATATTAAAAAATAACAAAGCAAAAATTTTTGTCAAGACAAAATATTGACTCTTTCATTTCTTTGACCCCGTTTCGTTCCAATATAAAAATCAACGTGTTTATTATGTGTACCTTTATAATTAACATCAGTTTTATTATTTCCAGATAAACTTGCGAAACCGGACGCCGACTGCACATTGCGCAAAATATAACAAATCAAAACAATGTAGACGAAACAAAATTTAAATGACTCAAAATAACAATGTGCCATTACATGTGAAGCCCAGTGGTTATAAACAAGAGGGGCCGGGACGAAAAAGTGACAGTGAAAATGTGTTTAAAAAGATAAAAATGGCAAAAATAATTAGGATGTGAAACATGTTGGAATGCGTGCGCGGCGCGAGCACAGAGGTACGCGCGCCACCCGATCGTGGACAAAAGTCGCTCGGACGCAGCGCTGTGCGACGATTTGTTCTACTGCTCGGATTGCTGCATTGTGCGAGGTAAGCTTCGATTTTGTAGTCACAATACTTTATTCTAGATTTAGAGGAGACGAAATGCGAGTCTTAGAATAGGTTTTGACAAAAAATGAAAATGAACACAATCAACACATCTAAGCCGCGTTCGAGAAAGAGCTATCAGTGACACAATTGCTATGGAAAACTTAATTGACACTTACAGCTCTTGAACGACGTTAAGATTTGCTGTTTTCGTTCAATTTCATTTTTGAATTCCACTCTAACACAAAATGCATTGCGAATTCTGTTCCTAATGTTATTGACGAGTCCACCATAACTTATGAAAAGGTTTTCAATAAATTGTTCTGCGTACTTTTTACAATGAACCACTGTGTACCACTAGAAATATGTGTCTAGCTTATTATACAGGTTGTTTTAAAATATTATTTAAGATAAAAATATTTTCCATGAACTTTGAGAAATATGTCACCAAAATGTCTGGTATTAAGCGCTGGTATGGCATAGTCCGATTATTGCAGTAAAGAGGAAATGCTTCGCACGCCGTCTGGCGCTCGTTAAAGCTCTAGTGTATAATGTATATTTCTAGCACTAGTGTTTACTACTGATGTGAGCTGCGACGGATTTAGTTCAGTCTTAGAATTACCGAAAATGCACTCAAGCACATGTGCAACAAGCACATAAACATAATTACGTAAATTTTTCGTAAGGAAACTATTTTCTGTGATAAAACTTGAGTTTTAGAAACGGTCAGATAAATAACACTTTCAAAAATAAATAGGATTGTGGTCCGTTCCTGAATTGTGTGGATTTCAGCGCCGACTTTGTCCGTACTTTTTCAGCTGAAGAAACGCTGACAAAAGAATAATTCGAATGTAAAATGTCAATGTCCTGATTTTTGTCAGGACTTATCAAACGAAACGGTATCTTTACTTCCCAAGAACCAGAACGTAAAATATGGTGTTGATGATATTTTGTGTTCTTTGATCTTGTGACTTATAGCATCGTATTAGACTAGTATGTAATGTTGCTTTAATTGGTAACAAAATATTGTAAACAATAAAATCCACAATCACTATTAAACAATATCGACCAATATACAGAAATAATCCGAATAACGGCACACACTTAATTGCAGATTCTTTCCTTATCAACCATCAACCAGTTGAACCGGTTAAAAAACAAATAAAATTGGATGCGATCAGTGAAACGGTTCCTTCAATAAAGGTGCGTTTTATCACCAATACGTCCATTTGTTGATAAGTTATGACACTTCAGCTCTCATTGCGGATATTATTAGCAACTCCGAGCGCTAAAAGGTTAATCTGTGCATTTTATGGAACATTCTTGTTTCTTGTTGTTCGTATAAAATGTACTGATACGTCCTTTTTCTGGAGAAAATACGGTAGGTTACAGAAGTGTCGTTTTGTATAAATTCGTGTGTTATATTTGCTAATGGTACTGCTACAAATTTATCAATTCTATACTTACATTTTAAGAGCTTCTTGAAAAAAACTAATTGCAATGTTATCTTAGAAACAAACTTGTTTAATCTGAACACTCTAACACAGCGCCTGTTACCGCCGCAATTGAGCGGATTGAAATTATCAAAATAAACGTATTCATCATTCAAATCGTATGCTAATTTATTCACCCACTTATCAAAGTTATCAAAACAGTAGTTACGGCAAATTGCCTTTAATATCAGAACTGACTACCTAAATGTAGACACGCTACCAAATAACGTCATGGGTTAAATAAACCCTCAAATTACTTTAACCATACATCACTTTTAATAAGAAATCGACAAGAGATTGATCGAAAAAAAAATACAAAGGATCCAACAAAAGGTAAACCAACAATACGACGGAACCCCGTAATTACAGATAATAAACCCGCAAATTGCGGATCCAACCTTTTTTGAGTTCTCAAAAAATCTGGCTAAGTGCGAGTCCAGAAAGAAGGGTTCCGTACCACCGTAAAACAGTTAACACTTCATAACTGATGAATGATGAATGATATTAAGATATATATTTTTTTTTAATGATTTATTGTTATAGCGGCTTTAGACACTTGACATTTTCTTGCCAGAAAATGTCTTTTTTTTTTAATTTAGTTTTCTCTTGACTCTAGTCTAGGTCAGAGGTGACAGAAACAGAGTCGACGAAGGAGCGAGTCAAGTGTCTACTATTACTAGTATTATGTAAGTATTTACTATTATGCATGTGAATACTGTTATGGTTCGAATGTTACAGCCCTGTGACAGACAGACAGATGGCGGAGCTTTAGTAATAGAGTCTCTTTGGCACCTTTTAAGCACAGAACCCTTAAAACAAGCATGTCATGATCAGATCTCTGAACATCAAACCCATCAAGTCTGAACATTGACGTGCACAGTTATGTATTTGTCAACATACCTACTGTTTTGTTTGCCAAATTAACGTAAACGTGTGCGTTGGCCCAAAATTGTGGGTTGTAGACTCGAGGGCCGGGATTGGCCAATTATTATGTTTTTGTTGTCTGTTATGGGTGCTTGTTAAAAGTTTTTCGTGTACCTGTTGGTAGGGGTCCACTGCACTGTTGTTCGCGTGATTCATAACGATTCTCATCTAATTTCCATATTTTTAAAGTACACTTCGGAAATTATATTCTTTGCCCATAACCTCCTAATCATACGCTAAGATCTTAAACATCTGCATGCTTGTAAAATTGCACCACAGCGTCTGATAATCACGTCGAAAAGCTATCGATGTCAGACATTTGCGTTTTACGAGCCATTACTCCAATTTGTAGTGTCCGACCGAATCTTCGGCATCGGCATCGGCCACCCTTGGCCAAACATTCGACTATTAACAGGCCAAAGTTTTGACCGAAGCCAAACTGTTCTGAAGGCGCGAAAACGCGAAGGGTTATTTTTCAAAAGTTGCAAGGTAAGTTTATTAATCTCGTTAATTATGTAGTTTATATACAGTCAACATAGACTTAGAGTCAAAAAGTTTAAAAATTATCATATTATTAACTTCTAGCCCATGTTGAAATGTTTTTTTTTGGATAATTGACTGTTCGGTTTCGGCCGAAAGTTGTGGTCGGCTTCGGCCAGAAATGGACCTTAGGCCGAACACTACCTATTTGTTTTGTTCACAGAGAAGCGGAGAACTTTAACAGCTCCACAAAAGATCATTCTAGTGATGTAACTCGACGCTGAAGGCACAACCCATCATTACTGCCAATCCTTTTAACTAAACCACATAAGGGCAGAACAAAATCACCTTTGACTTCCGCATCTAACTAAAACTAGACTCTACCCCGTAGGACTAGAATTTAAAATTCATTGTGGCTAAACGTGATTATGACAGTCGATCATTTCCGATTTCGAATGTAACAGCCCCGCCCATTCGCCCACGAGTCCGTATACGCCTTTTCGTTTAACGGTCGAGTTAACGTTCAACTGTGTAGGCCTTAGTTGGGGCGTGCTAACGCAAACGCGCCGTGGTAATCTAGGAAGGCACAGAGCTGTGTCACAAAATAAATATCACAAAAGGTCGAATCAATAAAATTATTACTACAAGCTTATGCCAAGCGAATCAGCAATACCACGAATGCGATCTTTTTACTCTATGAGCACAGTGGGCTGACATTTGTCAGGTGAGGAAGAGTAGGAACGTGACGGCTAGACAGCTGTCTAGAGCTGTCTAGCGCCATCTCTTACCCACTCTCGGAAGAGTCTTAAAATATCCCTGCACTAACAATCATGGTAACCCCCCAGTTTCTAAAACAATTAGGTTTTGCCCGCGCTTGGTGATAATGTAGCTTCCAATTAGTGAAAGTATTTTCGAAATCAGATCAGTAGTTTCGAAGATTACCCCTACATCCAAACATAAAAACTTTACTCTTTATTGTAGTATAGATTGCACAGTGGGCTGACACTGGTCAGTTTCTATACACAGTACTGCGTGGTTGTCGACCATAAGAGTGTTACGCAAGCTTGTTAGCGCGTGTTCTGACAATGCATTCACTATAATAGACTTTTTTATAGCAACGGTAAATTATCTGTATCGAGTTTAAATTAGAAGATGGCGTCGACCGATTAACTGCATTCCAAGCGAACAGTTCCCAGTAGTTTTTTGGAAGAACAAATATTTTCCTGTATAATTTGTCTGGAGTATCAATAACTGGTATTTGCTATGATTCTGAGAAATATGCTCACGGAGACGAGGACAGATCAAGTTGAAAAAAAAATCTAAAAAAGTATTATCATATTATACTGCTTCCTTACAACTTTGCAAATTAAAAAAATAAATAAACAGAAAATACCAAAACTCCAACCGAATTATCTATAATCTGTATTCAAAAGTCCCCAAAACGATTTTTACAGAACAAAAAAGGTCCCAGACAATTTCTATGACAAACAAAAAGTGTTGGCGCTCAAATCGCGAGACAACGATGCTATTAGCTCTGAGTGGACGACTATAAATCTTGCGCCCTTCTGAGAACAGCGCGTTCAATCTAACAGCCTTCGAATTTAACAAATTGCTAACTGGACGTAAATTATTATTATCGGAAAATATTTATTGATTACAAAACTGGCTACTCAACTTATGTTGATCTCTCAAATACTTATAAGCAACAAATCAAGAGAAATTGTGTAAAATTAGGAACAGATTGGTATCCAAGAAACAGTAAACGGAGAAGGGGAACACAATAAGAGATGGGAGATTCGTGACAGATCTCAGTGGAGACAAAACGCATACCTATTGAATTGAGGAATATAATTTATCATCTGCCTAGCCTTTTTCCCAACTTTATTGGCATCGGCTTCCAGTTTTACCGGATGCAGCTGAATACCAGTATTTTACATGGAGTGACTGCCTATCTGATCTCCACAACTCAGTTAGTACTGGGTAATACGGTACCCCTTGGTAAGAGTGGTCAGACTTTCAGGCCATTGACTACCTGTAACGACTGTCTAAGATCTACAATTGACAGCCGGGATCAACGGCTTACGTCGGTCTGTGAATGGTCACCCATCCACAGACCGACGTTGGCAAGCACGGCTTAACCTTGAAGAGCGACCCGTGCGGCTATTATTTATTAAATAGCAACTCGAGACACTTGATTGTATACACACAAAACAGACACCAATTCAGAATAACGGGCTCTATTATTATTGAATAATTTACCTTTATGAAAATCTGTTGTTTTTTTTACGATAAATATCGTAGCAGTAAAACTAGGGATGCAATAAAAACACACTACACTACATCCGCAGTTACCAGTTCTTTGTCCAGCATTTTGCCCAGCGTTCGAAATGCGCAGATGGTATCGTCACCGGAACACAGTGGTGTTTCACGAAGTTTATTGTTATATAATATAATATAATATAATAATAGTTTAATTTCGGACCAAAGTATCCAAGTTATACTAAATGGATACAACCAAATATTTTTTTAACTCATTATTGAGAATGAAAGAAAAAAAACTTGTTATCGATCACACCGGTCGCAAAGGTAATCAGTAAATTAATAGGTAATGGAACAAAACGTGTTATTCGTTTTTTTGTTAATGTCATTTTAATCTAATGAGCCTACAGCAATCAACGACATAAATAGATTTGATTAAACAGAGGCCCTACTATGACGCCTTGTTAAGAGAAATAGAACATTCCTGCATTAAGAGGTCACAGTTGGTCCCCTGAGGACTGCAATAGTTGGATAAAAAGGTTAAGTTCTAGCGTCTCATATTCAGATTCGTTTTGTTTTACAAAGTCAAATTACTATTGAATAGCCAGAATATCACTGTACTAGTAATAATTCAATTCCGCACATGACGAAACCAATTATGACGACTTAATAACCATTGACCAGAGGGAAACTGTCTCATATCCCCCTGGTTAATAACGCGTTAGTATATCGGCAGGCCTTATTCTCACAGTTGTATTGATCGAAACACTCCTGCTATTAAATCGTTTAATTTTATTGTTATTGGATACTGACACTTAACTTTAGGTTACATTTAAGAACGTTATATATCACTCACCATTAAACAAGATCACCTCCCAATACTTATAAACTGAATATCGTTTAACTTGGTTGAACAGTCGTGGCGTGTAATGCGTCGCGTCGCCGGCTGAACATCACTGTTTACGACTGTTCGCCACTTACAACCAAATTAACTGCTCTTAATAGCTGACAAGCCTTTGACGTTAAGATGACACTATACTTGGAGCTAAGACACGCTGCAGAAGATAGCTTATCAATAACAGTAAAATTCAATATTCTGTCAAAATTGGAAGGGGGAAGTGAAGGGTCGCGAAAGATGGATGGAGTGGAGGCTTGTCCCTACGAAGTAAAAAGACTTACAAAAAAAGAAATCGTGAAAGGAAAATAACATAAATCTAAAAAAACAGTACTCAAAATGTACAATAATCAACTACTTGACAAAAGAAGGATTTGTATCCTAGAAAGCTAAGAAATTTTGCGCTATATATATGTATCGGCCGCAAAGTGATTAAAGATTACTATACCTACGCGGTGGAAGGGACGCCAACGCTAAAACGATTACCCCGTGTTCAGTACAGCATACTGAACCCACCACATAGAAATTGTTCGTCGGTTATTTTAAAAAAAACCGGCCAATTGCTAGTCTTACTCGCACTCACAGGGTTCCGTAGCACAATACCGCTTGTAGTGTTCAGACCATCAAACTGGACAATTTTACCTGAGAAACGAGGATCGAAAAAAAATTAGGGCTACCCTTACAAAATATCGCATCTGCTTAAGGAATTATTAGTACTAAGATTCCAATATTTTTGGACCCGTGTTCGTTGTGAGCATGTTATCCAGTTTGTTGGTCTGAATCACCACGTGTACGGGGTATTGCTTTTTCTGTTACACCTTGTATACAGTTGTAATGCTTAAGAAACAAACACAAGGAATAACTACCGCAGTAGAACTACAAGGTGTACTTCAAACATATTTCTACATCTGACGCTATAAAATGTCACTACCTTCTCAAGAAACAAAGACTTTTGTAGAAAGCGTTTTATATATGTACATTAAAACATCTGGAAAGTTCGGCCAGTTCTAAACTGTTGTATTGTCAAATTTTGGCACTAAACTGAGCGTTAAAAATCCAACAATCAGCTTTTATTTAGGCATTAATTTAGTTCTCAATTAGTGTATATGAAAACGGGCTAAGTGCTAAAGTATTAAAAGCATAAATAGGGGTAAATCGTCCACAAATGTTTGTTTTATCATAATTCTTGAACAGTAAATAAATCATCGTGTAACTTATCGCCTAGTTGCGTCGTTCCCTATGCTACTTTCACCTCAATTACCTAGAAAATAGATACGTAGTGTTGTTTTTAGAATCCGCCAGAGAGAATAGACAAATAGCCATCGATTTCACAGTGTTTTGTATTCCTACAACTTTCATCCGGATTGATTAATAAGCTTTTCGGAAGCTTATGCCAATTCAATACATTTTTGACGCATCATTTTGACTCATTCCATCATCTTTGTCGCTGATCAGATAAAAATAATGTCTCATTGTCTGGGCCCCCTGGATAAGGCGACTTAGAAAGTCGGCATGCCAAATAAATAGACCGCAACTTGTTAACTCAATCGATGTATTATTCTTGTAGAAAATATAGCAAAAACGGAACATCTGCTCATAGAACAGCACAACAGCGCACATGTTCAATCAGCAGATCTGAATATCTGTGCATCGGCTGTCATGCCTTCTGTCATATCAGCGATAATAATAAAGCATATATATCTTGCTACTCGCGTCGCTGTCAGTGTAACATTGTCATAGAACGGTGTTAAATGTTACCGGCTCGGCGTGTATCGTGTAATGTAGTAATTTATAAAGTTTAACGTTGTAATGTTGCTAATAATGTTTGTAATGGGTCGGTATAAAGTTTGTGGTAATAAGGAATACTCTAGGGCCTTATTACTGTTAGTGGGCCATTGTGGACGCGGTGGCGATGCATGGCCGACATCAGCGTTGACTACTTAGGTAATAGTTCTAATCAGTCAGTTTATTTATATGAACTCGAAAATATCAGATAATTACGTTGATAACTCTTTTTGCTCGATTTGTGGATGCTGTAACACTGATCAGTACCTACCACCATCATCTGATCAGTCAATCTCATATCCGATTGATGGGCCCTCCCAAGATAACAATAGAACTTAGTTTTAGATACGTTTTAGTTAAGTTGACATGTGACACAAAAGATTTAATTGATCAGACAACAGTCGCTCACGTGACGTACGCACGCAGGTACATAACATGACGCCTGTAATCCCCGAGAGCTTAGGGAGCTCGTAAACTTGCGCTGGCTCCTACAAGCGCAACTAGTTGATAATCATATACATGGCTATTACAATAGGTTAACAAGCCGAGCCCTTTACGAAACACACTTCTATAATAATGTATTAAATATATTCTAACTAGCATATTCTAGCTTTTACCCGCGGCTTCGTTAGTGCTATGGTCGAAAATCATCCCACGGGAACGTTTTAAATACACTACTACTAGCTTATGACCGCGGCTTTGGTAATTGACCCACGGGATCGTACAGCCTGAAGAAGAAAGTACACAGGGTACTTTTTTCTCCAGGTTCCCCTCAGGTTCAGGTTTCGGGTTTCAGGTTTCTTTTTTTATCCAGGTTATAAACTATATGTGCCCCTAAATCCGTTCAGTAGTTGCGTAAAAGAGTAATCAACGTCCTCACAAGCTGTCGCATTTATAATAGTAAGTAAGAAGAAGTAAGATAAGATAACACTCGGCGGTAATGTAGCGGCTGCCCAGTAGTGAAGATGAATGATGATGATTATCAGAATCGATTCGGATCTGTAGTTCCGAAGATTACCCCTACATCCAAACTTTATCTCTTTATAATATTAATTCAATCTCTTAGTATTGTATAATTGCATAGCACATGTGTGAGTACTATGTACGATAAAGCTACCATTTACATCTTTTATTGACTCGCATTTTCCCTGGTGGTTGAGAGAATGTCATACTCAATAAAATGTCTCGCTGATGGTGGCGCGTGTGTCGAGTCCTTTAGTTCCCTTCAAAATGGTTGAGTTGAATGATGGCTGATCCATGCGTCATGTTCGTGAACGGGCGCTGTCAGTAGGGACTGGTCATCTCGCAGCTGCCATGGATTATTATATTTTTGAATTGTTGATTTTATCTTTGTACTCTGGACGCTCTTACTCGCACGTCTTTCTACATCGTTCTCACATATATGTATAATCTCGACATGAATGATGTAACCAAGATTTTGTAAAAACATATTGATTTAAAAGAGTGTCCTTGGAGTTTCTTGCCCATTCTTCTCCATCGCTTTCAAATGGGCAACTACAGTACTTTCACAAGTTATTATGCCCTGTGACTGGGACTGTAGCTTAGTTTATTTCTTGTGTTTTGACATTCAAAAGTGCCTGTAATGGTCTAATTGAAATAAATGCTTTGAGTTTGAATTTGAGTTGAGTTTGAGTAGCGACGGCGACGCCCTGCTTCACACAGCGCCACCTATCGGCTACATAACCTATCCTATCTTTCAAGCCAACCATACATTTACAAAATTTTAAACAAATCGGTTGGGAGGTATCGCAGATTAACGTGTACTAACATAGTGACACGCGATTTTTACATAATAATATAAAGATTAGCTGTACCGTATGTGTTGTAATGCCATGTAAATATTGGTAGTAAGGTACACAGAAGAACTTGCCAAAGTATCACCGCAATCGGATCAATGGTCTAAATCTAAACCATTTCATAATGGTATGTCGTCTAAGGGTTCGTAAGAACCCATATACCATGGACATACATACAAACATTCATTTTTATTTATTTAGATAAAAGATAGTATAGAAGTATAGACTAAGTGGTTAGGTTAACGTAAACTTTATCAAGCACACAATCTTCGTATTGCAGAACAAACTGTAATGGCTTCTCATAACTACTTATTACGGTAATGGTTCACTTATCAAATTGATAGTTTGTTTAGTGCCTCGTTACAGGGGCTCGTTACGATAACACTCTGTATAACGAGTACGCAGCGATACCGAAGCGATACGGAAGCCATATCGATACGATATCGTTGAGATAGGCGGGACCATCTCATTGTCTCACATCATGCTGTGTAGGCGAAAATTATAAGGAACGCTGTGCATTGTGGCGTAACACAAGTAAGCACTGTAATGGTACGAGTACTGTATGGATTTAAGATGTGGCGTTAATTCTGCCACTTCTTCTTTCTAGTTTAAAAACTAGTAACTTGTGAACGGCGGTCGTTTTGCAGGCTGTCTTCTGCAAGTTTTGACGTTCGCAAAGTGCTGATTCACAGCCTATGAATAAATTACTTTTGAAGTTGTTTTTTTTTATTTTGAATAAGAAATTGCGAATAGAGAAATTTTGAAAGTACTAAAGCCACCTAAACGTATATTATTCATTTTCCTCTCGTTGAAGAGATTAGTTACAACAAGAACACATCACGGTGCGTGGTGTACAGCCACGTCAACACAACCGGTGTGGTTTTAGTCAGCACGAGTCTGACAGACCTCTCCGCTCTCCCCAGGGCGGAGGACATCCATTGAGGATTTCCACATCGTGAAAAAAAAAAGGCTACGGCATTTTATTAGTGTTCTAACTATGCTGTCACAAAGACATTTGTTTGCGTAGTACCTTTGTTGGTTGCTATGACAATCTTAGCGGTTTACTGAAATTGTTTGTTATACCATAAAAACCTGCAATTGTTATGTGTAAAGGTGCAATTGGTGTGGCGTGTGTGATAATACCAGCTTATAACTACACCATGGCAGGGACAAGGCCTCTATTCATGGATGAGTGCTTTCTGCTCATGCTTAGGGGGGATTGCTGATTTTTTTATTATATTTATTGGCTTCCTCTCGATGTTTTCCTACACTGATCAGTGATGTCCACGATAAACTGTTACTTGCCCGATTCCACCACCTTGTGCTTGAAAAGGCAGTTTTAACGACTTTGCACGGGACCATCACAACGCTGAATAATTATATTACATATAACACACCTGTTTTCCCCGAAGGGTTAGGCAGAGGTGTACCTATTAGCACACCCACATTTCGCTAGTTATGTTAGTTAGTTGTAGTTATGTTAAGTCCCATGTAATAGAGGGCGAGCCTATTGCCATCAACCAGGGCACAAATCCAGACTCCATGGCTGCTACTGAGAAATTCCTGATTGAAAATCCCAATAACAATTTGCCCGACCCAAGAATTTAACCCGGGACCTCATGCTTAGCAGTCGCGCTTGCGACCACTGGACCAGCGAGGTAGTCATATTCCATGAGGCTAACAGACGTGTCTGATGGGAAAAGTATGTATTTTGGGGTTGGTGTAGTGACACCGACCCCAAAATACATTGGGATAATTTTATTGAAGAAAGAATCACCCAACCGCAGTTCTTAGGCACTGAGAAAGAAGGTTATTAATTATTATTCTGCTATCTGTTGATCCGTCTTGCAAACCTTAATTATCTCATTTTTGATAGTCCACTTAGTAGAATGAAGTGTACCGCAAACACTGTGTGCCAAACGTAGCGGCCCAGCGACAGGTGCTACAGTGACGTATGCGGTACACTGGCGGGCAGGCAGAGTCGTTGATATTACACTGGCGAGCAATTCATTTGTCGTGTTCGGGCGCTTCCGAGTGGACTGAATCGCTGGGATACTTGGCGCTTACAAGTAGCACGTAAGGATACAATTTATTTGTTTGTAGATGTTGCGAAACAAGACTCATCAATTTTTCCGTCCGGCATCGGCATCACAATTTATTTGTGGTCGGCGCAGACCGTCTTCGTCTTCTATAGGTTCTCTATTACTCGTCATCTCCTGAGACACTTCTTCCTAACCGCATCATGTTTCACACAGACTATCGATCGTTTCTAGTCAGACTATACAGATGAAATCTATTTTATTCTGCAATCATTCTGCAAATTCTATGTTCGAGAGTATGTAAATCCCGATGACGGTCACATAGGGAACTAGTTCAGCGTAGATGGCGCTAAGTGTTTGTTAATTTTATTTAGCTGCAGTAGAGTTCCTTGCTAATAATTTGGCCGCGCGTTGGCGCAAAGACGTTTCATCTTGTCGCCGATAGCTCTCTTTTCTTTTAAGATAACTTTAACTAGCGAAAACACCTCAGCCCTTTCTCGTAGCGAAGCTTCCAGCAAATAAACAACAATCTTACGGCTGAATGTTATTTAATTTCATACCACTTATTCTATGAGCTCAGTTATTAGCAAAGAGCAATGTTTGAAACTTGCTAATATTCCATGTTTCACTCATATCATTTGTGTACCAATGAAGATTAGATTTCCTCCGTGGCGTGTGCTTTCTGCTTGTGTGGTCATCCGACCAACTAATAGTAACCAACAGACTAACTAATTGCATTTCATTTCGCTTCAAGGGAATAAAGAAGAATTAAAGAGCTTATAATCTCATCGTGTATTGCATATAGGAATCGTTTGCAATAAGGCTGCATTCAGACCAAGCAACCAAGCATTACGACAGGCGAATGGAAACAGCAATTATTCTTGACTAGCTGACCCGCGCAACTTCGTCTGCGTCACATTTTTGATTATTGCTCCGCTCCTATTGGTCGCAGCGTGATGTTATATAGCCTTCCTCGATACATGGGCTATCCAACACTAAAATAATGTTTCAATTCGAACCAGTATTTCCTGTAGTAGTAGCAGCGCGTTCAACCAAACAAACAAACGAACTCTTCAGCTTTATAATATTAGTATAGATATGAAACAACAACAATTTAACTTAGTACTTAAGTAATGATGATGATCGCTTTTTGAACATTTCAAATTCATATATCTTTTGATTAAGAGCACGGATTGCAATGAAACAAAAACCTTCTCTAAGTTACGCACAATACTTGTGCATTGAAACTAACCACATTGGTTTTGTAATTTTCATGTGATACTTAAACAAACAAACATAGCCGAAGACTCACAGACTGCAGACATACAGACAAAAATTCTAAAAATAGTAGAAATGGGTTCAGATTGTTATCCTTTAACACCCCTACAATTTTTTTTTTCTAAATATTTTTAAGGTACAGAAACGCCACGTCTACAGATCTATTATATGTATATATATATATAGATACAGATTGAAAAAAATATAATATAATATATAGAATATATTTAAACAGATAGTTTGCGAAGCCGTAAGTTTCTAAACGTGTTTAGGATAGTGGTGCAAGTAAACACCAAGATTATTGTATGAAAGGTTAGACTGGAAAACATAGGAAAAGGCTGGCAGATGATGATTTATGAAGGTAATACAAGGTGTCCTCGCTAAACAATAATAACTCAGTAACCGCGCGCTCACCGCGCCCGTGTGCCCTCTGCCTTAGCCTTCGACGTCATCTACATAATGCTGAGGCAGTACAATAACGTAGAAGTAATAGCGGTCGGTGCGTAAAGCTATCATTATGTGTTTAATGCGATTATTGCATTAGCAAGCTCTGTTGACGGGTAGAGGACGCAAAGTGGGCGGGGGCGGAAGCGGATATGATACTAAACGAGTTATAAACGATTTTAACCGACTTCTAAAAAGGAGACGGTTACGTCGAGCACGATCTTTTTTTTTCATGTGTGTTCACCGATTTCTCCGTGATTCCTGGGCCGATTTACGTGATTCTTTTTCATTTGGTAAAAGCTCGCGCGGTTTTTTTATATAATTTTTCTTAACTTACCTTTGGTAATTTATGAGTTACTACGAGTAGCTAATGCCCGCGGCTTTGCCCGCGTGGAAGTCGGTTATTGTCCCACGGGATCGTACTACAGGGATAAAAAGTAGTAGTCTTATAATATGTTAATCCAGTTTATAAACTATCTGTGTACCAAACTTCATCCAAATCCGTTTAGTAGTTTTTGCGTGAAAGAATAACAAACATCCATACGTACAAACATTCACTATAATATACATTTTTTCTTCTTCGTCTATGTGAAAGATGTGCTTATAAGTTCTAGATATAACGTAAAATTGTAATTTGACTAGGATTTTTGTGAGATACCAGAACTAAAGATGGTAAAAAAAAATCATTTTTGCAAAAAAAAAATAACCGAATTCCAAAACAAGAACACTAAAAAGTAGAAGAGAAGAGAAGGTAGTTGGAGTTTAGTCGATTTTTTTGCAACGTCGGTTTAACCTTAGCTATCGAAACATTTAGCTTCTGAGCAGCATGGCCCTACGAGGCATCGTTTCCAAGATATGGTCCTTCGAATTTTTCTTCGAGAAGAGTTTTCATTATTCTACGAATATTACTCGTAAAGCCATTTGACTTCGTGTAGTTATATGGATAGATGAAATCGGGAATACAGAACGCTACTACATTCTCTAATTCAAAAGATGGGTTTCATAACTGAACAGTCGTGACTTTTTGAATAATTGAACCTCTCTCGCTCGCCACTATATCCGCTACCTACACTACACTGTCACATTATAAACCTACTTTACATCCCCGACGTTGATTCGCCATAACTTATATAACTTGAGCTATCAGCTCGTATTAATATCGCCATCATTTACCCGAGACATGGAAACTCTTTAACTATAAGTGTAATTTGATGCCTGATGATTATATTATTATAATGATAGTCGCCGCATATTGGCGCGTTCACAACCTCAGGTGATACGACGTGCGTCAGGTGACGCGTGTATCACTTGTTGCCTTCACGTGAGTACCGTCGCTCCGCAACGCGAGTCGCGGTGACTAGTGGCGTGCTCTAAAGGCCCTCGATTGTGTACGTTCGCTCAAGTCACCACGATTCTGTATCGCTACTATCGCGATATTTCAGACGCGATTCAGCAACGATACAGAAAGGCCTCCGCGATGTTGTCAGATACAGTGACGCGTTTGCATCGATACGGTAGCGATGCTGACGCGCGTTTACGTCGCTTTCGTTGCGCTTTGTGTGTCTAACGCGCGTTAGCAGTGATGCAGCACGTTTAGGCGATTCTCATACGAAACCCCCGTCGGCGCGGTCGGACAGAGGCAACGAAGATTTAGGCATCAACGGATTTCATACAAAGCAATGCGACGTGAGATACGCTTCACCGCCCGACTATGCGGACCGGTGTCGTATGGGAATCGCTTTAAGAGATAACTGATAGCATTGTTACAAAAAGTCACCGAGGGTGAAGGGTCTACGCAGTTGTTTGTTTTCTCCACAGTCGCCGTTGCAATAAACGTGTCAGTTGAGCGTGTAGGTCGTGGCCGAGCGCTACTTGTGTCGATTCGATGCCGCTGACGATTATATTACTATAATGACAATCGTGTGCATGTTGCTCAGTGATGGCGGAGATAAATATTATTGTTTATTATAGATTCGTGGTGTATGAATATTTATTGTGTGCGCTGATTCACGAGGTGTCACATTAGTATTGCTGTCTGTATCCAGCAGGGTAATGTGCGTTTTATTTGACATATTATTGCAGATTGTTTGCGGGGTTCTGTTCTAGGATTGGCGATCGTATTATGTTCTACGAGGAAGTTACTGCTCATCTATTGACATCAACCATTAGAAGGCGTATTTGCTTTGATATTCACCTTACAATGGTTTAGGTGTGTAGTCTTACCAAAATATTGATATTCAGCTGCATCCAGGTTGACTGAAAGCCGATTATAGATGATGAAAGTTTTTTTTTTAATATATTTATTCATAGAAATTTCACACCAAACTCCTGCCAAACTGCAAGACAATTTGTCGGCAGTATTCTCGTGGACACGCTTATTTTCTAGAACCAATTAACGAACTTATTTAGTGGGAGAGCTACATGATGAATAACAAGCAATTCTTTAACTTTCAACTCTTTTATTGTCTTGTTTATCTATGCTTCCCGACGTGACTTACACTACTTACTTAGGTACAGATTGGAACTACTCGTTCCAAACGAACTTGAGAGAAGAATAACAACCTAAAGATAATAAATATTAAATGAAACATTTCAAACAAAGACCAATCAATGAAATTCATTCCAATCTAATAGCTGTGTACAGTGATATCAATCTGCGGTCAGCAGCCGGGCGCGGTTCTACCGAATATCACGACAATGATGACATTACAACTCGGCCATGAGCCACACGACAAGCGTCAAGCGACAGCGATTGCGGAGGAAACAAATGAAAGAAGCTACGTCACGCGAGTGTGTCGATTCTCGCATAGTCGCAAGTCGCGTTCCTAGTTGCATTATAAGTTACGTCGCAAGTCGTGTCGCAAGTCGCGTCACAAGTCGCAGTCGTAAGTAATAGTCGCAAGGCACATTGATATTCGTGAACGAGGCCAAAAGGTGCGTCCCATTAGCGACTCTATTGTTTCGTAAATTGATTGAATCGTAAGTGCGTTATGAATGTGACATGCCAAGCGACCTCAATGGGTACGACTTTATGACTAAATCATATTGCTGTTGACAACTAATCAGCATAATGTATCGATAATCGTCTCTGAGTTACGGCTTCGTTGATGTCTGCCTAGTGAGTTGGAAACGAGATGCATATCTTGTAGATTTATGTCAATTTTGAAATCAATTTAGCAAACATTTTAGTACTGCGCTGACAAGACACGATTGACGTTACATATTATTTTGGATATTACTAAAATTATTCAACTAAGTAATTGTCTGCCTCGTTAGTCTAACAGACACACGCGAGCATGAGGTCTTCGTCTCTCGCTCCGTTCCCAGGTCGGGCAGAGTGTTATCGGGCCTCGCTATCAAGAATTCCCTAGTATCAGCCACGGAGTCTGGATTTGTGCTAGTTGATGGCAATTAACTCGGCCCATATTATATGGAGAAATGAGGAAATGTAGGTATTATATGGGTACATCTCTGCCTAGCCCTTCGCGTAATTACGGGAGCAATGTTAAGTAATCTAAAAAAAATCGGTAAATAGAAATATGTAATTCCGAAAGTAGTGAGACAGATCTTGTAACTACTGATTACTGTAAAAAACTAGAGTAACTGAATGCCCCGGTAGACTAATTCAAATTCAAAATTCAAATTCATTTATTTCATAACCCATATTAGAAAGCATCTTAAATTATTTAATAATAAATACAAAATCACACAAATAAATACAACGGAATTAATCAAATTTAAATACACCAAACAATCAAATTAGACAAATCACAATAAACAAATTAAAAATCAAATTAAAATGTTACACACATTATAATAATGATGTAGAAACTAAAGTTTTTGGATGAAACAGTGTGATGTGATGTCATTAAAATTTGTAGTCTTTTTACAGTCGTTACGGGTAGTCAAAAGCAGTATTTCCAAGGAGTATCGTATTACCCAGTGACTGGGTTGTGGAGTCAGATAGGGAGACGCTCCTTGTTAAATACTGATATTCAGCTAAATGCTGATAGTTGGGAAAACACAGACAGATGATGATGTGTTACATTTGTCTTCATAAATCACAAGTTCATTCATAGTTTTCACAATAAGCCACGGTCTGCGACACACCGGTAAATTGTTCTGTTGTCTGAGGGCTGTCATTATATTTTGATGAGTCACTGATGCTACTAATGCCGAACCGGCGTTTATGATGAGACTCGCCTTTACTCGTGGCTTGGTCTGTGTGCAAGTCAGAAATATACAGGTTGGCGCCGACAGTAAATGAAAACACTGGTAATACTAGTTCATAGAAATATTTTTAAACCATCAAAAAGCATGGATTTTTTTTTTCAAACCATCTGAATAACATAAAACTCTTAACGAAATACAACAACATTTATAAATATTGGTTTACTTACCTTAGGTATAATTTGCACTTATTCGCGTCTGGAAATAACATTTAAGAAACGATTTCGGCAAAAGTTTTTGAAATAGCGAGTGGGCAACATTTGTTTAGTGTTTATACCGATGCGGGGGTCGTTAACCTGTCAGTGCTAGCCTATTAATCAACATCATGTAGAGAATTCCGATTATGAAAAAGAATGTCCTGTGACTAAACTACTGGATTTATCCGAAAAAAATGTTGTACGGAGATTGGGAACGTCATGAGGTATTACGCAGTTAAATAAGTTTACTGTCGTATTATTGGCACCAGCCTATATGTATATACGACGGAAGCGTACCACCGCGATCAAAAGTAACCTCTGACCTAACTCAGGATTATCTGTATGCCCGTTTTTTCATCCAAAATCGTTCACAGGTGAACGGTTTAAAAGACGAACGCGTAAATTTAAAAGTCATCAGACTTACAGAATAAGTTTCGCATTTATAATAGCTGTGTCCGCAATTTAAATAGCCTAAAGCCTTCCACAAGAATTAGGCTATGACATTATACAAAGCGAATTTTTCAAATTCAAATCGTAGTTCCAGAGATTAGCACAGTACAAACAAACGAACTCTTCAGTTCTAGTATATAAGATACTGATGTGTGGATTCACAATTAGCTATGGTCTGCGACACATTGTTACTCCGTGCACTAATGTCTGACATCTGTCATTATGTCAAACATTACAGTTTTGATGACCAATTGATGCAACAAATTAACGAACCTACGTGTATATGTACGACTAGCTCTACCCCACGGTTTCACCCACGTAAGGTTCGGTTCCGTGGGGGTATTGGCGTAAAAAGTAACAGCTATAGGTAACAGCTATGTACCTATCAAGTGTCATCGCAATCGGTAGTATTTGCGGGAAGAAGTCATCATCTGTCTAGCCTTCTTCCCAACTATTTTGGGGTCGGCTTCCAGTCTAACCGGATGCAGCTGAATACAAGTATTTTACATGGAGCGACTTTGGTAAGACTGGTTGTCAGACTTTCAGTTCACTGACTAACTATAACGACTGTCAAAGATCTACAATTGACAGCCGGGACCCACAGCTTAACGTGCTTTCCGAGGCACGGAGGAAACTCGGTATGTATGTGTGGTCACCCATCCACGGACCAAACCAGGCAAGCGCGGCTTAACCAGACGATCGACCCGAGCGGCTGTTATTATTTAGTAACAAACATACAAGGTATAGTTTTGCATCCTCGTCAAATTCAAGGAGGTAACTATGCTAATGATTCTCGACTCGAATCAATAATAAAATAGGTAGGTAATTTTTTTCTTATACATATATGAAATCGGTAAGTTTTCACCACCCGTATTAAACGCGGCCCGTTTAATACTAGCCCTATAACCGCACTTTCACACACACGATTTAAACGGGTGATTCTCCTCTTTTGAGAAGGGCTTCATTCTGAAATAATATATATATATATAATAGACCAGGTACCTTAATTTATATTGATTATTAAAAATATAAATTAAAATATAAAATTAAAATCAAAATTATGCTTTTAATTTTGATTTTAATTTTATTATAAAGTTTTTTGAAGTCGGTTACATATTTTTTTGCAAAAACATTTTTATTTAACTCTTTTTAGTTAACGCATCACACCCAAATCCTTGTCAATGTCAAGTATCAATTTCGCAATTTCTTTTACTTGGATGATATAGTTTTTCCAGCTATTTTGATTTAAAAACCAAACTGCTGAACCGATTTTGATTAAATGTCTGGAACCAATCGGAAAGTGTATCCATTCAGATAAAAGAAGAATTTTTCAAATCGGTTCATAAATGACGAAGATATGAGGTAACAAACACAAAAAAAAAGTTGGAAGCAGGCGGGAGCCATTCCATTTTTATATTTTCAAACTCAAACGGGTCCCGCCTGCTTCCAACTTTTTTAAATTTTAAATGTGCTTGTTCTTAGCTTTTTAGTGTTTTTTTTAACTTAAGTTTTTTACCGCAGTCGGGTTTTTTAGTTTTTTTTATTCTATCCCAATACTGATACGCAAGTTGGATCGGATAGGATTCCGTGGCACTGCTCTCTCCCTTTTCAGCAGTTACCTACAAAATACAAAATAGAAAGCAGGGGGTAAAAATTGGCAATTTTCTCAGTGATGAAGAAAACGTAACTTTTGGAGTCCCGCTCTTTCTGAGATATATTAATGATCTCTGCAACCTTAGCGACGTCGGTGGGAGGATTCTGTCCTACGCGGACGACATCGCTATTATTTTTACTGCCAAGACATGGGAGAAAGTAAAGTTGGTGGCTGAAAGGGGTCTGGCTAGAGTTAGTGGCTGGCTTAATAAGAATCTTCTCACGTTAAACACCCAAAAAACTAACTACGTATGCTTCGCCCCGGACTTAAACTCGCAGCCCTCGTCTGACTTTGAAATTAAAATTCATTCCTGTCGTACTCCTTCTACGTGTACTCACAGTTGTCCGACAATTCAGAAAGTTAGCTCTGCTAGGTACCTCGGAATTATTGTGGATCAAAGGTTAAGCTGGTACCCGCACCTTGAACTAACCATCGGGCGGGTAAGAAAGCTTATATGGGTTTTCAAATCTCTAAGACACGTTATGAGTACAGAGCTACAAAATAAAATATACATTGCTCTAGCCCAATCTGTAATTATATTATTTCGGTATGGGGAGGTGCAGCTAAGTCATATTTTATAGATCTAGAGCGGGCGCAAAGATCCTTGATTAAAGTGATGTATTGTAAGCCTTTTAGGTTCTCTACTAAATCCTTATATGAAATTTCTAAGCTTCTCTCCATCAGGAAACTATACAACATGTAACATAATTAACGCACATCCTGAAATTAGTTTGTTCAGAATCGTTTACTGAATCGATTTCTACCATTTTTAATATAGGTCATTTTTTATCCCAAAATTAACTAAAACTACGTAAATTACAGTCACACTACCCCTGTACAGCCAAAACAAACTGAAATGGACTGTAAATCAAGGCAATAAGAATTTTAAAAGTGCAGTTTTATTTGTATTAATACAAATTCCGTCATTTAATACAAAATAAAGAAAAATGAACCTTATTTCAAGGCCATTAAAGTCTTTACAAATACAGTTAAGTAAACTTAACGATTGTAATCGCACGCACACACTTACAGGCACTGGACAAAGGACACAATAGAATAACCAACAAAATACAAAATATGACAAGCTTGTTTTCGTTCCCTTTCTCCTGCAAACTAAAAACCCCGGGATAGAGCGAGACAGCTACGACGATACCGGCGCTTGCGCGGCTACGATGAAACCAAACTTAAATGTAAACAATATTAGTCACGCGCGGACATTTTGCAGGAAAGTACGTAGAGTGTTTGCAAATAATTTTTCGCGTGCGATGTATTTCCAATACACAAATGTTCAGTACACCAAAATGGTGAGGACTTTAGCATAGTGTGGTATAATGTGGCTCTAGCTTGCAGAACATTCAACCAAAGGGATGGTACCTGTTAGCGGCGCGATACGACATTGTAAGAGGAAGTGCGCGGGGTATGAACGGAAGAGGGGCGAGTCTCGGACCGCCACATTTTTTTTGCTAATAGACAGTGCCATTACAAACGCGACATGCAACGCGCGCTTCCTCCGCCAAAAGTTTTGTACCTACATTTTGAAAATATAAACCGTTCTGCACAGCTCGTCGTTTTCATCTTGACCCACACTTAACATTGGTCATTCGAACCGGATCTTGAATGTATAAGACTCCGCCGCCAAGGTCAATGATGGTAAATACCCGCAGTACCATTCGAAAACAAAGAGAGGAGAAGGAATTGGAGTCAAAGCTACAATTGGCAACAGGAGCACAGGAAATGCCACCGCCTACACCAGTAAAGAAAAAGGATGATGAACTTGAAGTAAAAAGTTCTTGTGCCGCGAGTGTAGTGAAATCGGAACGAGCTGGAAAACAAAATCCGCCTTCACATGCATCACGTCAGTCAGTCAGGTCCAAGAAACCGTCATCATCACAATCGATACAAGCACAAAAAAGGAGACTGGAACTAGAAGCAGCCCAGGCGAAGGCGCGCATAGAAATGGAACTCATTGATAGAAAATTAGCGGCAGACCTAGCCGAACTCGACGAAGAATACAGTCCACCATCAGAAACATCGGAACAAAATGACGGCGCGGGTGACATCGAGAAGTGGTTGGAGCGCAGTCAACATGAACTACAGCAGCTTGACAGTGATAAACACAAGTCGCACACGAACCCGACCGACACAGAAGGAGCAGTTCAACAGCTTACAAGCGCATTCAAAGATCTCGTCACGTCGTCAGCCATCCAGCAAAATACCAAACTGATGAGTCGTCTTAGCACACCGAAAGAACTCCCTGGTTTCAGCGGAGACCCAACAGAGTGGCTTCATTTCGAGCAAGCTTATATGGAATCCACAGAGGTTTGTAACTTCACCGATAAAGAAAACCTTTGGCGGTTACGCAAGTGTTTACGTGGCGCCGCTCACGAAGCTGTAGCCGGCCTGCTTATCAGTGGTGCTTCATCTACAGACGTAATGTCCACTTTGAAACTACAATTCGGAAACGTAGACATCATTCTTTCTCGCATCGTGTCAGACATAAAAAGGATGAACAATCTTTCTGCAGATTACCATCGAGAACTAATACCATTTTCCGTCAAAATAAAGAACTACGTCGCAGCTGTACGAGCCCTCGGTCGCCATGAATACCTGCAAGGCATGGAAGTAGCTAACATTATCCTATTTAAGCTACCTACCACCCTGCTCGCGAAGTGGACAGACTATAGTTTCCCGTTTATCACCGCCGAATCACCTAAATCTAGACTAGATGTACTATCAGATTTCCTCACCGAAGAAGCTGTGAAAATATCAACCTGCAGTGCTACTTTATTACAACCTAGAACGGACAATTTCAAACGTAAACAAAGTGATAAAGTGAACAATATACAAACTATTCTAGTACAAAATGGACAAAGTGAAGAAAAGTGTCGTTATTGTCGTACCGGTACTCATAAATTAACCGAGTGTAAAAAGTTTAAAAAATCGCTACGAAAGGACAGATGGTCGCACGTAAAGCGTAAGGGTATTTGTTATCAGTGTTTAACAGCGCATCATCGTAGGGACACATGCACCGCTCCCAGCTGTGACGTAAATAATTGTGGACAATCTCATCACCGATTATTACATTATGTGGCGCGTCAAAACAATAGTGAACCCGTGCCAACGGTACAACCTGAAGTTCCACCCGAAACTGAAGTTCCATCCGAGACAATAACAAATATTAATGTCAGCTGTTCCGTTATGTTAAAGATTGTACCTATAAACATTCACGGACCCAACGGAATTGTGAGCGCGACCGCTCTGCTGGACGACGGTTCGACTGTGTCGTTGGTTAGCGCTTCGCTGGCGGAGAGAGTGGGGCTGCGCGGCCGCCGGGAATGTCTTCGTGTGTGTGGCGCGTGGAACGACACGGAGCTAGTGTGCAACGCACAGCGCGCAAAAGTGACTTTGTGTGGTGCTGATAACAAGATGTTTACAATCGACGCGCGAATCGTTGATGAATTAAACTTACCGCCAAGTCTGTCCACAGTAAATAGTAAAAACTACGCGCACCTAAGTGATATCAGCCATAATTTATGCACAGAAACACAACTACAACCACAAGTCTTAATCGGACAAGATAATTGTCACCTTCTCTTACCTTTGGAAGTGAGGTTGAGTAAACCCGATGAACCCTGTGCCACCCGGACGCCTCTGGGCTGGTGCCTGCATGGAAGGGTACCTAATGTTTACTTACCTAATTCTGCTGTACGCCACTCCTCATTGTTTGTCACTAGTGACGTCATAGACGCAGAATGTGAACTACGAGAAATCCAGGAGGAGGTGCGAAGGTCGTTCTCAATCGAGTCTATGGGCGTATCTGGTAAGCCAAGACAGAACTCAGAAGACTTACGCGCTGTTGAAAGTTTAGAACGAACTTCAGTACTCATCAATGGTCAATGGCATGTTGGCTTACCTTGGCGAGACGAGAAATATGTGATGCCGGACTCGTACCCGACGGCTATGTGTAGACTGAAAGGAGTAGAACTGAAATTAACCAGAAACAAAGAATATGCGAATAGGTACAAAGAACGCCTACGACATCTATTCGATAACGACTACGCAAAAATATGTAATAACTTAAATGTTACACCGAAAACTTGGTACTTACCTCACTTTGGAGTCGATAACCCCAACAAGAAAAAACTGCGTTTAGTGTTCGACGCGGCAGCTAGAACAAATGGATTATCACTTAACGACTACTTATTGAAAGGCCCCGACCTACTTATGTCGTTATTCGGCATTATGTTAAGATTTAGAGAAAATCGAGTAGCCGTGTCTGGAGATATTAAAGATATGTTCCTCAGAGTAAAAATTCGACCAGAAGACCAGGACGCCTTCCGATTCCTATACAGAGAAGAACCAGCTGGACCTATAAATACTTATGTAATGACTTCCCTAATTTTTGGTGCTAATTGCTCGCCCTTCGTAGCCCAATTCGTAAAGAACAAGAACGCGAAGCAGTATGAGTCATCAATGCCCGCTGCGGCTTCTGCTATATATAAAAGCCACTATATGGATGACTATATAGACAGCCTACCTGACGAAGAGACCGCGATACAGCTGATTCATGACGTCATGTTAATTCACCAGAAAGGCGGTTTCGAAATGCGGAATTGGACGAGCAACAGTAAACAAGTACTTGCGAGCTTACCTAAAGATTTACTCGGCGATGCAGCCGTCAAATTTAAAATAGGTCAACAGTATGAAGGCGAACGCACGCTTGGATTGATTTGGCATCCAAGTGATGATACTTTGAGATTCGACGTATCTTTCAAGCGGATACCCGAAAATATTATAACGGGAACACAAAAACCTACCAAGAGAGAAATGTTACGTGTGGTCATGTCTATATTTGACGTGTATGGCATCCTAGCACCGTACACCATAAATGGAAAAAATATTCTTCAAGAAACTTGGAAATTAAATATTAATTGGGATGATTATATACCTGATACAGTGTTCGAGAAATGGTCAAAATGGATCAATTTATTGAAAACATTACAAGATTTTGGCTTGCCAAGGCATTATCCGGCTGCTACCATAGGAGTGAGCGAGAAGAAAGACAAAATTCCCCCGCCATCCAACACGAGCGCTACGGCTACGAGTGCTACGAAGATTGCTACGAACGTAGCGGACGCGGAATCGGCTACGAGCGCGATGGCTATGACACACAGCTGTTGCATGTTAAATGATGGAAAGATTCCTACTCATGCTAGTTATAGAAACCTACAGATGCATATATTTTGTGATGCGTCTAGCAAGGCATACTGCGCCGTCGCGTATTGGAGATGGATTGACGACAAGAATATTATACGCGTAGCATTCATTGCGAGTAAATGTCGGGTTGTAGGAAACAAACCGATTACTATTCCGCGCTTGGAGCTTCAAGCTGCTGTCTTAGCAGCTAGATTAGCAGACTCAGTTGCACGAGAACATACAATAAAACCTGAGCGACGAATATTCTGGAGCGACTCGACAACAGTACTACACTGGATAAGAAATGATGCTCGTGATTTTAAAGTCTACGTAGCAAACCGGTTAGGCGAAATTGATGAGCTAACCAAGATGAATGAATGGCGATACGTACCAACAAAGCTAAACGCAGCCGATACTGCTACGAGAGAAAACTACTCCTACCCTATACTGCCAAATGAATGGATATACGGCCCAACGTTCTTACACTGCGAAGAAGACGAATGGCCGCTTGACGTCATATCTGGTGAAAGGAAAGAAACACTATTGGAATGTATTAATTTAATAAAAGAAGATACACAACATATTTACTTACCCGTACCTGATGCTACTCGATTTAGTTCATGGCTACGCTTACGTCGATCGGCTTCTATGGTACTCAAGTTTATAAATAAATGCAAGAAGCTTACCTTTGAGTTCGACGACACTATGAAGAATGCTGAAATATTATTACTGAAAAAGTCACAAGCTGAATGGTTTAGCAAGGAGTTATCTGCGATAAAAAACCACAGATGTGTACCAAAAACAAGTAACATACTTACCTTGTCTCCTTACCTGGACGAACACGGAGTGTTGCGGGTCGGTGGCCGCATCGGGGTTGCTGCTGGTATTCTACCTGAAACTAAAAACCCTGTAATATTAAATGGAAGAAGTTATATTGCTAAATTGATCGTCAAGTATTATCATTACTACTACGCACACGGAAATCAAGAAACTATAGTAAATGAAATCAAACAAAGATATTGGATCACCAGACTTAGACCTACCGTTAAGCATGTAACATCTAAGTGCTCAACTTGTAAAATTAGAAAATCCAAACCAGAAGTACAAAGAATGGGAGACTTACCTGGTGCTCGAGTGGCCCATCACGAACGGCCCTTTACTTACTGTGGTGTGGATTTATTTGGTCCCATGGAAGTTACGGTGGGAAGACGTCGCGAGAAAAGATACGGCGTCTTATTTACCTGTTTGACAGTACGAGCAATCCATCTGGAAGTAGTTACTAATCTTACAACCGACTCCTTTATTATGGCATTGCGAAGGATGGCCGCGAGACGGGGATGGCCTCAATATTTGTATTCCGATAATGGAACAAATCTCCGAGGAACGAATACGGAGCTGAAAAAAGCTATAAAGGAGCTGGACGAAGAAGTGCTGAAAAATGAGGCCTTAAATCGAGGAACAAAATGGACTTTCATACCGCCTGCGAGTCCCCACTGGGGTGGGGCGTGGGAAAGACTCATCAGAAGCGTAAAGACCAGCCTGAGAGTAATCTTGAAAGAACGTGCGCCGAGAGATGAAACTCTTAACACTCTGTTGACAGAAGTTGAGAATATGGTGAACAGCCGGCCGTTGACTCACGTGTCTGTGAACCCAAATGATCCTGAAACATTAACACCTAATCATTTCCTGCTGGGATCGTCGTCTGCCTTACCTCACATCGGAAAATTTGATGATTCAGACGTTTATCTGCGCAAACAATGGCGAATTGCACAGAGATTGGCTGACATGTACTGGCGCAGATGGGTCAAGGAAGTACTACCGGACTTGCTGCCCCGCAAGAGGTGGCAAGATGAACGCAAAAATGTACAAGTGGGCGACTTTGTACTTATAGTGGACCCAGACAGTCCCCGCAACTCTTGGCCCAAAGGAATTATTCAGGAAGTCATGCCAGGAAAAGATGACCGAGTCAGAATGGTTCGAGTAAAAACGAAATCTGGAATTTTGACTAGATCGGTTACGCGCATTGCTCGGATACCGGTAGATGAAGAGTGCTGCTGAGGCAGCACTGGGGTGGGGTATGTTAGCGGCGCGATACGACATTGTAAGAGGAAGTGCGCGGGGTATGAGCGGAAGAGGGGCGAGTCTCGGACCGCCACATTTTTTTTGCTAATAGACAGTGCCATTACAAACGCGACATGCAACGCGCGCTTCCTCCGCCAAAAGTTTTGTACCTACATTTTGAAAATATAAACCGTTCTGCACAGCTCGTCGTTTTCATCTTGACCCACACCGCAGGTTTATGTTAGCTGCTGCTCAGCGGCTTCGCGACCATGGAACGTTCCGTCCGAACACAGCCATCGACAGGAGAGCCAATGTGCCTACACGTACTCGTCTTCAAAACGATATACTGGACTATTTCGACGAGAATCCCCATGCCAGTACCCGAGAAGCAGCGCCACGCTTTGAATGTAGTCAAATGCATGTGTGGAGAACACTTCGTGGTGATAAAAAACATTCATTCCACCTCAGAAGATGCCAGGAGCTGACTCCAAACGATTTCGCACCACGCATGCAGTTCAGCCGCTGGTCACTAGAAAATTGGCACCGGAACATAATTTGAAGTTTTGAACAGATGAAAGTACATTCACACGTGTGGGGATGTACAATCAATACAACATACATTTATGGATGCACGAAAATCCTCACGCATGCAGAGTGACCTTCCAACACCGTTTCTCAGTTAACGTCTGGGCCGGTGTCACTGGTACATACATACTGGGGCCTGTTTTCTTACAAAGATTAACACAGGAGACGCATATTTACTTTTTTACGAGAAACTCTACCTACGCTGCTAGAAGACATAGCTCTTCATAATTTACAAAAGGTTTTCTACCACCACGATGGTGCCTCTACTCATTTCACTAGGAGTGTTCGACAGTAGCCTGCCAGATCAGCTGATTTGACGCGTCTTGTCTTTTTTTTTGTGGGGACGTATTAAATCGTTAGTTTATTTTAGTGAAGTCACAAGTGCTGAGGACCTAAAAACAGGATAGTGAACGTTTTTGAAATAGCGAAAAATGACACTGAAGTGCTTTCTAAATTAAAACATCAATTAAGAAAACGGGCATTAAAATGTATTGAACAGGGTGGTGGACATTTTGAAAGTGGTTTAAAAGACGTCGTAGTCGTCGAGTGTTTTGGCAATCAGTAAGTTATTCGATTTTTTTAATTATTGTAAATAGGTATTTGATTCACTTTTAGAAACGCCGTCTTTGAATAATGTTGTCGTACCGCCTCCTATGTTTAGCAGTTCATTAGTATTTACACTAGTATAACATTTTGTAACGATTATTGCTAATTATTCAGAGTCGACAGTCCAAAGCCCGAAAAGTGTGATTGAAAGATGCAATCAAATGTTTACGAGACATAAATAAACAACTGTCACACACAAACATATTTCTTTAACGTAAAAAATCGTGTATTGTCGGCATTTTTCGGCACTAATACCTACAGCTGTGTCGAGCGGCGTTAACTCGTCTCGAACGCGAGCGAATAGGTACCTACTAGGCTAGCACGACCCTCATACCTACGCGTGCGACTGTGTGCGTTTGTGGATTTGTACTGCGACCACAACGTTCTTCCGGAATTAGTATAACTAATTTAATTAATAATCAATGCCTACACATGTTCAATTAAAAATGTAGTGTATGTATTATGATTATAACATAATATTCTAATTGGGGTGTTTGAGGGTGTGCGTTAATTACGTTACATGTTGTATATCCTACACATGATACATAGATATCACAAAACATTACCTTTCGACTTTCGACTATGCCAAACTTAAGAAAAGACGGTGTGATATAGTAGCTCCTACATACCCCACTCATACTGTCTTTGCTAGTCGGCAAAATTTAGCTCAAGCCCCCCGCGTCTATAATAAAATTAATCGTATACTCAACATTTACTCCATGCAATTGTACGAGTGTAAGAAAAATCTGACTAAATGGCTCCTTACTCTTAATTATGAAGACGTGGAGGAAATCCTGCTTACATTAGCTTGAATTTGATACATGCTTATAATGTACCTACTCACATAGACACTAAACGAATTAATAGAGATATGTGACCCACTCAAACATTCATCCACACACACACACACACACACGAACACACACAAACACACGCAAACACACGCACATACGCACTTCACACTTGTTTTTCTTATTCTTAATAATTTTTAAAGTACTTACTGTAATGTTATTGTTACTCATATTGTTAGTTTAGTAAGTAAAAATTTTTGTTTTACATCGGAAGAGCGAGGCTTTCCCAACACAAATATCATTGGATTACTTACTGGGAAGCCCCGGCAACTTACTTGTAAAGATTTACTGAAATAAATACATTTTTACTTTTACTTTTTTACTTTTTTATTACTTTTTTTTATTTCCAGCTTTTTAGTTTACAAATGTGAAAGATTTCGCCAACAATTAGCCAAACAAATTTTTACCGCCTTCACCGCGTGGAGGTACTCCCAGCTTATGTTTTATTCTGATTCAAAATGTGTACCCGGTGTCACTTTTACAATTAATACGAATCTAACGACACCATTAAGGCTAAAATCCATCGAGCCGTTCGGGCTGCAGAGTGTGCCAAACATTAGAATTTGGCGACAAAAATCCGCCATTTTGTTTTTTTTTTTTGATATACCCAATGTCACTCTCACAGTAAATACGAATCTAACGAGACCTCTCAAGCTAAAATCCATAGAGCCGTTCAGGCCGCAGAGCGTGCCAAACAATTATACATACATACATACTCTCGAAAAACATAACCCCCCCTTCTGACGCAGTCGGGTAAAAAGATGGGATAATATTCAAATGTTAAGTAAAATTATAAAATTAACCATTAACCATATAAAATTATCGATGCTATCGATATTTTATTTTGTTGTTTATTTGGCGAAAATAGTTCAATTAAAATATATACATATATATAATTTACAGTTCATTCTGAAAAAAAAAGGATCTGTGAAAAAATTCAGTCCAGTAGTTTCGGAGCCTATTCGGTACAAACAAACAAAAAAATCTTTCCTTTTTATAATATTAGTGTAGATGATAAAATTGCGACTGTGATTTTGTTTAACAGTTCCATATTTCAGTAACTGTATGTATGTAAATCAATGTAGAATTGGTGTATTGCACAATATTTCTTGGTTAGTTTTAAATTTTATTTTATATTTGCTTTTTATATTTTGTATTGTGTACTTGTGGCGTGTGTAAATAAAATGTGTTTTCTTTCTTTCTTTAATTGGGATTCAGCTGTGTGCATGGTATGGACATATTGTGGTGCGTACGAATGAGGAAAATGTCGTGAGGAAAGTTTTAGTACTTAAATATATGGATACCAAGAGTAGAGGAATGTGTGAAGGATGGTATGACTAGAAAGGCTGAAATGACGACTACTCGTGACGTAAGGGAGAAGAAGACCCCAAAAAAATTAGGTTTAAGGCAGAAAAATGACAAAGCGAATCGACACATTTATAAATAGTTTAGTGAAATGATGCGTTTCGCTTAATTTTTTTTTTTAGGTTTGCATAAATGATCGATTTAGTAAATAGCTTAGAATAGTGACTGTGAACCTCAGTAATTAGTAGATATTCTAACCTAATAAATAACTCTTCTAACATTTATGCAATCGAGTAGGTACTAAGTAATATAATCCGTAATCCTACAAGTGACCAGCGAGAGAAAGTTCTAATGAAACCATTAATTATCTTAAACCTAAATGACTGTAAGAAAGAGAAAACTAAAGTAATGCTCGTAAATAATGCTTCACTCGTAACGCGGGGCTTACTCAATAACCACTGGTTTACACCGAGTCGCTGCGATATAGTAGAAATTGTATTTTATTTCTTAAAAAACTTGCAGCAAGTGAACATTAGTGATAGAAGGGCACAAGTTATCGTTACTGACAATATCTGGGTAGGGTGCCTCGTTCGACTGTAGAGCATGAGGTCCTGGGATCAATTCTGTGTTATTGGGTTTTTCCATTACGAATTTCTCAGCAGCAGCCACGACCAGTGTCTGTGTCCAGTTCTTCGTCTCCTGCCAAAATGCAACATACCCGGGGTGTGTGTGGGATCAAGTGTAAGATCCAATGTAAGAAATCATACAAGAGCAAAAAAAAGAATGTGTGTGTGTGTGTGTTCTCCTATTAAAAATAAAAAAAAGATGTATGTGGAACAATAAAAGAATTTCGGGCGCCTTGGGAACGCACACTACATTTAAAAAATACTTGCCAGATAGGACAATTCGTAGAGTCGAACTTCTAATCTTCCGGGGGTGACTAAACTAGGATTATAGGAACAATGGAAATACCTTTGTTAATACCTTATTTATTACGTCAGTAGCTTCCTTTTTACTTTAAATATTAAATTACTAATTTGAGATTATCATTATTGTTGCATCTTTATATGAAGAAAGTAAATTAAGTTTGGGCCAGATTTCTGGCTAAAAAAATGTTAAATTAGACCTCAAGATTTCGGCGTCGAAGATGAGAGAATCCAGAATCCATGAAATGGAAAATTATAATCAGACGAAAGAACTAAGACGTGTCCAGTTGGTGGCAATACGCTCGCCTTCTATTACATGGAACTAAAACATAATATAACTATAACTGCTGAAATGTGGCTGTACTACTATGTAGTATGTACACCTCTGTCTAACCCTACGAGATACAGGCGCGATCTACTATACAGTTTAATATACTTAGAAACATTTTAAAAGTGACATTTTCAACCAGTTACATCACAAATAAACCATTAATTTAGATAAAGAATCGTCATAAATCGTCCCATGCGAGGGCTATCCCCGTATCTCTAGACGCGTAGAAGCGACACGACACGACTGCGACGCGACCGCACGACTTGTCGCGGCGCGCGTAAATCACGACCGGCATGCTAATGAGACGATTATTGGAAATATATCGTCCTAATGATAATATATCGAGCGAGCGGCCATACATCAGAGGAGAGGGGCTTACGTAACGTTTTAATAAGAATTTTGGAAAAGGATGAAAGTGCAGCCAAGTTCTTGTTAGTTCAAAACAGGTTGGACTAGTAAGACTGATATTGGTGACATATAAAAAAGGAAAGATTACTTTTGATTAATTATGAAACGTCTTCAATGTATTGTAATGGAATTGTTGCTTTTTAAGGTTGATAAAGTTGGAAGGAAAACAGAACCTTTATAAGATCAGCTTTCTTTTTCCGTCGTTGACAGTTGACAAGTTTTTTAAATTTGTACCTACTTTTGATTTCAGACAAGTTTCAGACAAACAACACCCTGATTCGGAAACATTAGCATAGCCTTTCGGCCCTTCAACCCATCCCAAACTTTACAGAATCAATCGAAACTTTTTGTTTACATTACACAAACAAAAGTCTCGTATATCAAAGTACCTTTTACGGTATCGAACTTTTTCTTAGTCTACCATGCATCATCCCGTGTAGGAATAGTCCGCATTCCGGGGCGGGCTGTATGGATGGGTCAACAAGCTTAACATTCCAATAACCCGTACGTTACAGGATGACAACATTATTACATCGTACTAGTCGTAACTATGATCGGAATTATGATATCCAACTGCCTTTGGTTTATTAGGAAGCCGACATAAATAAAAGGAATAGTTTTATTTTAATTTTGCTATGGATGGCAAACAAGAAGACGACGATGCCAACTTTGATGCGTCGATGGTCCACCTGAGGACCTACAATGTGTCATTTTATCAGTGCTCTATTCAATAATTATGGAAAAGTCAAAAATAAAACAAAGATTGACTTGCTAATAAAAAGCTTATAAGTCTCTCTTGCTGAAAATTGTTATAGAATTTGTCAGCAACCGGGCGGGTACACATCCAGAATCTGCAACTACTACTGACAAATTAACTTGAAACTCGAAATAATATTATTGTACCAGGGCCTCAGAACATCGAAGCGGTAACACTAGTAACTAGTTGAATTTTTCAAACGTTGCTTCAAAATTTTCTCTTATATACCTACTCATTCTCTAATATACACACCGCAAACAATTCAGTTGTACCAGGGCCGCAGAGCATCGAAGCGGTAACACTACGATACAATAACAAGTTGAAACGTAATATCTAACGTAATATGATATCCGAATCTGTGTTACGCGCTACCGTCTCACTGCGACATTACTATCTGCGGCTGTGGTCTGGGGTTCAGTTACTGTCATGCTCTAGTTGTAGCAAAGGGAGCCTGAATGAGATTACAATAATATTCTAAAGATAGTCTACCTACATTACTTTTGATTTCTTAGAGAATCGAAGTAGAACGAAATCGCATTACTCAGTAACTAAATTGAGGGGGTGAAATAGGTAGTCGATCCAGGTAAAGTATTGGCATTCAGGTACATCCGGTAAACTAGCTTAATTCTGTCTCCAGCTGATATGGAGGGAAGTGGAAATTATGTTTTTCCTACTCCTCCGCTATTCTTTTCTGATTCAATTCTTTGTGGGATCCAAAAAATCGTTTCTCTGGAACTTCGTCGAACTTCATTGTGTCCGCGCTTTTCTGGTGGTTGCCACTGTTGAAGAACAGGCTAGGCAGATCATGAGAGCATACAGGTAAAAATAATTATGGCCAAGGTAACATTTTATCAACGAAAACGATTATGGAAGGTATCGTCTCTCGACTGTTGAAAGCCGTTGTAGAAAGAGGAAACGGTTACAGAGTGATTATCAGTTGTCTATGCTCAAATGACTGTCTCGTTGGTTTAACTAGTGTCTGTTGGCGCATTTATAGGGTTGGGGTTCAATCTCCAAAACGGGCATAGTGGTACTGTTTTTTCCAAAGAGATTTTCTTAGTTAGTAGACTGGGTCACCGAATTCAAGATTTGCGCCCGGGTGATAATAATTATTAGTCGAAGAGAAACTAAAACGATGCAACCGGTGAGATGTGGATGATACCAACTTCTGGATTACCCTTATTACCTTAAATACAGGCATTATGTATGTAGGTGTGTGTGCTTCCTAAAACTATTTATTATTTTAGTAATAATTAATGTCCCTTGTCCTTTTGTCGGCGCATAGTTCCACATAGTTCCATGTAGTTGTACCATGTCTGGTATGCTAACCGTATAATGTGCTATTCTAACTATGTAGGTATATGTTATGTCTGCTCATTTTATTACTTCCGATAGGTATTTATGAGTAAAGTCATACTAGCATTCTATCAGGTTGTTGTGCATATTTCGATAATTATATCGATGTTCATGACAAACATTAATAGGTACTGCTGGTGCAGTGTGGTCTTTTGTCTTCTCAAAGATCAATTTGAAGCCCTTATAGATTTAAAAAGAAGATCTATTCTATAGACTAAAGACACGGTTTTAAAGTATGACATATAAAATGCCGTAACTAATCAACATCGTAAAATATTCCCTCGATTGGTCTCAAAATACTGTTAAACTATAACCTCTTCTTTTCAAACTTCAATAAAGAAAGTCTAATATTAATAAGCAATACAATAACTTACGTTCACCTTGTCGTTTAGTGCGGGCCTTCATCATATTATGGAAATGTGATAACTTCATTACAAGCCCTTAGCTCACGGCAATAGCCGACGACAGCCGAAGTTACACGAAGCGGCATTCTTCCACCGCAGCACGGAACTAATCACACGGTAATGTCAGCGGTTTTATGGGGAACAAATTATTGGATAAACATAAGAAATGTTAGTGCACGGTTGAGAACAGAAGTATGAGTCCTTGCAAGAAAAATTCCTTGAAATTTTCCAAAAGCATGTTACTCTCTGCGAATCGGATGAAGATAACCAAACCATAGTGGAATGATAGGGGCGAGTGAGACGGTTAAGCAAACTGAAGTGGCAACGTGTCATAATAGGTACCTGTAGAAACAATTACTGTCACGGAGTGACGTGATTTTGATTAAAGACTGTGAGTCAACTTAAGATTATCTATCTAGACAAATGTAGAGCGGAATGCGGGTATCAGCTGGTTAATAGAAGCAGAATAAGGAACGAGTAACATTGCATAAGGACGCATTGGAGACGGCTATATCAAACTTGAGACTACTTTGGCTGACGCCATATTGATTTCAAACACTGACAGGCCGAAATATTAGTAGCAAATACAGTAACTACTTTTTAGTAATATTTTAGCTACTTATAAAATCTCTTGTGTATAATTGTACCCGTTTATGTATTACCTGGGTAATAAACTATTTTCTATTTCTATTCTAACTGGTTGAGCCGATTGATGGATGAGGTCGCACCGGAGCATTCACAAATTGTTGGTCTTTTTCGTAAATATTCGTAAATCATCATCATTTTTATCCTGCCCTTGTCCCGTGTCACTTGAGGTGGACGCAACTCGTGTTTTCTTCAATTTCTTCTTCGGGAGTTTATTCAAGTGTACGTTCTGTATAGTTTGTGTGGTGGCCATGTTGGCAGTATGTCGGCGGCGACACAAAGTGACACGCATGCCACCGCTTTTTATTGGACGCATTTACTTGGGGACACACTGGCCTAAGCGATATACAACTAGTTCCCATTCCTCTGTTGCTAGGTGCAGTAGTTCATCTGCACTGCGAAGGTGTTTAGAAGACTTTCCACGGCATTGGTTGAAACTTTCATAATCATCTTCAGCCTATATTAGCAGTTTACTGCTAGACTGTATAGATCTCTCCAATAACACAAAATTCTACTCATCCCGGCTGCTCACTTCCAGCGCCAACCAGTTACGTTCACCGCTTCACCTAAACTGAGAGCATCATCATCTTAGCCTAGCCTTTTCCCAACTATGTTGAGGTCGGCTTCCAGTCTAACCGAATGCAGCTGAATACCGATATTCTACATGGAGCGACTGCCTATCTGACCTCTACAGCCCAGTTACTGGAAAACGGGATACCATTTTTGGTAATAGTTGTTATGAAAATTTGCTGCCTTCTGTCTACCCGTAAAGATGAATCGTTAGCTAAAGTATCCGCCTGTATGTCGCCGGCGGCACTCTCTATAGTTGGATTTACAGCAAATTAACAACTATCTCCTGATAGTGACACAACTGGTCCCTAACACCTGTCCCTTCTATGCGTGTATACCTAGTACCTACCTACCACATACAACTAGTGATGTTTAACGTTTTTAATTCGTGTTTGTCTGCGTCTGTACTTTATGAACCCCTCAAATACAAAAGTTTAGCTTTAGTTACACAATCAGCCTATAACGTTCCCTCTGCCGATTCGCAGACCTTCGCTTTGGAAAAGGGAGTGGAGCCGTAATGCCTGTAACTCTCACGATTCGCCAGAAATAATGACCAATGTAAGCTATACGAAGTAATTCTAGAACTTTTCAGTCGACATCTCATAAATTCACGCTTGTCCACTTGGAACAGATGCCGACAGTTTCACGATACTGTATGTTCAGTCAACATCGATATCAATCGTACCTTAAAACTTCTCGACTGCCTCGTTGGTTTAGTGTTTGCAAGGGTGGCTGCTGAGCATAAGGTCCTGGGGTCGATTCCCGGGTCGGGCAAAGTGTTATTGGGTTTTTCCGTCAGTAATTATTTCTCAGTAGCAGCCACGGAGTCTGGATTTGTGCCCGGTTGCTGGCAATAGGCTCGCCCCATATTACATGGGACTAAAACATAACTGGCGAAATGTGGGTGTACCTACTACTCGTATTAGGTACACCTCCACAAAACCCTTCGGGGATTCCAGGTGTGATGTTATGTCTAAAACTCCATAACCTTTCAACACTCCACGCAGTCCACGACAGTCAATCCTTCGTAATGTCCACCTCGGTGGCGCTGCCTATCGGGCGATGTAAACAACAGCGCTACAACTTGTACCGTTTGTTCGACTTGTCCTACAAGCACTGGCGCGAGTTCGGTGACACACGAGGCACGATTGTACAGTGCAGTGCATAGTTCACCCGCTGTCCACTAGCCGAGAGAGTTACGTGGGAACTGGACTGTGGGCCGAATTCCGTAGATGTTGGGCACATGAAACAAAATTATGTACAGTGAACATTGAACGCGGTTCAGCACATTTGATCTGCATCCATGAGCTGTCAGTGTCATTTTTTTTATGGATTTTCATAAAATAAAATATTCGTTTCCTGATGTCATCGTTGCTGTGTCACAAGTCTTTCTTAGTTCGATGTGGCCCGGTCTGTTGCAAAAAACCTTCAAGACACACACTCTCTTTGCGAAAGCGAGTGGCCCACTGGATGGTTTGTGGTCAATACCAGATACCACTGGTATAACCACAGATGTCTTTAATTTCCTTCGCCCCTTACTAGGAGCACACACAGCGTAGTGTACTCACAGCGACGTTATCAAGCGGGCTACTATTAACTCTCGGCACAATCTTACTACTCGTAGTATACAATTAATTGCAATACCAATAACTGATATCAATGCTGTCTCTTTCTATACCCACACAAACAATCTATCGCATTCGCATAGCATAGTTTTTCACCGTTGTTCATAGTGTTCATAGAAAACGCTATAATTTACGAGCTGTCCGCGGCATGTCCGCGCGGTTGGCGGGTCATTACCGAGTGAAAACTAACAAAGGCGTGCGCTAACGAGCGCTGTGTACTACACACTACTCAGGTATACTGTTCATAAGTACACAAAGTACACAGGTGTGCAGGCGCTCGATAATTGGCGAGCTTATGGACTAGTGGACAGTGGGGTAGGCCGGGAGTCCGACACTAACATTTGACGATCATTTTTTCAAGTGATCAGTTTCAGTGTGATTTTTTTCATCTCCATTACTCTCAAAACGATGAAGGAAACCGGCTTGTCACAAAACTAAAAATTCGAAGACATCACATCCACCAACCCTCACTAAGCATTGGATAATGGTTTATCCCTTTTCGCAAAGAAGAGTCCTGTGTCCCAGTAGTGGGAACATTAAAAGGGTGATTATTCTTACGAGGTTTTATTAACCTAGCAGAAGATCGCTGTTCAAGAGGCTTTAAGATTATAGGGTCTGTTACAAAAAAAAAACTTTTTTGCAAAAAAAAACCGACTTCCAAAAAAAACACTAAAAAACTTATTTTTGCAAAAAAGTTTTTATTTTACCCCTTTTTGGTCATGGTATCACACACAAATCCTTGTCAAGTATCAATTTCGCAATTTCTTTTACTTGGATGACATTTTTTTCAGCTATTTTGATTTCAAAACCAAACTGCTGAACCGATTTTGATGAAATTTCTATGGGACCAATCGGGAAGTAGATCCATTCAGGTAAAAGATGAATTTTTCAAATCGGTTCATAAATGACGGAGATATGAGGTAACAAACACAAAAAAAAATCATACAACCGAATTGAGAACCTCCTCCTTTTTTTGAAGTCGGTTAATTAAGACATAACATAGAACACCACCGAAATGGTTTGCGAACGACAACATGCTAATCTACTACTCCCTGGCTCCTGCACTAAGCGATCCCTTGCGAGTAAACCACGCCGCCCCGCGCGCCGCGCCGCGCGCCGCTGTGGAGCGAGTGTGAATGGGACGGATAAAGCACCAATTAATTGGCGCACCGTGCGTGGGACGCGCGGGTGATACTGACTCTATAGACTGTGGTCATTCATCGTTCAATATTGGAACAATTAGGTAGAAAAGCATTATTCGATTTTAATTGCCCTATGTAGCAATTGATTTAGAGTATTGAGACCATGAACTATTATTTATTTTGGTGTACAATAAAGTATATTCTATTCTATTCTTTTTATAACTCAGGTTTTATAATACAGCTCGTGGCTAAATAATAACAGCCGCTCGGCTCGATCGTCAAGTTAAACCGCGCTTGCCTGGGTTGGTCCGTGGATGGGTGACCATCCATTACTTACCGAGTTTCCTCGGTGCCTCGGAAAGCACGTTAAGCCGTTGGTCCCGGCTGTCATTTGTAGATCTTTGACAGTCGTTACAGGTAGTCAGTGGCCCGAATATCTGACAACCAGTCTTACCAAGGGATATCGTATTACCCAGTACGAACTGGATTGTGAAGGTCAGATAGGCAGTTGCTCCATGTAAAATACTGGTATTCAGCTGCATCCGGTTAGACTGGAAGCCGACCTCAACATAGTTGGGAATAGGCTAGGCAAATGATGAGTGGAGGCCATCAATTAGCACGTGCTAATTACTAAGCTCATAGATAATTGTTATCAGTGCGTGGGAGAGCGCGGCAGTAGTCGGAACACATTCCTGTGATAACAATCAACAGGGCATGCCGAGGGATCGTTAAGAATGGGTGGAAAGGATCACACTAATAACAAACTAGCTGTTACCCGCGACTTCGTTCGCGAAATTTCGATGTGTCAGTGTAAGAAAAAAAATATATTATGTGCTATTCCAGATTATAATCGATCTCTATGCAAAATTTCATACAGATCCGTTCAGCCGTTCTGGCGTATTTGAGTAAGAAACATCATACATTTATCCACCCAAACTTTCGCAAATGCGCAAGTTCAAATAAAGAGTAAATCATGAAAATACTTAAAGAAGAACGGCAATCAATAAGGTGTTTATCGTTACCACTCGTTCGTCCTCCCAGTGATACGGACTAGTAGAATTTGGCTCTAAAATATTTTCTTCGAGAAGCTTTTCCACGTCGTTTTTAAAGAGCATTGGTGAGCAAATCAGACTTACTACCCACCTACCAACCACAAAATTGCACGCTTGTCTGGTTTGAGCATATGACCAAGGACTTGACTAAGATAAAGCCAATGCTACGGCTCTCATCTTTATCCTTCCCTCAACCTATCCAATTTGGAGTCGACGTAACACGTTTTGTTCTTCCATTCTCAAGCTAAGATTCGCTCCGCTTTCTGTCATATCATCCCTACAGACTTCACCCATCATTTTTTTGGCCGATGCTACCTCTAAAAGAACAGTCTCGACTCTGAAACAGTCAGTGCCTTCCTTGACATTCTCATCTTTGTTTAGACTAATCCTTCTGCCCCTCTCGCTACACATCCTACCGTATTACAAGCCCAGTCTCGACAGTTTCAGGCGCCTGCCGCACGTCAGACACTAGACCCGCTGAGTTACAGCGTCACCTTCATTACCATACAACTGGATACTAGGGATTTATTAACGTGAGTGACAGCTCGAGATGTATGGCTGTGAGCGATTGTGGAATAGTCGATATATGTAGAGGTGTCGTGGCAGCGCCATGCGTCATGCGTTTTGGGAAAGGTGTATAGAACATAATATTTAACTAGGTAATAAATTAGGCAAAGAAGAACAATTTTGAGCATGAATCTATTACAGTAGAGGAAGATAAATCTTGCAGCTTTTGGTATGGGCATGTGATGCGGAGGAATGAGGAAAATGTGTTGAAAGCATCAAATTTCGAATTTAGAATAGGGAAAGACATAATAAACGATGGGTGGACTGTGTGAAGGATGATATAATTACTAGAAAGGAGGTGACTGCTGAGATGACGATTAAAAGGGAAGTATGGAAGCGCATCATGTTGTGCTGACCTCAAATAGATTGGGATAAGGGCAGGTGAATGATGATTAAGTTCTATGTATCACGATTTTGATGCCTAAAATAAAAGCACCCTACAGTCATGGCGTGGGTAACACCGGTATCGCGATTAATGGCGCGATTGTAGCAAGTTATGTCTCCTGTCGGTTTGTCGAGCGATTTTTGCATCGATATCGAACTGAGTAGTAGCTACAACCGTTCTCATTTATCTTCATATCAATATGTCAGAAACTGACTAATGTACCAGGAGCGCAGAAACCTAAACGAATGTTACGAAACACTGGACCATGGCTGAGCCGAGTGATGTAAAGGATCATAAATATTATGAGAATTGAAAACCACTATCTTGACATCACATCAGCTGTTAGATTCGTATTTATTAGTTAATCGAAAAATTATATGGGTGTTCAAGCGTAGAATTACAGTTTTTGATTCGGCAGCGGTATTATTACTTTGATTTTGGGTAAGGAGTAAGGACAGAAGGAGTGTTACACACTTACTAAGAATACTTCGGATGAACGAACCATTAATTTGTCGACATCAATATTTATTAGCTACTTGTTCATTGTAATAGCCCCACCGGCTAAATTAATGGGATCCATAGGAAACAATTTTATTTCAGCTGTGCTAAGAATTTGCCAGCAGGAAAACTCAATAAAACTTAGTTCTATTCTATGTCATATCAAACACATTGAACTAACGAGGGAAGTGGAGTGAATGGAGAAATACGGCATAAGAGGCAAGGCGCATGACTGGCTTAAAAGTTATTTATCGAGTCGGCAGCAAAGGACAGTAGTATCAAAAATTGAGAATAACACAAAAAAACACACAGTTCAGAGTTAAAATTGAATAGTTGTGGTGTTCCCTAGGGAAGCGTATTAGGGCCTCCATTATTTATAATAAATTACTTTTGTAAGCGCGTAAAACATGATTGTACACTATTTGCTGATGACACTACTCTCACAATAAAATCTTCAAATAGGATTGAACTAGAAAGGGACACTAACAATGAAATACTTCAAGCAATGAAATGGCTGGAATCTAATCATTTACGTGTAAATATTGAACAAAACAAAGTTAGTATAATTTAAAACATACAATTCTTTGGTAAAACCACCTGAAATACACTACAATAATTCAATTTTGAAACCCGTACCTTCAATCATATTCTTGGGAATAATTATTGACGAAAAATTAAATTGGAAAGAACATGTAAAAAGAGTCTGCACTCAACTCAACAAATTTGTGTTATCGTATCACACACAAATCCTTGTAAGTATCAATTTCGCATTTTTTTTTTACTTGGATGACATATTTCTTCCAGCTATTTTGATAAAAACCAAACTACTGAACCAATTTTGATGAAATTTCTATGGGACTAATCGGAAAGTATACCCTTTTAGATAAAAGAAGATTTTTTGAAATCGGTTAATAAATGACGAAGATATGAGGTAACAGACACAAAAAAATACAACCGAATTGAGAACCTCCTCCTTTTTTTGAAGTCGGTTAAAAACATTGTTGCTCTCCAAATCATAATTATCGATAGAAGGTAAAGTATCATTACTATTTAATTGTTAAAACAATGGACTATAAAATTTTATGTCTTTACATAAAGACATTTACTATTTTTCCACAACTTATTGTGTACTGTTCTTTCTACAATTTATTTGACTTAAAAATTTCTGAATCATAATTATACAGTTAAATTTAAGTGTCACAATAAATTACTGACAGTAACCATTAAATTGTTGTAGAATTAAATTGTACGACACGATCACTTCAAATAACTTGTCTATGGAGTCTGACGATCCTCCCTCTACCCTTATAAGTGAACGAATCGTGAACGAGACATTATTATTGTTACAATGCGAACCAGCCCTAATCATAGAGCGCACTGCACCTCCCACGATTTGTACCTATGTAGCCAGCGCTCGGGCCAGTTAGTGTTGATAGATTGGGGATATTTCTCCTTTTATTGGAGAACAATTTCATTTTAGAAGAATTTTGGGGAAAATTCAATTCTTGAAGAAAATGTTGGTGATCTCCAAGGATAGATAGAACAACAATACAAAATTTAAGAAACCACGACACATAATACAGCCTTATTCGTAATTTGTAATCATAACTTGCGTATAATAAGCCATTGCATGGTGTCGTGCGTGAGCTCCGGCAATACAAACGCTGTCACAAAATTCGATACCTTTAGTGAATGAACATATTATGTAGGTCTATATGTCTCCAATTGTCTAATGTCCTGTTTGTAAAGAGAATGGAGAGAAAAGTTGAAAACCGTTACATTTCTTTTTTTCTTCTAACAATTTTTGAGGGAAAAAATAATTGAAGTTGGGGAAAATTCAGACACTCGCTCTAGCAACCATAGCCTGGGCCGCAGTCGTACTCATCTCATTAAACGAGTTCAATCCGAGCGAGTTAATGAGTGGCTCGAATTCATTTATGCAAATGAAACGATTCGTAATTTTTACTGAATTGATGTAAAAGTCAATAAAATTGCGATGAAGTATGTCACTAATGAGAGAACGGCGGATCATTAACGTTGTGTTAATGAACGCGAGTCGAATGGCTTTCATTTGTCGATGCATTCCCAGGTGGTGTTTGATGTTAACGTCGATATTGACGGCTTTGTGTACTGTGGTATATTGATGTAGAATAACTGAATGTGTTAAGCGGATCCACTGTTAAAAGGTGTTAGATATAACAACCTTATTGGGCCAACCTTTGTGTTCACCTAGTTCTTCGGGACATCTTCAAACGGTTGGTCTTCCAAGAACCAGAGGGCTGTTCTTCGAAGGCTATTCTTAGGCCACAGAATCAGCATTGCCATTCAAAGTGGCAATGCTGCCAATCTTTTTGGCACTGTTCCTAGTGACAGCGATGCGGAAAATTTATTTAATGCCTCATGATTCTTCTCTTTTGATTGTTTCCTCCCTTTCGATACGGTTACCAATCTTTTATTAGTTATTTGAATCGTAGTAGCTTGTAAATAATGTAATTTATTTCCCTGTAAATAAACTGTGTTCTCGATTACTTCAAATCTCGGGAAACATTTTTCCTAATCAACATCCATGCAGAATGTTACAGATAACAGAAGTCACTTCGTAAGTCCATCGAATCAATTCCGAACGGAGCTTTGCTCAATGTTGCGCTAATTAAAATATTTTCCTGCAGACATAAGTTCTAATTAGACCTAATACGGCAAGGAACCACGTTCACTCAGACTCAGAAAATGTAGCGAACATACGTGGACAACCGCGGAACCACAGAATAACTATTAAAGACAGAGGTTCAATGCTTTAGTTTTGATCGAAGAGTGTCCAAAGAGTTTATTGCCAGTTGTTTTCTCCATAGAGATCTACATTTTGAAATGCGCAACTAGTTGCAACTTTTTGATTGAATGACCGATTCCTTGACAATTGTGAAGTGTCTCCTTTAATTGATGTAAAGGCTTCTGTATTTGAATTCACATAATTGTCAAATACATAACATAACATCACGCTTGTAACCCCCGAAGGGTTAGGCAGAGGTACATATACCCAATAGTTCGCCAGTAATGTTTAAGTCCCATGTAATAGGAAACCAACAGGGCAAATACATGATTAATACTTTTCACCATAATCAGCCCGTAATGTACCCACAGCTGAAACACAGGCCTCCTCTCCATGCGAGGGAATGGAATGAAATCCATCACGTGTGCCCCGTGCGGGTTGGTAGAGGTCACGTGTGTTTGATTTTTTTGGATTCAGGACACGCCGGTTTCCTCACGATATTTACCTTCGCCGTTTTAAGAGCAGTGGTAATGAAACAAATTACACAAACTCACGACCTACGACCGTAAGTCGAAGCCAATACCACTGGGCCACCACTGCTCTATGTTTTAATTGGTCCTAAAGTTAATGTAAAACAAACACTTAAATCACTATTTCATGTACCCATTTGTATTTCATTAGCTCCTCCCATTTTTATGTATAAACACGCCCACACTGGCCAACTGCATTAGTCTGTGAGAGACATTTCATTAGCAATCATTTATTTATTCTCGATTTCACTCACTGTCTGCCAATCAGTGTTACTTTCCCACCGTCGATCACAAGTCATTGCTGATACACTAATGAACTGCACACCCACACTATTAAAACTTCTATTTTTATAATGCGATAGAGCTGCATTTCCCGTGAGCTTGTGACGCAGGTCATTTTTCATTAATATGTCGTCGGTAATACACGGAGGCTATTATCGCGTCGGCGCGACTTCAGGTGCTAATTCGTGCGACGACCCACGCCGTCTGCTGTGCGACACCGCACGACACCGCGCCGCGTCGCGACGCGACGTTACAATCATCATTTGTCTATTTTTAACCGACTTCTAAAAAAGGACGAGGTTATGTGTTTGGCTATCATGTTTTTTTTTCAATCTATGCGCATTGATGTCAACGTTATTACTAGGCCGATTGACGTGGCTCTTTTTATATTTGGTAGAAGAATCCTGCGGGTTGGTCCTTTATAAAATTTTATTCACTTTGCTTGAGCAGTTTACGAGTTAACTCGTTTAAAACGTATTTTTTTCTTCCTGGGCAATGTTGATGACATGATGATAATATTATCATAATAAGTTTTAGTTACAATGTATAATATGACAAGAACTTTGTGTAGAAAGAACAAACTTAAAGAAGACTTATGTGTAAATGTTTGCATGCCTAATGGTAAAACATGGCTTAGCTTTGATATTTATAACAACTGTTGTGTATTACCCATATTTGCAAAATAAAATTATATTCAATTCTATTCTATAAATAACACAACTAAAAAGGGTCAAATAAAAAACTTTTTTCTGCAAAAAAAAATAACCGACTAGTAAAAAAACGTGAAAAATTACAACTCGGTAACCGGGTAATAGATACCCTTTGGTAAGACTGGTTCACAGCCTTTCTGGTTCTAACTATGTACTTGTAACCACTGCAAAGGCACGAAGGAGCTTGATATATGATGGATGCATTATCCATGCACGGACCAAGCTCGGCAAGCGTAGCTTAACTTTCGATCGAGACGTGCGGCCGATGTTACCAAACCCAGTAAGCTAGCTCCTCGACTGTGCGAACAATACCTTATTAATCACGTACTCAAATACACCGCAGTGATAATTTGCGATGACAATACACAAGTACAGTCTACAGACAGATATACAGTTTGTTAGAAAACGTGTTAATTCCTGTGATTGCTTTGAAAGTGAAATGTTACGGGTGACGGGCAGGCTGTATTAATTATAATGATTAACGGTTACATGTGAATATTACTCATAGAGCCATGGTACTATATGCGTTCAGCGCTAATTTGAGAACCTAATTCGAGCTCAAGATATATTTTGAGCCAGAAAATTAATGAAATTTCAGTGAAAGCAGTATATTATGTTACTTTTGTAATATATGTGTGTCCAACAGCATAATGAGCATAAGCAAGTAACAGGTAGTCAGTGGCCCGAAAGTTGACAACCAGTCTTATCCAAGGGTAACCTATTACCCAATCCCAACTAGGTTGTGGAGGTCAGATAGGCAGTCGCTTCATGTAAAATACTGCTGATTCCAGTTAGACTGGAAGCCGACCCCAACATAGTTGGGAAAAACTTTTTTGCAAAAAAATGACCTTGTGGAAAATAACTTTACTTGTGGAAGTCGGCGGCAAAAAGTCAATGAAACAAACAAAATTCACCAACTTTCGAAAGTAAAGTTATTTTCCACTTTTTAGTGTTTTTTGGAAGTCGGTTATTTTTTTTCAAAAAATTCATATTTTTCCTTTTTCAGTTGGGGTATCTCACACAAACTCTTCTCAAGTAACAATTTACATTGTAAATATCCAAATCGCTTCAAGTGTGCCTATAAAATTTGAAGAGTTCCTTCGATTTCTCTAGGATCCCATTATCAGATCCTGACCTGATGACTATGGGACCACCTGGGAAGTATATATACCCTTTCAAAGAAAAAAGGAATTTTCCAAATCGATTCAGGCGTCTTCGAGTAATCGGGGAACATACATAAAAAATTAAAAAAGCGTCCGACGAATTGAGAACCTCCTCCTTTTTTTAAAATTTTTAATTAAAAGGGCAGGCAGATGATAGAGAATAATGACAATTACTTACATATACTCATAGGAATTTGATTAGTATGTAAGGATCGTAGCAGGTGGCTCTGTGGTTTCTGCCTACCCCCATGGGAAAAAGTTGATGCAGTTGACACGGGAATATGGATTACATAGAAGCCACTACAATAGCTCCATCATCAAACTATAATGATATTTACGCAAGTACTCATATTCAGCTCATGTCACGCTAACATTACCACTCGCTATGTTCGTCGGACAGGAAGCGTGTTTGTTTGTTTGCTCACTGTGTAATTGCGGGTCGTCTGCGCGGAAGCACGCTCCGTCGCGGCCTGCAGTGTGTGACCAGTGTGAACAGAGGTTAATGTGCATTGAATTATCGTGGACAATCGTTGCGGATATTACGGTTTAATTATGTCATGCAGTCATCTTTTCGAATTCATTAAACTGCAGTCTGCTACTGGGAATTCTTTTACCGATGTTCTCAAGTTAAAGAGCCGACGAACGGCCCTGGTTTTTTTGGCCTGACCCAGGTCACCACTCGGCCAAAAGTTTGCTCCATCGGCCATATTCTACTGTGCATAATGCATTATCAGCCTAAAATGTGTTGTGATGTATGAGAGTATTGGTATATGTCACAAGTCTTCGAATTTTTATTCTAGAACAAGCTGGTTTCCTCTCGATGTTTTCCTTCACCGTTTTGAGAGCAGAGTGTGATGAAATTAATAACACGATTTAACGCGCCTGCCTGGGTTTGAACTCGTAAGTCGTGGCCATTATCACTGGGCCACCGATTACCTCATCTCCTCCTGTACAAACGAGTAACGTGATCCTCCTTGTTGACAGACTAGCGGTGTGCGGTGGGTCGCTGGGCGCGGCGCTGGTGTGCGCGCGCGCGCCGGGCCTCACGGAGCGGCAGCGCACCATGTGCCGCCAGGCGCCCGCCGCCATCGCCGCCATCGGGGATGGACTCAGGTAACCACCAAACATTCCCAATACTCAAGTTGGCAGCAGCAAACGTAATTTGGCTAAATAGAGTATCATTAATTCGAAGCTAACTACATAGATCTACAGCTTTTTATATAAGAATCAAGTTTGCGACCTTACTAAGGCTTTTGATTATGTTGATCACAATACGCTGAATTCTAAAAACTAGGGTAGAGCGGTACGAAAGCTGTGGAAGGCTTATGCAGCACCAATTAACATTAAAGTTAGGAATTGTTGAATAACTGTTAGGAATTCCTTATAAAAAATGGTGTGCCTCAGGGTTTGTTGGCTGTGCATATTCGAAAGTCACGGGACTAAATTAGTATCCCTTAAAGTACAACCGGAAACATGATATTATAAAAGCATAATAGGATGAAGAGAAGATTTCCACCTGAAGCGTAAAATTAATTTGAGCTGTGAATTGATTTAAATAAAGTGGAAGACAGAAATAAGCACCTACTAATAACCGTAGCGTGGCGTAAAGATTACACCTTTCGATAAACCGATTAGCGATTTATTGCCCAGTTATACTATTAATCGGAACTAATTCACGATCAGTAAATATCCTCTATAAAGTATACCTCACAGGTCTTAACTATCCTCAATTCGACTTCACAGAAGACACACGACAGAAGTTACGATAGGATAGGTTTTAGATTCTGGTTTAGCCATCTATGAATGATCCCAATAACTGTAATGGAATCGTATAACCCCAGATGTCTGTTATGCAAGAAGTCAGAGGTAAGAAGGTAAAAGGTACATCTGTAAATTTTTTGTCTACCTTATGGAAACCATATTTTAAAAATACATCATCAAAATATCGGCTGTCCTTCAATAATCCTATGCAAGTACTGAGTACTACATACATAATTATGTAGGTATAACTATAGCCACCTCGGTTGGAGCCCCGTTAATACCGCCTCAACAGGTAGTCATCAATTATCAACTCGTAACTGGACCTTCAGAAGGTCACTAAACATCCTTAAGGTCATGTCACATGGAAAGCGGAACGACGCCGAGACATTTTACATTTTCATTTTAAAATTGTGTAATTTTCTCAATTTTTTTCATCACCACCACATAAAACTGAGTAGAAAATCATCGTGATGAAATCGGCATGACCTAGCACCAAGATTTTGAAGAGATGCAACATCTACCAACCGGCACTGGACCCGCGTGGCGGATTACAGCCCACTCTCATAGGAGGCACGTGTCTCAGCAGTGGGATCGTTATAGGCAGATTATGCTAAAGCGCAATGAAGGTTCCGCACATAACGACTGTTCTCAAAACTATATTTGAATCTAACAAGTTTTGTAACTTGTTTTACACTTCGTTCCGCATTCGCCTCGCTTTCTGTGTGGTTCTCAACATAGTGACAATGACTTCACAAATCCGTGACAATAAAGCGACTAACATTTATACAAACATGTACATTATTCATTTGAGCTGGAATTGTACTGTACAAACTGGGAAACGCGTCGGATTTGTAGGTCACAATCAATTTGAAATCAGTGTTTGGTTTTAAACCTGTTAACCTAGATAGGTTTGTTGTAACATCGGTGTTTACTTCCGCTTTTTTTATCAAGAATTTATAGCTGATCTTCTTTCAGCTGATAGCCCATAATACTTTTAACTTAACACACGTATACAGTGTTCAGGAGGGCCGAGATTATATCTTGGCTATGTGTAAGTGCTATATGTAGGGAAACTAGCCTAAAGCCATTAACAAATAAAAAAATAGCTTCCTTCTCCTTTTCTTTAATTAAATTTTTACGTTGAAAATTATATTTCATATTTTGTCATACTTCAATTTGTTAGGTATAGCTCTGTTTAGATCGTGAAATCATTTTCGACAATCATTTGTTTAATTTCATCTCCCCAACGTTCTCAGAGCCTATACTGACTTCGGGCTGCAGTTGAAAGATTCTTTATGGTATCCTATGTTTATTTACACTTCTGTATTAATAATTATTGTTATGTCAGGATGGCGTACGCGGAGTGCCGGCTGCAGCTGGCGGGGCGCCGCTGGAACTGCTCCGGCGTCGGAGACGGCACCCACTTCGGACACGTCATGCCCATGGGTAAGACCATCATCAGCATTATAGGCAACCTTGTTCCACCCACTCCTCATTATAGCCCTCCTCCCTTTAGCGTCGTGATTCCTTGGTCTACGGAACTCTCAGTCGGGTCTAAGACCATCATGTCATTGAGATGGAATGTTTGTGCGTCATGGGTTCGTCGAATCCAGGCAGGAGCGTGACTTAGTGTTATTTCTTAAATTACCACTGCTATCAAAACTGACATATCCTAGCACCAAAAAATCGATTATATGTGACATCTACCGACCCGCCTTGACTTGCATGGTAGATTTTGGCCCAATCGCTCTCACAAAGACGAGGCTGGTTTTCCAACAGTGGAAACATTGTAGACTGATTATGTGAGACGGAAAGTGTTATCTGCACATAGTCTTGCTGGGAGCTCTAAAATGAAACCCTCAAAACATTTGACAAAAGTAGCGAAAACAAAAATGTTAGGTTGTAAACACAAATGTAAACACAACAGAATGTTTAACATTGTAATTTAAGAGACCACCCAAATACTTACGTATGATCGGAAGCTTTACGATTATTTGAAAGCAGTCAATAATTCAAGGATTGAATCTAGGACAAACCAGTTCTGTTTATAGTAATAAGTAAACTATAGTATCGAACAGAAACAAAAGCTCAGGGTGATGTCATCGCGGCCATTCGTCTCATTCGGAAGAGCCGATACAAAGCCGATTAACTTCTACTAATAATACTTTAGTAATAAAGTATTATTAGAGTTCGTTTTACTTTGATGACTTCTCAACAGATCATATTTTATTTATGATAAATTAATCGATATAGAGGATGTCGGAAAGATAACATCACGCCTGTAATGCCGGAAGGAATAGACAGTGGTGTACTAGACAGAGACGTAGGTACCTGCCTGTAATGCACGTACATTTCGCCAGTTATGTTCAAGTTTCATGAAATCGGAGGCGAGCCTATTGTCATTAACTGGGCACAAATACAGACTCCGTGGCTGCCAGTGAGAAATTCCTGATGGAAAAACTCAGTAACACTTTGCCCGGCTTGGAAAGCGAACCCAGGGCCTGATGCTCAGAAGTAGCGATTGCGACCACTAGAGCGAGGCTGTCAAAGAGAGATAGTATTCTAAATTCATGAAGCGCAAATTGTATCTAGTCGAAAGACATTGTTGGCAATAATATTGAATGACAAAATTGAGTTTGTTGACAAGTTTCGTCATCAATATAGAAATTATTATCAAATTACAAAATCATAGACAAAATTTATCGTCAACATCATACAAATCTGTGGACACCAGAGACAATAGATAATTTTAATCTTTGACCTATCGCGAGTAGCTGCTATTGTAACATTGTTATTGTCGTGAGGTATCGTGCTATATAAGCGCGAGACAAATTAATGATCTGTACGATACGGTAATATTATTAAACTATTAGATTAATGATAGCCGATCGACGCACGATTACATATTATTATACAAGCTGGTATTATCCGATAATCTCAACGAGGACTTATTAACTACAAATTGATTAATAGTTTCCTCTGAACTCTCATAAATAACTAAAGCTTCTTATAATAAATACAGATGCTAACTTAAGTGGACGATATGCTGTTGCCTTCATTAGTTTCGGTGATTTAGGTATAACAGAAGCTGGATTATTTATTGTTGAATTGAACACAGGATAGTCAATGCTGAAAAAAAGTTGACTTTAGCGCGAACGACAACTCGTGAGCTCTAAAAATCATTCTGCAAAAGTTATCGTAGAAAGCTGGTAAAAGCCTGCTTGCGGGTCTTTACTTCCTCGATTTTAGGAATCATTATTATGTTTCACGAATCCTTTTTATATTAAGTTATACTCTTCCTCTTTGTTTTGTTATAAGTTTTTTGCTAATCGGTAAGTACAAGCTTCATAGTAAACTAGCTGACCCACGCAACTTCGTCTGCGTAACATTTTTGATTTAATTGATGCTCTGCTCATATTCCTCGCAGTGTGATGTTACATAGATAAATGAACTATGCAACACTTAAAGAATTTTTCAATTCAAAACCAGTAGTTCCTGAGATAAGCTCGTTCAACCAAACAAACAAACTCTTCAACTTTATAATATTAGTATAGACTAAACAAATTAAATATAGTATGATTCAACGAGCATGCATGACCTCCAGGCTCGTGGCGTCGTGTGTATCGCCTCCCTCACAGTGCTGAACGCATCCGATACTCGATGATTTATCCACAGCTGTCCGCGACTCTGCATTCCTAGTTATTACGATGGTCAATGATGTAACATGCTTACAGAATATTATGTAGATCATCTTCATTCATTTTGTTGGAGTTTAAATGGAAATTGGAAATCTATATATTGAAATGCTACTCTGTTTTCTTTTTGCGTTTACCTTGTCGCAAGTTATTTGAGGCCGATACGAAATGCTCTTCTTCATTTATGTTTTCATTAATTTGTATTATCATCGGCTGAATCCATCTTACTTTTTTTTGGTAACCCTTTACCTGTCCATCTATGTATTAACAGTCATCACTCTATTAGTTACATGCGTTTTATAAAGTATGATCCTAATAGCCATATTACTACCAAGCTTTCAAGTGACTGATTGAAATGAAACTGTATCGCGAACTCACAATATCCTTAGTGATCGCAAAGGTCACAATCAGTAAATCCAGTACAAATCCAGAAAGCAAGAGCAATGTGAACCAAACTACTTTTTGTCATTTACAAATGGTACCTGTATATTATAATGGCTGGGTTTTTGTCTGCGCCTCGTCTGGCTGACCGGCTCGCGAGGGGAATGGCCGCTACATGAATATTAATACAGTAATTGGCCGCCACCAAACAATCATATTTATATCCAAAACTCGCGATCGATATCTTGAAATATTGCCATTTAAGTGTCCCAACGTGCGATAAGCAACGAATAGATTTAGAACGGACTATGCTAATGTCGAGACTGTGGCGGTAAATTAATAGATTTTATTACTTTACAATATGTGGAATGTAAACTTTACTACCGAAACATTTAAAATAAACAGACAGACGAACCATTCATGTTTTTATAACGATAACAAGGATTAATTTGTTATACTCGTTATAGAAATTTCAATACGTTAATTGGATGTAATAAATTAGTTTGGAACATAAACGCATAAACATTGATGAGCTTGAGTTGTTTATGGTGGACGCACCCAAATAATTGTATATTAATAACACGATTAATATTAATCGTGTTTATTAATAAAATGCGAATGTTTCACTAATCAATTCATGGAGGACAAGTCAAGAATAAATTCGTCATCAATGCCAGTGCACTCACTGCAGAAACAGAACACATGGATTCATTATATGTATTATAAAACAAAAAAATGCTACTCCAACATGCAGAATCTGATCATGTATTTGGATCCAATTCACTCATGAAAGTTACTAAATATGAGACTGTAATAGAAGTAAAGGTTACAACAATAAAAAGAGTAACTATGGAAAAATAACCTCCAAAGAAAAGACAGTGAAGGACAACTTGACTTTTATAATTTACAGGAGAGAGAGAAAAGTATTGTTAATGGATAAGAGAGATTTAAACGTCCGGTTTCAAATAAAGAACTCCGAAGCCTAAAGCAGATACAGCGCCATTGGCAATTAAGAGTTCACTTTGTACATTTATTTAATCCAATTTGAGACTGATGAAAATACAAATTTCTTTACTCCAATTGTATCTTCTCTGCCACTAGACCAATCAGAAACCAATAAAAATACAACGAAATTAACGAAAGTTAAATAAAAGCGTCAATTCCTGCCGTTGCCGGTATCACACCCACAGCCCCGCGAGATATATGCCCCATGCGTAATTGAGCGACGCCACGTTGCATAACGAGAGCCTGTTCACACCCCACGGGACGGGCTGTTAGCACATGCGTCCTTCATGAAAATGTATCAATAATAACCTTTGGTATAAGAATCATCAGTCTACGAGTATAACATTCCCATTGCTGGGATACAGGCCTCCGCTTTGTGAAGGGAGTGGGTTGTAATCCAACACGCCCAGTTCGGGTTGGTAGGTGTCACAAGATGTCTTCGATTTTTTTAGCTTTAGGACATGCCGGTTTCCTGACGATGGTTTCCTTCACCGTTTGTGCAAAGGCTGTAGACAAACGCGGTCGTGACGTTTAGTGCACTCGTCGTGCATTGCGCGACGCGCAACGTGGGAGGAGCTTTATTGTCTTAGAGTTGGGCACCAATTAGGAAGTCTTCAATAGCACCGTCATTTGTTACTCGTTCAGGTAAACTGGTGAAGTTTATTGCGACAATACGCTTTCGGAATTACCGGGGCTAGCAGTAAACTTGGATTCTAGGATAGCTGCAAATGTAGAAAAAACAATTGTTGAAAATTCATTGTTCTCTATCCATTGTGGCTAAAGAATTAATTAAGCCAATAAATCGCTCAAGATTGAGTCAATTTCCATCAGTCCACTACGTCTTCTGCCAATACTTAGTTTGCCTTAAATACTAATACTGCCATCATAATATAGAGAACACAGGAACTTAATTAAGTTACTGTTATTTATTAACTAGGACATTATGGTAAGCCCGCGACTTTAAACTTCTTAGTATTGAGTTCAACAAATTTTGTTGGGGACAATTACGACCTGGCCCAATCAGATCGTGTCGTGTTGTGTTAACATCAGTATTTACCGTCACATCGTCAGTCTGTCGAACGTCGTCACACGTCAATTAAACAACGCTTGTTTACTTTTTGTAAAGCTAGTTAATTGTGTTGAGCTCTACAGCAGGTGAACTGTAGACTGTAAAGCAACCTGTGTCGAATAAAAGTTCCAACCGAGAACTGTACGTAAGAAATATGATAGCAATCGTGAGGAACTCAGCATTAGCACTCGATTTCGAACGCAAAGCCCTGTGCGGTCTTTTTCGCATGAAACACTTAACGGCGCACATTGGTTCAAGGGCGGAAAAAAGTCCTTTGTTTCGACCTTGTTTAAAATGTCTACAATTTGGTACACACATACTAGAATGTTAGTAGAAACAAGTCCTAAAATTAATACAGATAAATAATTATACAGTATTTAATTATATAATGCCAAAGTAGGTTGATCGAGAATTAACAAATTTCGTGCAAAAAATATTGTTATTTCAAGTATGAATAGAACCTAAATACTATAATTATCAACTTTTATTTTTAGTTTAGTAATAAGTTTATTCTGTGTATTAATAAAATATGTAAACATAATGTTATGATATAATGAATAATTACTTGCTATTACATTTTTAGTGAAGAAGGTCATTTGGGACCTTTTGTTTTCAATCATGAGATCATAACTAATCTCCGTTATCGACCGATGCGTAATAATATACTTTCGGAGATTAATTAGACCCTATAGATTAAGAATACATCAGTTTTGGCTGCGATAACCTGCGATCTTGGAAATACCAGGTCATTAACTAATGACGCTCTGTAATTAAGAAAAAGTGCATTATATTAATAAGTGTTTCTAATGAGGGTAATTAACACTTTATCATGTCGTGTAAGTATAAATAGCATTGAACGGTAGTTTTAACTTCACCCCGTCCGATCACTATGTACGGCAAGCCTATCCCTTGGGAGAAGCAAGCCAAATACTTAGGAGTCATACTTGACCAACACCTGTCCTTCGGGGCACATATCAAAGCAGCTCGCGACCGAGCTGCCTTCGCTATGAGTAGGCTTCATTTCATGATAGCGGCTAAGAGCAAGTTGTCACTTAAGTGCAAGTTGCGTCTCTATACCGCAGTGATCCGTCCCATCATGTCGTACGCTTGTGTTGTGTTCGCACATACCAAGCCTCGCTATATCCACAGGATGCAGACGCTCCAAAACCGATACTTACGTAGGGTCACGGGTGCCCCGTTTTACGTACGTAACGAACGTCTCCACGTAGACCTTAGGATGCCCACCTTATTGCAGTTCATGAAACGCCTCACCAAGCGTTTCTTCGATCGTGCAATAAAACATCGTAATCCCCTGATCGCATCGGCCGCCCGATACGACCCCTCGCGTATCAGTCAGGTTCGCCGTCCAAGGCACACACTCGTAACTCCCGACGACGCTATCACTCTCCTCCAGGAGAGCCGTAGAGAAACTAGTACGCTCCTCAAGCGTATACCCCGGTTCAAACCGCCGTATTTCCGCCCTCGCCGTCGAGGTCCGTCGCGACGTCCCGGTAATTGCCCTCCCCGACCCTTGCTCGAGCCAGCCCGCGTTGCTGAGCCAGTAGTTCTAAACCAGCCCCTAATTAATTCCACTCAGATCCAGCCTGTCCCCTTGCTGCCCTCCCCCAGCGACGCCCTAAGCCGAGGTCCGAGCCCCACAGGGGGCGCCCTTAGCGTGTAGTCGCTTAGTTTGTAAGTTTTTTGCCCTGGCTGGAGGCCTTAAATTCAAGGCATCCACAGGATAGTCCGGTTGAGCAGACGACAACCTCCTAGGTTGAACTGCGAGATGCCATTCACAAAAAAAAAAAAGTTTTAACTTCACTTACAAGTATTTTCTCTTACGATAACAGTGTTATTATAGTGATGGATAGCTTTACTATTGCCTATGCCGATTTAGTCGAAATCATAATATCAAGTAATCGTGAGATACATAAATGCCTCGAAAATTTAAAACATATGTATCCACAGCTTACAGAAAGTGTTTGGAAGCAAGTATATGAAAAGTTGAGTCGTAATTTTCTACCCGTATTTACGAAAAAGTGGCAAACTGCAGCGAGAAATAAAAATGCTTTTATGGCAAAAAATGAACAGTGGCTGAAAAATATTTTTACCGTTGAGACATCTTCGGTGCAAGCTGATATGGTGAGTTGTGACAGTAATGTTCCAGGGCCATCAAAACGCTTTCATAGTGGACGACCAGAGAAATCATTTGATGAATGTTGCGATCGAACAAAGCGATATAAAGTCAAAAGATTGTGTGAAAGTGTCCCTGAAGAAATGATTAAGAAAGCTGCCTCTAAGGTACTCGTACAAGAAGAATCATCGGATACTATCAAGTTTACTCCAGAAAAAGCGTTGGCATTATTACTTGATGCATCACTTTCGAAACATCAATATCAAGTACTGAGAAATGCAGCAAAAAGTATTGGGTGTGATATTTTTCCTGATTATCATAAAGTACTTGAAGCAAAAAGGCAATGCTACCCCACGGATATTGATGTAACGGAAAGCTACGCTTGTGTAGGTTTGCAGTCATTACTGGACCACACAACCAAAAGACTATTTGAAGTAATGTCTGAAGACGACCTTACACAGATTAGTGTAAATTCAACATTTTTACACAAGTGGGGATGTGACGGATCATCAGGTCATGCTGAGTACAAACAGTACGTTAGCCTGTACAGCTGGTATAATATGCCAAATACAGTGCATAAAATCTTGTTGCATGGCAAAGAAATAATAAGTGTTGCTGCCTTACCTATTGGGATGTTATCTGAGGAAGCTCAAGAAGCGCGAAATAAAGATTACCGCAATTATAGGTTAGGTCATTCAAGAAAATGTTCTCGTCTATCATGTAATGAAGATGTAATGAATATGCTCTTAGCTACCTCAGATCCCCTTATCAACAGTTTACGTGCAGTGCCGAATAAAAAATACTATCCTCTTCATGATGATGCCTAAGCTTTATTAGTGGATAGCACCCATCTCTAAAACGTTGTCTTCTCTATTTATTATTTAGTTTATTAAAATTTATTTATATAGAAATGCTTAAAGACTGTATATTATGCATAATATTTATAATTGAATTCATGTGAAAAAATATCACGCCGTTTTTTTTTTTAAAATATCACGGGTAATTAAATTAAAAAAAAATACGTATTATATCTTTCTCTTTGTATACTGGTACACTCATTATATCATTTTAATAAAGTATTATGAAGAAACGCAACGTCTTTTCATTTAAAAATGATATTTTCCGCATGCCCGTACTACCTGCACCACTGTGCGGCGCACTAATAGAGATGAGCCAGACAGGCGCAGTGAGATCACGACGAACTAAACAAGTGATTATCGCTTTCAAAGCGATATAAGTTTTTAAACTGAAAAAGTCACTAATACTATAATAATTAACACTTACAACGGGATATTTACCATGTTTGTTACTTGTAATGAGTTCCCGATATTTCAGCACTTTTGCAAGAGCCATACTCATGGATAAACTGAAGTTATTGCGGGTCGGTGTTTATGAGCAGACACAACGATCTAGCGGCTCTGAGCGCGCAAAACGTATGTATAAGAAAGAGGTCTTATACGTTTTACGCGCTCGGAGCCACTACCACTGTCACTCTCATCTCGATTCTGTTCCCGACACACGAAAGCGACTGTGGCTAACTTCGAACATTTTTCCAGAATCGGATTCCAGGCTCTTGAGAGTAGACACTCTCAAGAGCCTGGAACCCGATTCCCATCCTTCCGGTTGAAGTATTTTTTTTATATTTGGTACTCAATTGCCGCTCTTACAAGTCTAGGAACATAGTGGCGTTCTGTCGCTTTCAAAACGTTTCGTGTTTCTACAAAAACTTTTACACAGGATTGATAAGCTTTTCGTAGTACCTATATGTCAATCCAAAACATTTTTTGACCATTCCGTAACCGTTGTCGCTGTCTGAATGTCACTTTGCCTAGGCTCCAAGATGTCTTCCCGTCCGGTTCGCGAATTTCGGACTTCGGTTGGCCCGCTGTAAATCAATGCAAAAAATACAAAAGTCGTCAAAACTATACATGAAATCCCTTGTGCTAGCATGCATTGTGCATACAATCAAGGAGGATGACGCAGCAGTAGCCAGTAGTTGGATCACAGATAATAACAGCGTTTGCCACCTCAGTGTCAGCCCATGTTAGCGAGTTGTTGACTGGTGTTGTAGCAACATTTATGATAGTGACGAGTGCTTTGTTAGATTAAGATGTGACTTTATTGCTGGATTTATATTCAGAAGCGATGGAAGGCAATTTGTTTACATAGCTCTGACGTTCCAAAAGTAATTGAAGGTATCTGTAACTTTTCTTGTACTTTATTTATATCCACTAGTAAGTTTAACAAAAGGGTTGCATGACGGCGCCATACAGTCCCTTACCATATAAAAATTAATAAAACATTGATGACTTTTGGTGTTTCTCCCATTGAATTTGATTATTATCAATTCAACTCAAAGCATTTATTTCAATTAGACCTTTACAAACAATGTTGAATGTCAAAACACAAAAAAAAAACAAAGCTACAGTCCCAGACACAGGGCATAATAACTTGTGAAAATACTGTAGTTGCCCATTCCAAAGCGTAGATCTCTATTGAGAAGAAATGGGTAAGACACTCCATGGACACTGTTTTAAATCAATATATTGTTACAAAGTCTTGGTTACATCAATCGATTTGCCCATTGGCATAATAAGTCTTTTCTTGCCATTACGTTGCCATTTACATCGTACAATATGACAAGGTTCTACAAAGTAAGGTTAAGGTTTACAAAAACTGCACCCGTTTCGAAACGTGTGATAATATCACCACTCGTCGGAAATGTTATTATTTCCAAGAAAGCTCTCTTACGTAATCGTAGTTGAAATAATACCTTTAATTCTAATGCAACTAACACTTAGAGGCAGTTAAATGCTCGCACATTACCTCGTTCTGTCTGCGTTTAAACATCACATCTGCAGACCTCAAACCTGTCCATATCTGGCGCCTAACTATTACGCGTGTTAGGTTGGCTCCACATTTGTTTCGCTACAATGGCGAGCTTCTGTGATTCTTAGGCCTCGTGATGAATCACACACCCAATGTCAGAATTACATGACTTCCAACCACATTTAGCCTTGTCGGTGGTTCTTCTTCGTCGTATCGATGATAGTTGAGCTCGACTGGAATATTGCCATATCGAAAGAGGTATCAGTGACTTCGGACATCTCCCTCAAAATGCAGGTAGAGTTGCAGAAAAAGTAGGACAGGAAATCGGCCATCGTTTGTCTCAAACTGTGTTTCAATCTCTGCAGTCACACTTTGTTTCATCGGAACACCCTTATCGGATTTAGTTGTACCTGAAGCTGCCCGCCTGGTTCCGTAATCGGTTTAGAGGTTTCCAGGCGGACCACGATAGTTGGTGGCGCGGTGAGAGTTTTTCTGCAAGCTCAAAAGACCTAGTTGGATGGGTCACAAACGTAGACCTAGCTTTACTAAGCGTCGCTCACTTGGCGTACAGTTAGACATACTCAATGTTCCTCTGATTGCTGAGCAGTTGCACATTACAGCGGTGGTAATCATATCGAACCTGTTTGATAGTCGACGGAATGAGTGAACTAAGTCAATGAGGGATCGTGGAAAGGATTCCTTGAGAGTATTTTTTGAATAATATACTATAACAAATAATTCTATACTTATTATTTCCTTTATTTATTTTTCGAACTTATTAATTACATTTTTAAATATTTCTATATAAAATTCAAAATAAAAAAAAACATTTAAAAATCTATATTATTATTACAAAGAGATAAATTTTTGTATATTTGTAAGGTTGGATGTGAGCTTCGGGACTGCTGATCTGATTTTGAAAATTCTTTCACTAATGAGGAAGCTACATTATTCCCGCGTGTCATAGACTATATCTCAAAAGTCCGACTATAACGCGAGTAAAAACTAGTCCTTTATCATTTGCAAAGTTGTGTAGCCATTGCATATTTTTCATGTTTTAACAAATTAATCTCGAAAAGGAAGGTGTCTAAACTTTCTTATTCGCTTTCTATAAAATTATGGTTATTGGCGCCAATGATATAACTAGGACCTCTTCCTATACACAATTAACACCTCTAATCTACCACGTATTCCTACTAATTGACTGGTCGACACGCGAGGCGAGTCTGGAGGCGTCGTCCGTAGATACAGCGTGTTCTCAGCAGATACAGCGTGTTCCGAAGCGTGCTGCGCGTGTTGGTCGCTGATACGCGCTGATAAGAGGCGCGGGAAGGACGACTTATTGTGCGATAACGACCGACGATTTATTTATCGAGGAAATATAGACATTAGTGTGAGGAACATTGGGGATTATACTCGTACGTGAAGAAGATAAACGAAACGAATATGTACATAGTAGTGAAGTCAAACTTGGGAACTTTCATCGACGTAGTAGACAGTACTCCAGTTATAGTACACAACATCACACCTGTAATCCCCGAAGGAATAGGCAGTGGTGTACTAGACAGAGGCGTACCTCCCTGTGCGTCCCATGAAATCGGGGGAGAGCCTATTGTCATTAACCGGGCACTAATACAGGCTCTATCGCTGCTACTGAGAAGTTCCTGAAGGAAAAATCAATACACTGAACCTAGGCATCGAACCTAAAAACTCATGCTCAGCAGTAGCGCTTGCTACCAACGAGTTGGTCCATTGAAAAGGATTTGAAAAAGCCGGTCCATTGAGTCGAAATTGATCTCGCACAAAACTGCCTTAGGCAATTAGTAGTTATTTCAAAATCGCAGATAGTTGGAATGATTATTTGTTTGTCAAAGCAACAGGTTCACTCGGCCTGTTTTCGTAGACGCGGAGTAATTACGAGTATCTCCCACGATAACACTGCGGCGAAGCCCACGTCTCTTATGTAGACATATCCTTTACAACTCTTTATAATAAGTGTTTGCAACACCATAGTATCTTATGCACTCCTAGTACTAATTCGATTGCTGACGCCTGTATTTCCCGCAAGGATTAGACAGAGTCATGTACGCGGTCTATATGACGTATTCATAGTACAACACATTTCGTCAGTTATGTGTCATATTGTGTAAGTCCCACCACTCAAAATATCTTATTTACTCCTACTACTTTTTTTTATTATTTATTGACGCTTGACAAATATGTGTTAAAACTGTCTGATACACAACTGACAAACTGACACTGAAACTGACAGATACTTCAGCACATTATATCTGCCAGTATTCAAAGCAGCGTTCAGTTTTCGGCGTTCAGCGGGTTTGACAGGAACTTTAGGTAGCTCTACGCTGACATCACACATAGTTTAGACATTATACTCGTATTGACGAATCTGTGTGACCGTGTCTCCATAGCTGAAGTCATTACAATGGAAATTACTGTAATATCCGCAGTTCTCGAACGTATTTTTATGGATATTAACTTTCATTTTCACCGCTCTCGTTTTGACTACCAACGGGATCACCTCATTATCGCGACACTACTCCTTATGTATCTCTAGTACTATTTGCGTCGCTCGGATTAAACTCTGCTCCCAATATGGATTTCTCTAGTTTCCTCAAAAGGGACCATCCCTTTTGCTAAATAACTAATTTCTTCATATAGTCTCCTGGTACTATTTAAGTTGCTTTATCCCTAATAGTTTTTATTCTAAACGGAATAATTTAATTTCTCTGTTTCCTTCAGGAATGAAAGCTTGTAAAGGCGTTTTCTAATAATTCTTCGCTAAAACATTCGCTCAGTATGCAGCAGTAATCACTGCATTTGCAGCGTGTCGCGCTTCAGAATAACTTACGGCTGACGAACTGACACCTTCGTTTATTAACTGACAGGCTTGATAGGAGGGAGTGACGGCTTGATAGCTTGACAATACTGTTTGACAGAAAGCTTTAGCTTTCCGTGAATGACTTAAGAATTTAACTTACAAATGAGGTTTCCATTATGTCTATCAGAAAAATCGCCTCATGAACTATCAGTCAATTATTCTATCGTTGTAGGTAATGAGTTCCAAGCTGAGGACCGAGGGGCAAGACTAAGTTACATCTATCAGCGAAAACGAAGATGAAAATGTCAAAAATTTATTCTATTGACTACCGAATTTATATTATGTCAATTGCCACTTGTGTGGAACCTCAAGCCAGGTTGACTACGCTACTCATAGAGAATCTTTTCATCCACCACAAAAAATTGCAATCTGAACAAAGCACAAATTGCCTTCAGTTCGGGATCTCAACATTTTACATCAAATGCTGACTAGACTTCGAAGAATTCACACTTTAACTGTAAATAATTTAATCTCCAAATCAAATACTTTTTATGCAAACACTCAGTGATTCCCGATGTACCCACTAAATCTCTTCTGCCGCATTGTCGTGTCACTGGTACTCATCGCTAATGTTATTCAAATATTCAGCGCTGGTAACATTTGGCTCGATATGGTCATATCCTAGCACTACACTGTAGCTCATCGGCTCAACACTCGACACATTTGCTCAATCGGTTGATCGTCGCGCTATTGATGACCGAGAAGGAGTATATTTTGTTGAGTGTTATATGCCAGGGCCGGAATCGACGTTTACTTGTCAAATTATTACTTTGTGCTGTAGTGTTTTAGGTTGATGTTAACTTTTTAGGCATAAGGAGGCATACATGGATTGATTTTTTTTATTTCATCGTTGTACCTACCGGTGAATCCCGTTATGCACGACATCAACATATACTCGTATGTTAGTCCACAAGCCGAAAAATATGTTGCGTCTTTACGGATTTCGAAGAAATTTAGCACACTAGGTGCACTGATAGTGCTTTCCTGTGTGATAAGCCCCAATACCCACGCAAACGAAGCCGCAGGCAAAAGCTAGTGACTTAAAAAAAACATTACATATATCCGACATTACTCATTCAATTCTATAAAATTCATAATAATTTAATTTACTCAATTCATTTACAATACTCAATTAATTTAAATAGGTCATCTATACTTATAATAAATCTGTAGAGAGGTCAATTCTGTACATGAAATACACACATCAAAAGTATCTAGGGATCAACATATATTTTTGCAATAACTTTTCTCCTGATTGATATTAATTAAAATTTTCTTTAAGGATTCATCAAATAAAGTGTTTTCGTTTGTCACAGTAACGATAAACCAAGTCACCTTTGCATTAATAAAGAAATTTGCCATTTTCCTAATAAAGGGATTTTTGACATTTGAACCACTAACATTAAAGTTCGAAAAAAAGACTGAAATAACAGTTTTCTTTAAAATTTTATTGGGTAACTTAAACAATTAATAATCCGTGTTTCTACCGCGAACACTAACAACACAAGAACATCGGTTTGGCATACTCAAAATGAGTTCATCCAAATCACGCTGTGGAATGGCCGCCCATGTTCGTTGCAACAACAAAAAAAGGTCTTCTTGCGACTGGATACCCTCCATATTCGGCAGAGCTCTTCTCTGTAGCATATCCCATGCATGCTCAATCGGGTTCAAGTCTGGCGACTGAGCAGGCCAGGGCAGGACATTGATGTTAGCTGCGGCGAGAGTCTGTCTTACAACTCTTGCGGTGTGCGGTCGTGCATTATCATGCATTAACTGAAATAAGGGACCGATTTGCACTTGTAGAGGAACGATGACGTCTGATACAATCTTCTCAGCATAAATTTGAGCGTTGAGGTTGCCTCTGATCCAAATCAACTCAGTTCTTCCGCCGATCCAAATACCCGCCCATACCATGATGGTTCCACCACTATAAGGATGGACTTCCTGGCAGGATTTTAATCGCTGTTGGCGTCCAGGGGTTCTCCAGTGTCGTATACGTCTTGTATCCGGTCTCATACCAAAACGAGACTCATCAGAAAAGCACACGAAACGCCATTGTTCTTCTGCCCAATTTCTGTGTTCAAGAGCCCATTGATATCGAATCCTACGATTGTGCATTGCTATAGGTGGTACCCGTAGCGGTCTTCGGGAATGAAGGTTCACTTCATGCAAGCGGTTTCTGACTGTTTGGTCGCTAATTAAGTTCCCTGAAGAGTGATGAAGCCTCACGGCTAACATCATGGCGGTTACTGTTGGAGCTCTTCGAGTTAAGATTTGAATGTATCGGTCTTGTCTCCGTGTGGTGCAGCGATACCTGCCTCCATGGCGCTCAGCCACGGTACCAGTGCTTCGGTAACGTGTCCAAAGTCGACTGATAACACTCTGACTTGTATTCAGAGCTAAAGCCACAGTACGTTGCCGGGAACCAGCTTCTATCATTCCCACGGCTCTGAGCATTTCTTCCCTGCTTAAATGACGTCGCCGCTCCATAATAACGTTGGTTTTAATCAGTAGTAGGGAAACAGTAGCACTAATAATGTCTTCAATGCGTTGTATGTTTTTATAGGGAAAATATTGACAGCTTATTTTCATCTTTTACTCGAATTTGATTGAGAGTTCCTGATTCAAATTATGAAATGCACCAAAAAGGATCCATATAAATTTATAAAATCATAAATTTATTACAAAGCCACATCTCAATCTCAAGAAATCCGCATAAAAATGCTTGATCCCTAGACACTTTTGATGTGTGTATATTTCCAAAATAACTATCAGGGGGTGATTAGGGATCGATACTGATGCCAAAAATGCAATCAGTAAAATTTTTGTCTGTCTGTCTGTATAACCGTTATAGAAACAAAAACTACTCGACGGATTTTAACGAAACTCGGTACAATTATTTTTCATACTCCTGAGTTGGTTATAGTATACTTTTCATCACGCTACAATCAATAGGAGCAGAGCAGTGAAGGGAAATGTTGGGAAAACGGGAGAAGTTACTCCATTTTTTAAGCTTCCGTCGCGAGTGCAACCTTAATGGTTAAAGCTACACAGAAATCATGTATGACGGAAATGTTCTCCTTAAAATTATATAAAAAATATCCCACGACAGCATATGTCTATCTTTTATGGCTGACTCACAATATCACATGTAACTCCCGATAGCTTAGCAGTTCGAAGCTTTCTGATTATATTTGTCTACTCTTACGTTTATAACACTCTCAGTAATCCCTAATTAAAAAAGTTAACATTATTAACTATTCCATAAAAAAGAATCATAGAAATCGGTATAGAAACACCAAAGTTATACATGAAATACGCTAATAGTAAGCCATCGCGTGTGAATCATGCTATAAGGATTATTTTTGTTTACGGTCCAAGAATCGGTCGCCGCGCTCGACGCGTCTCGCGGCCGAAGGTATAAAAAGGCGATCATACAATTTTTGCCTATTGATGCGAATAGACGTTCAGAGCGTTCGACCTTATTGACAGACAATACTTAATTGATATTAACAAACCGTTCTTATCAGCGCGACTTTTAGTCTTTGATAATTTATTCCTTAATAATATTTCCTTTTGTTGTTATTTTATAAAATAGGTATTAGTTATTTTGGTAGTGTTTAAATATTCGTTCAAATTACAATTATTAATAGTTTACATTTTATTTCTTTTTAGGTGAAGTAGTAGTAGGTACGCATAGATTTTTGGGATATTTTATAAAAAAGGTATTAGTTATTTTGGTAGTATTTAAATATTCGTTCAAATTACAATTATTAATAGTTAACATTTTATTTCTTTTTAGGTGAAGTAGTAGTAGGTACGCATAGATTTTTAGATACTGATAGGTAAGTTTTGGCTAATTTACGTTCACCTTTTTTATACCTATTAGTTTTATTTTCATTTACGTTTTAGCTTTATTTTTATTTGCCTGCATCAATGCCACCTAAAAAACGATAATCTTTATCTCGAAATTCGAGAGAAGCTAAGAGAATGAGAAATAGGCGTTCTCAAGAATCGGCAGAGGAAAGAGCACATCGGTTAAACTCTGAGAGTTAGTGCCTCAACTTCTCGAGCCAATGAAAGCTCTCCCGAGAGAGAGATGCGATTAGCAGCTGACAGAGCGAGACGAGCTTCATCACGGGCGTCTCAAAGCTCTTCTCAACGAGAGCTTAGGCATACCATTGACCTAGAACAACATGTGTTATCCCGAGAAGCTGAAACTGCTTCACAACGAGAATTGCGACTCACAGCTGACCGCGAACGGCATACATTATCTCGCGAGTCCGAAACCTACACTGAGAGGGAATTACGTCTCACAGCTGATCGTGAACGGTATGTACTATACCCTGAGTCCGAAACCTTCACTGAGAGGGAATTACGTCTCACAGCTGATCGCGAACGGCATGTACTATCCCGTGAGTCCGAAACCTTCACTGAGAGGGAACTACGGCTTACAGCTGATCGCGAACGTCATATTTTATCTCGGGAATCTGAAACTTCTACTCAATATGAAGACCGTTTGACAAATGATAGGGTGCACCATAATATTATTCGATCTCTTGAAGATGAACATGAGCATGAACAACGACTAGATTCGGGACGCGAATATTACAATTCTTTGAGACAAGAACGATTAATAAGTTTGTCTAATGAAAGATTAAGAATTGAAAATATTCGGTCTCTCAACATAGTTTACCCGGAAGCTTTGCGCTGAAGTATTTTTGTTCTATAGGTACTTAAGCCTCATGTGAACGTAATCTAAACAATATTACCAATACATTAACTTAATAACACACAAGGAGTTACACGCTGATGGAGTCGCGGGCACAGCTATTAACAATAATATTGTGCGGTTCCGTATTGCGATATTTTTCAACAGTATTGTAGATTGACATGTTATATATCCCTACTAAAATATGAAAGTTAATCTGTCTGTTACATCAAAACCACTGAACCGTGAGGAAGGACATAGGCTACTTTTTTTCACGAAAAACGACGGAAACGCGGACGAAGTCGCGGGCAACAGCTAGTACATAATAAAAGAATAATAAAAAATAATCATAATTAAATTAACAATTTACATAATAATGTCAAAATGTGCTAAACTTAGAAATAAATGAGGTTTGCTAGTCGCATCAGCCTGCCACATGTCGCTTACAACAGTGGGGGATGATGGAGCAATCAAGCCTATCCGCGAGCGCGGCCAGCATGCTGTTAGCGCTCCCCCGCACTCGCCGCACCAGCGACGTGCCTCTCTTGCGCATAGTGGCGTGGAAGCAATCCACGCGCGCTTCCGCAAACATAGTCGATGCGCTGCAAAAGCGGGGGAGCGCCAACATCATCCTGAACGCGTTGTTGAACTGGACACGAAGGGCGCTGTACGACTTTTGCGTATAGTCGGTCCACAAGCTGCACGTGTACAGTGTCGTGCAGTAGGCTCTAAAAAGAGTTATTTTAACATCTTTAGAGCACCGTGCAAACCTACGGATAACCATGTTCGCTCTGACCGACAGCGCCCTTCGCTCCCTCTCAATGTCCGCATCATCTTTCAAGGTAGGAGTCACGAAATGTCCTAAGTACTTAAAAATTTCCACCCTTTCCAAGGGTGAGCCATTCAGCACAACGGGTGGCATTTCTAGCACCTTCCTAGACCCACCTTGAAAAACCATACACTGACTCTTCTTTACATTATAACGCAGCCCGTGATCAGGTGCGTAGTCCTCACATATACTCATCAGCCTCCTGAGTCCGCAGACCGAGGCGCTCAGCAGCACCATATCGTCCGCGTAGCTGATGTTATTGAAACAGACGCCATCTATGTGACAACCGATATGTTGCTCGCTGAGCGCCTCGATCAGTCCATTCACATACAGGTTAAAAATGGAGGGAGAGCTCAACCCCCCCTGCCTCACCCCACATTCCAACCTATATGGGTCCGACAACGTGCCCGCCCACTTCACATTGTTCACCTGGTTCCCGTACCAAAGCAGTCACAAGGTATACTAACCATGACTGTATTTGTTTCAGCAACGAAAGAAGCGGCGTTCACGTACGCGATCACGTCCGCTGGCGTGACACATGCGCTGAGCGAAGCGTGTGCGCGAGGAGACCTGCCTGCATGCCAGTGTACCACCAACCGGTATGTACTGTCAAAACATAACTGCTGGACTCACATTGAACAGTTGTGAAGAGTAAATACGGCTACGAAGGATGAGCACGGACAGGTTTGAGCACATTAGCAGCGCAGATGATTTGTTTACCAGCCAGATTTCCATTGTTTCGTGTACAAAAGGTGTTCTTGGCTTTCTTTTTCTATCCGTCATGGTAAAAGTCACTGATTTCTTTCCCACTGTCAACGAAAACTCAGTTAAGGTTTGGTTTAACTTCGTTGTTAAGAAAGGCTCATATCCATAACCAGAAAATTACTCTTCGTAATCAAATTTCTACCCTAACAGTAGACAGACTACTCCAATACATGAATAAATAGCTTTTTCTATGAGATTGTCAGAAATAGTTACACTGTATGTGGAAGTCTAGGAAATAATGTATCTAATCCTACTTCCACCCATTCGCAGACGGCGCGGCACGTCGACGGCGGAGCAGTTCGAGTGGGGCGGCTGCGGCTCTGGCGCGTACGGCGCGCGCACAGCGCGGCGCTTCCTGGACGCGCGTGAGCTGGAGCGGGACGCGCGCGCGCTCATGAACCTGCACAACAACCGCGTGGGCCGCAAGGTGAGCGAGGTACTCACAGTACTCACTACGTACTACTGCTTCAGCTGCCACTGCTAGCACTTTACAGTACCAGGGCGAAAACATGACACATCGAGCTACGAGCGCGGATCATCCGTCGCGGATTGTCCGCCTAAAGCTGCAGAGTAAACAAACGAAGGAAGTTGTTTCGAGCCAGATATGTCGATGCCATGAGTCACACCCAAGAAACCCTCGCTTGTCACGTGTTTTCCTTGCGTCATAAGTCGCGTCACGGAGACTCGTGGCAAACTGTACGCCACATCTTTCTATTGTGTGCAATATCGATGTGTCATATTTACTGTCATAACTGAATACTATGCCTGTGCTTTTAGGCTTGCAGTAGAGTTTTAGAACATGTTTCATCCGAAATTAATTTGTAGATTGCTGGTTTTTTAAATTGAATATTGTCAATTTAAAAGGCGACCTCTCTCTCCCAAATTCGACTCTCAACTGATAAAATCAAAAATTCTCTTTCATTGTCAAACCCACGAGTTAATTTATTCCTGTTTAGTGGTGTATTTAGTGGTAGTGTTTGTTTGATGCTGATTGACTACAGTGTGTATAATTTAACTTGATTTGTTGCCAACTTTTACACTTGACTTCTTGTCTTATGTTACGACATATTGTATTTCTGCTACTTTCATTATAATATTTCCATGCTAAAGAGAATGCGTAACAATACACAGAACAGCTGCAGTTAGTTGTTAAATAATAAAGCTCTATGTTCATGTCATATTATTAGGTGTTTTCTGATTGCGGCGGGCACAGGCCAGGGCCGGACTAATGACGTCGCGTCGTTAACTAACAAGCTGTAGGTACCTGTGAGGAATGTGAAAGTGCACGTCACTGTAAACGTTTTAATTATTGCGAGCACTATAATAGACATGGCACAGTAGACGTATTAGTATTAACATACACTTAATGTGTGTTGTGGGATCTCCAAATTTGACTCATATTCTCAAAGACTTCTTGATTTTATTCTTCAGAAAAATATAGTTTTACAACTAATCATAACGTCTTCACTATCATTCCGTCGTCCATCTGTTTTCTTTCTCCCCCCGTCCCGCTCTCACCCTAATGCTTGCTCCTTCACACAGTGTTGTCACTCCATCAACATATATTCCCTTATCCAATCAGTATTGCCACTTAACTAACCTTACATTCCCACATACAGTATCTCAACTAGGAATAAATGATCGGAATCTGCTCTCACACAGATGCACACGCGTTTACTTTGTGTTACTAATTCTAAGGGTATAAGTACTTATACTTGAGAGATCGAGACAAGTGCTTACGTTTTCTGTGTGTAGTGCACCGTAGTAAAAAGTTTGGTGGACAACCCTAACACCCGCGTTAGAATTCTCAAATGGGCCTGGTTGGTTTACTGGTTCTCTTTATACTGTGGCTCAGACGGTTGGGTGACAGGGGACACTCCTGCGCAACTGTGAAAAATTCAGCAGTCGCCGCGCGCCGCCCACCGCGTGTATCGACATTAACTTGAGTACTTAACAACAGGGACAGGACATATAGCTTATTTATCATACTAGTATTTTAAAGCGGGTTTACTTCCTGCTCGCTTGTTAAATCAGGGAAATAATTTAGGCTGCTATACAGCGTGTACCAGAAAAGTATGGTCATATTTCAGGGTGTGATTGAGACCATCAAACTGTAGATCTTTCTCCATGGGATCACCATCAATACAGCGAAAAAAAAATCTGCTGACCAGTACAAAACTTCAATACCTACCCGACCCAAAATGTATTAGACAGGAGATTTTTTTTTCGCGATTTTGATAGTGGTTCCATGGAGAAAGTGGTTTAGTTTGATGGTCTGAACCACTCCCTATTCAAATTAATTTACTTGAAATACACAACTACCACTCTACTCTACTTGTATTTCTAGTTTAAAATATAGGAAATATTTGCCCTAAGTAGGCACTGACGAACCAATGATCTCTCAACATGCGGCAACTACCTAAACAAGACAAAATAGAATCAAGATTCGATCAGCAAAAAATAAACGTGCGTGTAAGATGTAGCAGAAAATGGATAACTGTAACCCACGTCGTCTATGTGCCTGGTATCGACTGCAAACGCACATTACAAGCAAAACAGTCAGTTTATCTGTCCATCCATGTAATGATCGGCAAAAGAAGAAATCGATCCGGTTCGCACAGCCGGCGGCGACCGGCGCGACACCGGTCGTTACAGTATCTGTAGATCGGGCTAATGCACGTATTGTGCGAAATAACCGGGTACTGCGTGCGTAGTGCCGGGGGCGCCGGACGCACGCACGCACTCATTTGCCTTAAACTGTGCATTTGTAACAGTTGTACAAACTACAAATTACTAGTACTTACTGTTTATGCGTAGATAAATGCAGACGAATCATTTGAAGAAAATAGTTTGTTTTTGCAACTAATGATTCTTGTAACAGTGCATTAAGTTTTATGTGTTGACCGAATTTAGCTGAACCAAAGTATGTGAAAAAAAGTGTGGAGCTCGTGGCTAAATAATAACAGCGGCACGGGTCGACCTTCAAGGTAAGCCGCGCTTACCAAGGTCGGTCGGTGGATGGGCGACCATCATTACCTACATACCGAGTTTCCTCCGAGCCTCGGAAAGCACGTTAAGCCGTTGGTACCAGCTGTCCTTTGTAGATCTTTGACAGTCGTTGCCCAAAAGTCTGAAAACCAGTCACACCAAGGGGTATCGTATTACGCAGTACTAACTGGGTTGTGGAGGTCAGATAGGCAGTCGGTCTCTTAGTACATTTCTCGACTACTTGAGTGGAAGTGAAGAAGAACTTATCCTGAGAAGGTTCCCATGAAAGACCTAGAACCTTGGATACATCATTCCCCGCGTGAAAATCGAGTGACTTACGATGTGAATCGGGAAGGCTGCTTAAAAGCGCGGGTGAATTACTACTCCATTTTACAAGGTCAAAATCGCCCGACTTAAACATTTTTATGAGATCACGCGATAGCTGCATTGCATTATCTTCGTTATTTACCGAATAGACCAGGTCATCCATATAAAGACTGGTCTCGGCTACTTTAACAGCTTCGGGACAATGCGGACTGTCAGAAGCTAGCTGTCGCACAGTGCGTATAGCTACGAGTATGTAAGGACTCGATTTCAGTCCAAAAGGTAAGCGATTAAAAGCGAAGGTCGAAACAGGAACGTTCTCATTGAATCGAAACAAAATGCGTAGGCATTTACACTGGTCAACAGGTACACAAATGCGTAAATACATCTGCTTAATATCAGCATTTATTATATATTATTTTATAGCGATAGGAAATAATCTAAAGTTTATTAAAAGAAGAAACAAATCTGTTTGTAAATTTGGACCAATATAGAGTACATCATTTAAAGATAAACCTGTATGTGTCCTAGCACTCGCATCCAATCCAATGTGCGGCATCGGTTTGTCTGGCCGAACGACAGCGTGATGAGGAATGTAGTACCCGTCATCCAAAATGGCAGATTCGTCGACTTGACTTAGGTATCCATTATCTATGTACTCTGATCACTGCGTTATAATTTTCCTGCAACATCGTCGATTGGCGGAGTTTTCTCTCCAGCGAAACCAGTCGACGGTACGCGGCGGTGCGGGAGTTACCTAACTCAGCGGGATCCTTACTAAAGGGTAACGCGACAGTATACCGTCCCACATTGTTACGTGACACGGTCGAGGAAAAAATATTCTCACATTCGGTTTCCTCAGGAGATAAAAAACCTTTATTTTCAACTTCTTCCAATTCCCAAATTTGTTTTAACAAATTATTAAGGGCTAATGCTGTGAAAGAAGAGCTAGGTAAATTTAAATTATCTTTACTATGCGGAAAATCATACATAAGGATATACCCGAATGTGGTCAATAATGCGGGTGGCGCACATGAACCTAAGTTCTCCCTATTCCCCAAATAAATATACGGAAACAATTGAGCGCGTAACACAATGTCAATATCTCCTGGAATATTCCAGCTTAAATCAGCGAGCGGAAGCGAGTGGAAGTCTATATGACTATCCCATTTAATATGGTGCGATGGTAGCTGGTCCGTAATGCCCTCAACTACCAACGCGTGAATAGTATATTTTTGATGTGAGTATACGCGAGATTCGATATCTACGTGGGACACTCAGAAAGTTTTGCGACACTAAAAAAAATTGTTCTACAGGTACATATATTTTTATTAAATTTTTTCAAAGTACTCTCCACCAGCCTCTATACAAAGATTCATGCGTCTGAACCAGTTTTCAAAACACTTTTTCCAGTCCGCCGCAGACACCTCGTTTACAGCCTGCTCGAACGCAGCCAGCGCATCTTCCGGCGACGAAAATTGTATCCCCTTGATCTGATTTTTTATTTTTGGAAATAAAAAGAAGTCACACGGTGCTAGATCAGGGCTGTAAGGAGGGTGACCCAGGAGTTTGACTGGTGTACTGTCCAGGAAGTCCCTCGTTTTGAGCGCGGTGTGTGCAGGCGCATTGTCGTGGTGGAGCAGTAGTCCGCGGAGCCCTGTATTTGGTCGCTTGTTGCTCACAACAGAAAAAACTTCTGGTAAACATTTGGTAGTATACCATTCGGCGTTGATGCTTCTTTGATCTCGTAAGGGAATTGAGGCCAAGTGGCCAGTCAAATTAAAAAAGCTGGCGATCAAAATCTTCCCCCCGCTTCGAGATCGCTTCACTTTGGTAGGCGTTGGTTCATTTTGAAACACCCAAACTGTCGACTGGCGCTTGGTTTCTGGATCGTATTGATAAATCCAGGACTCATCACCTGTTACGATGTCGTAAACACGCCGAGACGAGCCTGCTTCAAATTTGTTCAGCATATCACGGCACCATTCCACCCGGGCCTGCTTCTGAGCGTCGGTGAGGTAGTGCGGCACCCAGCGCGATACTATCCTCCTCACGCGAAGATGCCCGTATAGAATCTCGTGAACGCTTCCCGATCCAATCTTTAATATGTGCTGAATCTCCTGATATGTAATTCGCCTATTATCTTGGATTAAATTTTTCACTGCTAGCACGTTTTCTTCCGTAATAGCCGTCAAAGGGCGACCGCTTCTTTCTTCATCCCCCAAGGTTGGTCAACCGCGCCTAAATTCGTTATACCAACGATACACGGTTGCCTTGGAGGGGCCTTCATCCATAAATGCCATTTGAAGTCTATCGAACGATTCATCCGGTTTCAGGCGACACTTGAAATCGTAAAAAATCATAGCTCTAAAATGTTCCCGGCGCAGATCCATTTTTCAGTAAGACACGATACTTTGAATTGGCTCGCAAAAAATGTGGAGGGAAATTTTGAAAATGGAACACACATATTTTTACTTACAAGTAATCATATTTTCGAAAAAGATTCTAACTGGCCAGTCTCCCATATATAAAAACTATTTATTGCAATACTTTCTGAGTGGCCTGGTAAGTCTATATAACCTATTATCGGTCGCGATACGGAACCAACTCCTTTGACAAAGGAATTACTCAAAGCAATTATTACTAAATTAAGTTTTCTACAACAGGCTGTAGTTATTAAATTGTTTTGCGAACCATTGTCAATTAAGCACCTCACTATAGTTTTATTGCCCGAACTATTATTATTAGCTCGCGCATAAACCTGAGCGGTTGATAACAGAACTGCCGCCTTAGTCTTCGCATCAGCTGCTAATAACACGGCCGTGTTATGGGTCGGAGACGTTTGTATCACGTCATACGAATCACGCATGGTCAGCGGTGCGGGAATATCGACTTTATCGCTCTAGAATAAGAGCGCAGCACCGCGGCGGAAGCCGGGGCAAGCGAAGACGCAGCGCGGGGCGAGGGAGGCGCGGGCCGCGCAACAAACAACGGCGCCAGCGCCGCCGGGGTAGACGTCATGGCTACATTGCAATTGGTCGGTTCAATATCAGCTGTATGCGGCTGTTTATTATTATCTTTATCGAAATGTAATAAAGTATGATGGCGTTTTTACATACGTTACAGACTGAGGTCGACTTACTTACAATTATGGCTTACAATCACTTAAACTCGAATCTAGTTCTAGGAGTCAACGCAGATTTAAACTTACCGCAGTTATACAAATGAACATGAGCGCTATCTTCACAATACGCGCAACTCGAAATCGAAGTCGCTTGGGTAGAAGCGGAAAAGTCAGTCGACTCACTAACCACAAACGTTTTTGTCTGCGTACGCGAATCACAGGTACGGCACCATGAGATCGATTATTATTATTATATTTCGCGCTCGAATGAGACAAATTCTAGCGTGCTAATATCTTTGCCTGATCTTGAACGAAACTAATCAACAATTTAGTTGTGAGTATTTCAACATCGCGAATGGAAAGTTTAAACGATTAACCAGTCTGTGAATCAATTTTTCTCATAGCACAATGCAAGAGAATAAAATCCGCAAGATCCGGGATTCCAATTTGTTTCAAGGCAGAAAGAGATGCACTAAATGTTTCAATGAAAGAATCGAGACTATTTGCGTTATATGAGCAACATTTTAAATCTAATATATTATTTAAATAGTGGGTACCTAATGAGCGCTTATACTGCTATTTTTTAACTAAACTGTCCCATAAAATATTGTAGGTATCACCCGTAGGCACAATGCCAGCGGTAACCCTCAATGCGTAATGTGTAAGCCTACCTACTAAATACTGCACACGCTGCGAGTCAGTCAACTGATCATTATCGTGAATATTCGACTTGAACGCCTCATAGAAAACAGGCCAATTCTCGATTTTCCCGTCGAAATATGGCAGTGCTATAGGAGGCAACTTTATTTTAAGCGGTTCAAAAAGGGTCTTTGGATTACTACTTTGTGTTAACGGAGATTGAATACTGTTTATTCTATTCCTAATACGTTTAACATGAACATACAAATCTTCGAAGGTTTCTAAACAAGCATAATCAGGACTTTTTACCAGGTTTTAAACTAATGCTTATGTGATTCATTTGATCGACATAAGATTCAAATTTATTTCGAATGTCATCAATAATTGTTTCCGATTCAGTCATAAAACTCTCATTTGCTCTCGAATCGAACGACGATATATTTTTCGATAAATCATATTATCGATTAAGGCGTTTAAATAAACATCCTTTCTTTTCATGAAGGATTGTCAGCAAATAGTCCGGCTTTAGTTGTTTATCGGTCATTTTGTTTAATAACAACAAGAACGGTTTGCAATAGTAGCGCACCTACTTATGAGGAGGTATGTATAGTAAAAAAGAATAACTAATACGCACTATGCCGAAACGATGGGTAACTACCCACTATTTTACGTGTTACCTAGCGAAATTTTAAATGACGTATACCTACATAAAATGAACTTTAGATTAGAACAATGAATATTATTGATTCTATGATTTTCACCAAATGTTACGTAAAAATCTAACTAGGGATCATTTATCCGGGCTCGAAGGACCAAAATAATTATGGTGTGGCGTGTAAATAGCCTACACCTTATTTGCGTTGTTTTTAAGAACAACTAAATATGGTGGTACAAAAAAAATGAAAATTATATCTCTATCGATGAAATCCATGAGACACCAATACAAATACAACGATTGCAGCAAAAAGCCCACGTACCTTGTCTATTCCTGAGACCACAACTCAGTTGACAGAAAAAACTCCAAAAATCACCACTGCACCATAAGTTCACAATGATTTACAGATACAGGTCCATTTATTTTACGAGAATCCTCAGGTTTTCAACAGAAAAATTATTTTCAAAGGCGGGGTTGCGCACACTCAATGTGTGGCGCGCGGCGACGGGAAAAGAAATGTTCTGTGCCGCGAACGCCATCTTGCGAGGACATTCGATACCACTGGGCACTGCGGTAATGAATATTAGAGTATGGATTCATCATATAGACACTCAATTATGTAACCTTTTTTGCAAAGGATAAGCTAAATACATTACAAATTGTACTGAAAAATCTATCTTATTTTATTTGCTATTTTATTCATAATGAATATCAAAAAGGCAATTGATGCTTCACCAGAAGTGATGAGTCATGTCAATAGTCTGCGAGATATTTCAAGACATGCAAATCATCCCCACAGCCCACTGATATTACTGTAATGCGTTTCGCTGATTGCACGTATTTATCCGCCAGTTAAAACATAATGACACACATAACAATACCTTTAGCCGAGCTTCCCACAGAACTTATAATTGTATCGTGTTTACGTTCTGACCGTCTCGTTATGACTCCTACAGTCAGACAACTGTTATATGTACCTTTATGATTCAACGCTGCGGAGTGACCGGCGAGACTGTTTTGTTACTGTTTTTGTAAAACTTGACGTAGGATGAGAGTAGTGATGCACGGCCCGTGCCGATACTTTACAGTATCGATATAGCAGGATGCGATACTTCTATATTTTTGATCGATGCAAAACTACCGATATAGCAATAAATGGACGTCGTGCGGCATTCTCCTAAATTGTAAGATCAGTCAATTATAAAAGGAGTACACAAAAGGATTACATAAGAATGACTGGAAGTTTGCCTCCACTATTAGAAGGATTAATAAGTGCGATACGATACTTGCATAAGTATTACAGTACGATACTTACTAGTCTTGGTATGAACCTGTGATCAGGAAGGATGCATCCCAACATGTGACTACAAAAAGTTATGAATGTTGATGAATGGGAGGGAGAGGAAGACAAAACAAAACGATGGATGGATTGTCTGAGGAACGATGTTAAAGAAAAAGGAGTAAATGATAGCGTGACGGTTAACAGGGGAGAATAGAATAAACGAAACGTGTTGTGCCGACCCCAAGTAACATGGAACAAGGGCAGGAATATGATGATGACGATACTTATTGCATTTTAATGAATCCAAAGTATCGATACAAATGCAAGTAGCATGCCACCTTAGACGCGAGTAATCTCAATAATGTGCACCCGCTGTTAATGGACCCGTTATTAAAGTAATGCCTGCTTTACGATTATTGATTTGTGTAAATAACTCCGCTAATCTGCGGGTACGGTGTCGAGTAAATCATAAAAGTAAACTGTGGGAATGGGTCAACATCAACAAAGTGCATTTTTGTTTAATTTTGGTGGCGAACTTTTTTTTTCAGTTTTCGTGATAAAAAAAGACCTGGTCCATAGACCAGGCCTTTTTTTTAATAAAAAGTCCAATCTATAAGGATCTTCAAGAGGTCTGAGAATACCTCGAAAACTTTTTGAGATATTTTAGTTCAAAGACCACCAAAATTGAAAATCGTACACCAAAATTGAAAGTGCCCACCAAAATCGAAGCAAAGAGGCGCGTTTATAAGGCCTTTGTATCAACAAATTAACATTTATTTGTGTTCTAAATTAAAAATTATTTGAATTTTCTATTTTTCATAATAAGCTTCTTACGGCCTCATGCTACTATTGTCCGTCACAAACCTCAATCTCACTAAAAAAGCTCAATATAATCTCGGTAATTTTCGGAAAATATCATTAACTTTCATCGCTTAATAAAACTCTCTATTGTTAAAAAATGTTTATTATTATTTATCATTATGAGTTTATGACACAAAAACACGAAAACAAAAAAAAAACATAAATCTTTTTATTGTAAACAAAATTATTAAAAAACTGGCTATACGTATGTATAGGTACAAACAATACATATATAGCATATTAAAATTTTTAGGTTCGTTTTCAATTTTCCACCATTTCCACCACGAAAACGCCACCAAAGCCAGCAAAATTGATACCAGACATTGATAAAAAAAAAACATTTAAAATAGGGGTATTAATGTAATTGTAACTTATAGTTACAATTACATTAATATCACTAATTTATACTTATCCCAAATCACTAGTTATAATGTGTAACTTACTATTGAAACACTTTAAAATCAAAAGCAAATCGATCCACCCAAAAATTTAACAATTTTGGTCCCCCGTGCCATCCAAGATGATACCTTACGTTTTTGGCTGGAAACCACAGCACTAATCACATACCTGTTACGCGCAAGTGCCGATGCGCGATGCGAAATAAAAAAACGCGATTGATCGTACACGCATGAAACTTCATGTAATAGTAAGTGCCAAACTCGTCTCCAAATATTGGGCTGACTCAATTTAAATTGTCATCGACACGCTAAAAAGAAGTAAGTTGGAAAAGTGCCGCCAAGTGTCCTGTCTTTTAAATAAGCTTTTCTGATATGGTTTCATTCTTTTTAGATAATGTTTATTTTTTATTGTTGCAATTATATCAAAAAATGGAGCTGGGACAAGCCACCCAACTTGAATTTTAAGTCGATTTGTTGTTTTTTCTGACTATTTATATACACATATAAAAAAATGTGGCCCTAATTGAAACAAGTTACGTAGTTCACTATAAAAAAAATAAGAAACATCCGATCACTTTACACCTCGATTCTCAACGTGGAGAAGTAAAATTTGCCGCCGTGATATTCACCCGAATGATTCTGACAACCCACCCTTGGGCAAGTTTATGTCTGTTTTCTCTTTGACTGTCAACGTGAATAATATTGCTTGCGAATTAATTACTTTTCTGTCGATGATTACAGATAGCAACTGGTCCTGTGCTTCTGGACATTCATTTAAATTGTATTATAACTGTTGTATCTGTCTATTTATGCGGGAAGTTGTATGAAATGAGTTTCGTAAGATTTCTCTCTTTGCCGTTAAATAAATAATCTCGTTAAAACGTTATGCTACATGTTTATTGTCACACATATCTTCTTCGACGCGTCGTAACGCTCGAGATATATCGTCCGTCAACGTGAACTATGTAAAGTAATACCTGAGATATTATCAGGAATTTCGTTAACTTCAGATGGCGCTTATATCGAATGTTTTTTGGCACAGTTTCATCATTGCGACACAATATAACACTACAGACTACAGTACCTACATAGTTATTTGTTCCAATAGCAACCATATTGGAACCGAAAATAAAGAACCCTGTGATTTTAACACTGATTTAAAATCAGAAGTAAAATGGCTGTAGTTCGGCCCTGTACACTCATAGAGAGTACGTATCGTTAAATGTTCAGTAAAATGTCAATAGCTGCTAATGCAAATTATTACATTAATATGTGTTGAAGTAAATAGATATTATTTAAAATAATAATTTGCAACGTATTTATTCCTCGGTCATGAGGCGCCATTTAAGGATCGGTTCAGATGTCACGACATACACTTGGCCTCACGTCGCGTCGACTCTGTCATATTTTACATAATCAAATTATTTTTATGTGTTATGTTGTGCGAAAGATTATAAGTTCAAACAGACATTTAAAGAGTCGTCCGTTTAACGTGCAAACGCGCGTCTGCTCGCTAACGTGGATTGTGAAATTATAAAAATATGATTTCAACATTATTCAATTCTCAAAATTTGCGTAGGTATTCTGTTTATTAATCGTTTTTGGATAAAACTTTGGTGTGCCTAATATCTACCCGAAGTCCCTGTTGAAAATATTTCATGTTTTGCCAAATGAGCAAATGGTTTCATTTTTTCCAAAGTTTCGTAATGTATTTGTCGTCACAGACAGTGAAGGACCTAGTGCGTCGCGAGTGCAAGTGCCACGGCGTGTCGGGCTCCTGCGCCATGCGCACGTGCTGGCGCGCGCTGCCCAGCTTCCGCGCCGCCGCCGCCGCGCTGCGCGAGCGCTACGACCGCGCCAAGCTGGTCGCGCTGCCGTCGCAGCGACACACGCGCGACAGGACCCCGCGACAGACGCATCTCGTACTTGTACGGAGGTAAGGAACTAATGCTATGAGCTCCGACCGCTATAGTCATCTCTTAAGAGGCCTATTACAAAAAAACGGGAAATTGCAAGATTTTCTCGTTGAAATTGTATGTTATCCGTTCGTGGTTTGAAATAACAATTACTTATTAAAAAAAAGTTTGTTTCCTCTACTACAATAATAATAAAGCGATTTTTTTTTTAATATTAATTTATTCAGTAATAATCATTCTCCCGATGCATGTTTAGAAAATAAAACTCACGGAGACGTGATTTGGGAGCTCTAATTTGTAGATTCTATTGAATGTAGACCATCAAAATATTTTGTTTTCATCTCACAAAGATCCCCAACTTCAATAATGATTGAATACACTTCCGTTATATGCCTTTACTGTAAAGAAAAAATTGGACCTAATTCAATTATTGACCGAAAAAACTTCGAAACAAGCCCGATATCTCCGAAATCGTACATCATTTTGACGTAATATTTATACCAAAATAATCTTCAACATTTGCCTAAACTACATACCTCTACCCTGTGTTTTACAGAGCCAAGGCGAACCCAGGCGTGGTGCGAGTGCCGCGCAAGTCGGACCTGGTGTTCCTGATGCCGTCGCCGTCGTACTGCGAGCGCGACGACGCCGCTGGCTCACTCGGCACGCACCAGCGGACATGCAACAGGACTTCCAGAGGTAATGTAGTGACGGACAGGCAACAACCGACAGTGCACTCAAATTCGTCAATCCCCAGGGGCTTCTGTCAGTGTCTTGCAGTGGGTTATACGAAAAGCAATGAATCAATTGCGCACCAAAGAAGATTGTTGCAAATACAATTTGACACAAGGATCTTTAATACCCTATGATTAAAGATCCTTCCGACTCTCGGTGTGATAGTGGTGCTCCCGACCACACCATGGCCCACTTGCTGAAGTATCCCAAAGGGTCCCTAATTATGCACTTCAGAGGACTCTAAAAAGTGGTTGGTACTGGTACTTAACTGTTTAGATGTAACGCAACATTGTTGTGATATCATTGTCTGCAATCATAATGTCAATTTGTTTTGCTTTATTCTGATATGTCACATAAGGAATATGTCCTTAAGTGTGTAGCTCGTGGCTAAGAGGTTAAGCCGCTTGTTGTAATATGATTTTTTCTGTTGCTATATGCTGATGTATGTTCCCCAGGCGACGACGGGTGCGAGTCTCTTTGCTGCGGGCGCGGCTACAGCACGGTGCGCAGTGTGCTGGAGACCAAATGCCGCTGTCGCTTCCACTGGTGCTGCCGCGTGTCGTGCGACACCTGCGTCGTAAGCACCGAGACGCACGTTTGCAACTGACCCTGCACCCTATGTGCCAGTGATACGGTTGACTTTACTTAGTGTCTATTCAGGCTGTTATGCGGTTATCGTATTGACAGCTTGGTTGAATTGATTGCGAATTGTTATCCAGATTAACCGCCACGAGCTTCAAGCTCAAGCGAACGTGAGCTGCGACAGTGACTGTGGAAAAATTGATTTGAGCATGCCACGAGTCAAGGTGCGGTCAAACCGAGCGCACTGGAGTCCGGACCGGACTGCGGATACGGACTTTAACAGTTAATGTGTTGAAATGTCAGTCAACGTCCAGTGTACGCAGCCAATCCGCAGTCCGGTCCACCTCGGTTTGACGACACCTCAAGAGAGTTACTGCGACGCGACTTGGAAGTGACGGTAATCACGTTTAGGAAACAAGTGACGAACGCGCCTGTCGCTTGACGCTAACAGTGTCGCAAGTCATATCGCTTGATAGCCGTGTAATTGTGAGGAACTTGTAATCGTCACTACTCAAAGTAATTATACCTACAAGATCAGAAATTGATCCACATGCACGTGTGTGTCGTGCTTTATTTTACAAGATCTTGTGAATGGACATGAAAATAGTGTTTATTTTTAATTAAGTAATTTATAGAGCAGCGATGAGATTGTGAATATTTGTGATAACAGCATAATAATTATAATGTTTAATCAACTAAGTTTGAATGTAAAGCAGGAATTGTTTCACAGTTTCTAAAATTTTTGGAAAGTCTGTGTTTTGTAACTTGCCTTTGTACTTCTTTAATGTTAATATAATAAACTATTATAAATGCATCCGATCATTACATGTTTCTTGTAACTTGTTACTTATAACCACCGATACATTCTCACATTCCTATAGCACTACTACTGTCTAACTGAAACAATGAGTGTAGGGGAAGGTGAGGTATAATGATCCCCTTAACGGAAAAAAATACTATGGCTTAAGTTGAAGGCAAAATCGCAACATTTCTATTGTTGGAAGTATAGCGAATTTACTTATCTTTTTAACTGCATACTTATTTTTTATTATATAAATGTAGTTTTTTTGTATTCGAGGTTTTTGTTAAAGTTTAGTAAAGGATCGTTTTATACACACCTATGTATAAAATGATCCCTGGGGTTGGGGTAAAATAATCCCAGGGATCATTTTATACCATAAGTTAATAAATATCACTGAAATAAAACACAAACTTTTGCAGTCTTCCAGTTTCATTAGAGATCTTTTTTTGTAATTATCTACTACACAATCAACAAAACTAAACATTACACATTGCAACAAACTTTTAAAAGGTAAACAAAAAAACTCTTCTTCTAAATACAAAAAAAAACACAAATAATACTCATCCCTATCAAAGATTGTTTATCAATGTCAAAATGCAAGAGAAAAATCAACTCTGTATTCATTTAAAAAATAATAATTTTCTTATCAGGAACTTAGAAATAGACCTATAGCCTTAAAATTTTTTTCACACTATCAAATTGATTACCAGAAAGGCAAATATTGCAAACATAGTCGTCTTCATCGTCACTATCTACTCCCGCACAAGTCTCATGTCCCCATTTAAGACACACAGCGCACCTAATCCACCCTTCGCCTTTATTGTCTTTGGAGTAGCTTTCAGTACAGAAGAGGCATTCGGTATCACTCTCCTCTTCAGAAGAATCTGATGTGTTTTGCTTTTTTTTGCCTTTTCCCTTTCCGCCTACTTTTCCTTTCCCGACTCCTTTTCCTTTCCCACCACCTTTTCCTTTATCGTTCTGTTTGTTGGTCACCGTTTTTTTTATTTTATTCGCTTCCTTAAGGGCTTTCTTTTGTTCTATGTCTGTTCTCTTTTTAGCTTCCTCTTCAAGGTATTTTTTGTAAGGTGTGCTGGTCAGTACTGATGTGTCTACTTTTATTCGTCTTGTACTCGCTCTTTTTCCAACTATCTTTGGTGTTGGTCGAACTTCCCTGGGTGACACAACACCAAAAGATGTGGATGGAATACCAACAGCCAAAGCTGGAGGTAATCTTTCAGAAGATTCAGACGTTGAGGTATTTTTCGGGAAGGACGGTGCTTGCCGCAATGACTGTGGTGCTTGTGGAGATTTTTGAGTCATCATTGGAGTCGAAGTTTGAAGTGGAGACAGCTGAGGTGTTAAATGAAGGGATTCTTGGACATCCACTTGTAAAGGCTGTAGTATTTCAGTTTCTGGAATACTCGCTTGAGGAGAAGGTATTTGCACGGTTTCTGCTAATGGAGGACTTGAAGTCCCAAGGATCGAAATGGGAGGTTCTATCGTGTCATTGTCAACATCCATATCAGTCGTTTCAGCTGCAATGAAGTCCACATTAGTGAAAATTTCAGGGTTGAACGGATATATTCCTGTTTTGTTAAAACCATTCATACTATTCAGTGGAACTGCTGCTTTTAGATAGGCCTCTGTAAATATTTTCGTTATTTGGAACACGGTTACCACCCTCCCAGGATTGTTATTCATCCACTTCTCCAATGCTTGGTTATGATAAACGCTTAGCGGATACATGACTCCAACGTCCAAGGGTTGGAGTTTGTGGGTGCAATGAGGCGGCAGGCAAAGAATAGTGACGTGATTATCCCTGGCTTTTAATACCACATTCAAATTTTTAGTGTGAGATAGGTGACCATCCAATATCAAAAGAGCCGGATCTTCTGCTGTGGGTTTGGCATGACTTAAGAAGTGATCGAACCACTGAGAAAACACATCTAATTTCATCCAACCAGATGGATTGCATGCACATATAGCGCCTGGAGGTGCGCCATCCATCAATTCTATTTTCATCCGGACTCTGCGGAAGATTAACATTGGAGGCACAAAAGTTCCAGAAGCTGAGGTACAAATTACTGCGGTCGTTGTGTCACCTCGCTCAGCTGAAGTCACTCGCGCCACCTGTTTACGGCCTGTTTGTGCAAACACTTTCGAGTTTTTTGTTGGGACAGTGCATAAACTCGTCTCGTCAACATTAAAAATCCGATGGGGTGGAAAATAATGTTTATCTTGCACGTTTTTCAAAGTCGAAAAAAATTTATCCACCACGGGCTTATTAAAAGCTCGCGCTCGAGCAGAAGACGTTGATTCTGGGGCACGCATCGTAATGTCCGGATGTCTACGTCTAAATCCACGAAGCCATTCAAGTCCAGCTTTTCCTTTTGCTTCAGAAAATGGATGCGGTATATTATTTCTTTCTGCCAGTTGGTAAGCTAAGGTTAAAACATCTTGTGTGGTCAGCCCGTACATTCTAGACTCCATGTCCTTAATGTAATCAACAAGTTCCTGTTCTTGTTCTAGGTTAAACACTGTTTGTTTGCTACCTAACTTTTTAGTGGAGCCTACAGCTATTTTATTTTTACCTTTGGCTCTTCTTTTTAATGCCATCACAGGGACCTTAAACTGTCTACTTGCGGTTTTGTAAGGCATTCCATCTCTGACGGCATCTAATGCCTTTTGCATTTGTTCTTCAGGCCAATTTTGGCGATTAGTTTTACGTATATAAGTTCTCGGCATGATCTGTAACAACAACAAATACTAATGGGGTAAAATGATTCCAGGGATCATTTTAAACACACGGAAAGGGATCATTTCGCCCCAAAAACCAAATTCCAAGATATCGATCAAAACATAACCTTCAAGTACCACGTGCGGTGATCGAACATTGCTTAAATATTAGCTAACTGCTATTAATAGCCGCAAATAAAACAACATTTCAATAAACACGAACATGTAAAAAGTAATGAAAGTCCAAAAACAGGCTTACCTTAGATCAGAGCCACACTTTTTGATTATTTTTTAATAAAATCACGCCAAGTGCTCACACCGCCATGACACTTAGAGAGGCAACTGGCAGGGGTGCGGGGAATATGTTTCATGAGCATTTGGATAGATGGCACTATTTGTCTCTGATTTACGGCGGGGGATCATTTGACCTCCAGGGATCGTATTACCTCACCTTCCCCTACCTACCTTCTCACCTCACCAGATATGAAACACAGCTTTGTACGGTAGCCGCAGGTCGGTAGCAACAGTTGAGTTACGAAATCCGTTTTACTACTACTGCGATATACGAAAAATAAGGGCCAAAACTCATACGATGTCGTGGTGTGGTGCGATTTCCACGACACGATATTATCATATCGTTGCACGACGTAACAACTCGCTACGATGCGTCGTCGTCGTACCGTGTGTTTTAGCCCTAAAGTCGTTGTCAAAATCTCTGACATAAGATCTGCGGTTGACTGTGCCTTCATCATTTATATGATTGGTAAGAATTGTAAAGGATTGACTCACTATGTACTTACCGAAGAGTTACTAACTCCAGTCGCTTTAATACTCCATTGTAAATATGTATTAATATCAAGTGAACGTACCTATTGTAGCGAAAATGAAAAAATAGATCTTCACTGGTAAACGTTTAATTTAGATTATAAAATAAAAATACAAAAGTTCAAATAAAAATATTGTTAAAAAAAATCTTTTAAGTCGCGTTTATAATTTATTTTTAATTAATGATCATTGTAAATAGGTTAATAAGTATTATTAAAAGAAAAGCATGGTTTAATTTTGAAATTCAGAAGACCTATGATACAATTGTAATTGCAGCCGGAAATTTGAATTTTAAATTCGTAAAGATAAACTAGTTGCATAACATACACATTTAGACGGAATAATTCGAATTGTAAAATGTTGGTAAGTAAAGGTAAAGTAAAATAAATGTGTATTTTATGCAACTAGTTTATCTTTACGAATTTAAAATTCAAATTACCGGCTGCAATTGCAATTGTATCATAGGTCTTCTGAATTTCCAAATTTAACCATGCTTTTCTTTTAAAAAATATTTATAAACATATTTACACGGATCATTTTAAAATAAATTATAAACGCGACTAATGATAATTTTTTAACAATATTTTCATTTGAACTTTTGTATTTTTTATATTACAATCTAAATTAAACGTATAGCAGTGAAGATTTAATTTTTATTTCCGCTACACTATGTTTGTAGTAAGTAGAATGGAATAAACCAGTAGAATTCCACAAAAGACAACACAATAAGCAGCGACCACATTAATTTGTGACATTTCTAACTGTTGTCACTCAGCAACACGAGGCTATAATAGGTCCACAAAAATGTCCCAAATGTGGACGCAGCCTTAAGGCCCAATATTAACCAAAGCGATCGTTACGCGAACACGCGACCCAAGCGCTCAGTATGTTTGATGAACACGTGATCAATTCTGACACATGAACGCGAAGATCGCGCATAGCCGCGACTTTTCGTTTTGGTTAGGATATTGGGTTATATGGTAGATACTTTGTGAAATTACATTGGTTGTGTTAATGTATGGCTATCAGCAGAGGGTTGATGTGCATTTACTGTAAGTACCGACGGCTTTAATTCGTGTTAGTGTAAGTTGTTTCATTGTACTCTTTGTGTAGACGTAAGAGAGAACATTCCGATAGACGTAATTTAACTTATTCACGCACCGCGACTCGGCGAATAAACGTTTTACCACCAATGTGTCTTGTTATTTATGTCATCTTCCTACTATTTAATTAATAATAAAATAATTGATTTAATGGACCCCTAATCCCGATACCTGAACCTGACCTAGAATGAAAACCATTCCATCATTTAAACTGAAAATAATTCCATATGATTAGGGAAGATAGCCAGTGATGTAATAATAAAATAATAATGGATCGAAACACGTTTAATAGTCATATTCTTGTTCTATTTGCTGGAAACAGCTATTACCATTAAACACATTATTATAAGACTCCTCTCATTGTCTGTCTTGTTGGTCTAGTCTCAGTGGTCACAAGCGCAATTGCAAGGTGCTGGGTGCGCTCTCAGGATGGGTAATGTTGTTAGGTTTTCCAATCAGGAATTTCTCAGCAATAATCAGCAATATCCCTTCTTCCGACTTCGCCTCTTCCTTGCCATCGACTCAGAAGGGCTGTGCAAAATTCGACTACTAGTTTATCGTCTTGAGTAGATGGACTACTACTAATACAGATCCTGTAACGTTAAGAAGATGTAACTACCCGGTTAATGGCAACAGGCTAAATAGCGAAATGAGAGTGCATCTTTGCCTACTCCTTGGGTAAATGCCAGCATAATTTTCTCACTGAAATGTTCATGCAATTCAATACATATAGAACTGAAGTTGCGAATGTACCTACTCGTTAAAAGTTGTTGACGTGTTGTCAATGCGCTCGGCTGAGGTGCCCGACCGCCCGGGGACACTCAACCATCGCGAGCTTTAAGAACTGTTTTTTGCTACTGTATTTATTTTATGACAGTCGTTACTAATAGTCAGTGGCCCAAAAGTATGACAGCCAGTCTTACCAAGGGTTACCGTATTACCCAGTAAGTGGGTTGTGGAGGGCAGATAGGAAGTCGCTTCATGTTTATGCACTTGCAGCCGACTCCAACATGGTTAGGAAAAGAGCTAAACAGATGATGTATTGATTTCAGACTAACACCTGTGTCAATAAACAAGTGAAAGTGTTTACATGAGTAAATGTCATTATTTAAAATACGATTTTTATTACCTAGGTAGTTTAGGAATTGCTTGATGTTAGAACTGTAAAAAGTTATACCTAATTCTTAGCTTTGCTTTCTTTGACGGTTCTTACTTCGTTTAAATTCTTGTCAATTGCATAAAAAATTTTCACAAGTAAGTACTTAAGCTCAAGAAATTACTTTAACTTGACTATAGATACGGGTGTAAGTTGATACGACACCCGTATACAATTTTAGTCACTTTTATGAAAAAAAAAATTCAATCGTCATAATTATTTATTTATTTCCAAGAGAGAATCGCTTTTGAATTTTGCTAAGTGTTTACATATTAGTGTTCTTGACTGTACGCAGGTGTTTGATCATTACCGATATCGCACCGAGTTGTGCCAAGTTATGTTCAGTTGTAGTGCGTCGGACAGTCGGACTGTCAGTAGCGCAGTGTCGATGTATTGTTGCAACTTATAATGAGGCAAACTCTGCACGAAGTTTGGAGTTTATTGTTGAATGGATATTATGCATCTACATGAACATAATATTACATACGTACTTTCATACCTACTCCATCCATAGATTTAATTTTAAAATGTAAAAGTTCCCAGGAAAATTCTAATTTCATCCTAACCATCGCAACTATCATGATAACATGAAACTTGAGTCTGTTTGTTTGTTAACGGCTAAAAGGATTTCGACATACAGTTAGACCATGACTTGGATAAGGATTTTTATCCTGGTTGGACGTTCCCTTGGGATATTTTCAGACCTCCTCGCGAATGAAGCCGCGGACATGAACTAATGGATTCATTGCTCTACTCTACATTATGCTGGTCCTGCTCCACAACCATAGGGGCAAACTAATTGATTACTTTGTGAAATTATTGTGGAAGCTGCAGAAGATTGTAAACATATCTTTGCATTGTATAGATTCAGTCTCTTAGTATTATATAATTGCATAGCACATGTGTGAGTTCTATGTACGATAAAGCTACCATTTACATCTTTTACTGACTCGAATTTGCCCTGGCGGTTGAGAGAATGTCATGCTCACTCAAATGTCTCGCTGATGGTGGCGCGTGTGTCGGGTCGTTTAGTTCCCTCCAAAATGGTTGAGTTGAATGATGGCTGATCCATGCGTCATGTTCGTGAACGGGCGCTGTCAGTTGTGACTGGTCATCTCGCAGCTGCCATGGATTATTGTATTTTTGAATTGTTATTTTTATGTTTTTATTCTGGACGCTCTTACTCGCACGTCTTTCTACATCGTTCTCACATGTATGTTTAATCTCGACATGAATGATGTAACCGAGACTTTGTAACAACATAATGATTTAAAAGAGTGTCCATGGAGTTTCTTGCCCATTCTTCTCCATAGAGATCTACGCTTTCGAATGGGCAACTACAGTACTTTCACAAGTTATTATGCCCTGTGACTGGGACTGTAGCTTAGTTTATTTTTTGTGTTTTGACATTCAAAAGTGCCTGTAATGGTTTAATTGAAATAAATGCTTTGAGTTTGAGTTTATTATTGCAAATGTCTGTTGAGTATAAAATTAGAGCTGAGTAGGCCATAGCAACAATAAGCGACTTTGTATGCTCTCTCAGTTAGAAATGACAATAAATATAAACTCGCACGTGCAGAGTCAGACAGGTATATCACTGAAAATGCGTTTCAACAACAAACAACAATAGCTGTGCAAACAGTTTGTTTCAGCATCTCTCGTAGCGGCTATAAATTGTGGCGGCACAAACACTGCGGGCCTCGACGTGTCGTGAGCGTGGCACGCGCGTGCCGCGTGCGTGTGTGGTACCGCCAGATAGCGCATATAACTCATGATTGTACACACGCGCTTCATGCTAATTATTCATGTTTAGGTGTAACATTACACTGCAGTGGTAACGCAGAAGGATAGTCGTCTACGGATTTTTCTGCTGAATTTTTGGTGGTCAATGGACGGATTTGTGGAAGTTGGACAACAACTTGAGGAGTTGAGGACACAATCGATTTCTAAAAGTTTTTATTCTATACATTGATGGTTCAATTTTATAGGAAGTAGTTCCTCTGTATACCAAAGAAGAAAAATAGGAAACAAAGATTGCAGTGCCTCGGTGCAGGCAATTCGTTATTCTCAATAGGCGATAGTGGTCAGAAACGCTAGGGGCACTTATTGCTAAGAGTTAGTGGGGTTTCCATCAGGAATTTAATTTCTCAGTAGTATCCTGGAGTTGAAGAATTTATATCTATGTGCCCGATTATTGTCAACAGTCGCACCTTCTACTGATTGACACCTTGTCATAACTGGCAAACAGCCATTTTCATAGTGATAGTCAAAGTCAGAACAGAAGACTGTTCATAGGTAGTTCAGCCTCCACCTATCAGCACTCCTTCTTGAAAACAGGAGTAGTAATGTTACATTATAAAGTTTGGTATCATCTCAGGCGTGTATTGACTATCGCATTCCAAGAAGAGTGGACCTTCTGCAGCAATCAAGATATAGTGCCGTGACCGCTCTGGTCAGTGGTCAGCCACAATCTGTCGCACCACACGATTTATTAGCTCGCTTCCGGAATACTAAACACATACAATGACCCATTAACAACACAAGCGCCAAACTCAAACATTATACCTCCCTCTGGCACATACAAAATTTTAACTGAACCCCGGGATTTAAAAGCAGGTTCCGCCAATCCAGCCAAAAGTTCCTACTTGAAATAAATAAATGACTCACTGGCGTTCCTTCATGTTCACAACAACCCATTCAACGTGTCTATGGATTTCATCATCTGCCTATCTTTTCCCAACGAGGTCAGAAACAGCTTTTAGTCAAACCGGATGCAGTTGAATAGCAGTATTTTACATGGAACGACTGCTTTTGTAACCACCACCCAGTTAGTTCTGGGCAATACGATTCCCCTTGGTTAGACTGGTTGCTAGACTTACGGCCCACTAACTTCCTGTAACGACTGCCAAAGATCTACAAATGACAGCCGGGACCAAGGCTTAACGTGGTTTTCGAGGCACGAAGGAAACTCGGTTCGCAATAGATGGTCATCCATCCACGGAGCAACCTTGGCAAGCGCTGCTTAACCTCTGAGATCAACTTGTACAGCAGTTATTATTAAGCCACGTGCTCAACGTGTGAATGTCGATTTTCAGTTCTTAGAATTTTTATTTTACGTTACATAAATTATTTTCTTGATGGTCAATAAAAAGGGCTCACCTATTTTATTTTCTAGGTGACTAACAACTAAAAGGGCGACTAACTATTTGCAACTAAAAGAATAACTTGGCAGCTATTATAATATTATTATTTTTTATAAAGCTGTGAGCTCCAGCACAATCAGCCGCTGGGTCAAAAAAGCTATGCAAGAGAGTGGAATTGACATTAGCACGTTCTCAACGCACAGTACCCGCCATGCAACAACATCAGCAGCCTTCAGCAAGGGTGTCAATATAGACGATATTAGACGAGCAGCTGGTTGGACTGGAGAGTCAACAATTTTTGCTAGATTTTATAATAGACCGATAGTAAATAATAGAAGCTTCTCTGAAGCCATTTTTAATAATACTGGAAATGATTAAATCGAAATTGTAAAAATACTACCTTAGTATTTAAAGTAACGGATTTATGAAAATTTAAAAAAAAAAATCATTTGTTATTTTATTTTTAAATAATTTTTTATTGATTTTACAACTGGTCTTTAAACATCTACACTTGTTTTCTGAATCATCGAGGACAATACAACAACAAGTATAATTGAATAGTCAAACGAACTTACCTGTAAGTGAAGTTCGACGGTAATTATGCTTGTTGTTGTATTGTCCGAAGATGATTAGTCCCGCCCGACCCAGACTTTCCATGCCATATAGTTATATGAGCATGGGCCCTATGTTGTAAAACCAATAAATCGCTATGAACTTAATGAAGATAGTTTACAGAAGCAGTTGGCAACACGGTACGGTTGCGTTCGGAAATAAGTTTTTTTTCTTTAAACTTATGTGTGACGTCGCAGACTAAAGCCGAGACTATGTATATTATGTATATTATTACTGTGGTGTGAAGTGGAGTTGCATATTTTTTCTTGCCTAGCCAAGTAGCATAACATAGAGCACAGAGAAGCTTAGAGCACCCCAACACGGATAGGTTAGGTTTGCTCGCTTCGCTCGCTCACTCTAGCTCCCCGTCATGCCATTCATGTTAGGTTCCTTTAAACCCTGCAGACAGAAGTCAAGGCAACGGCCTTGACTGACCTTATTAACTGAACTGTACTTATTGGCCTTGACAACTGTCAAGACCAATAAGTTCAGTTACCAAAACAAAAACTCGATGCCAGTTTAAATTAAAACAACAGTTACTGATTATTAAGCTGCTACTTTCTACTTAAAATTATCCTCCGCTGCAGCTGCCAACCTACTACAAAGTTTTACTACGTCTTTAATTATTATTCATCACAATTTTAGTTTAATTTGTTGCCGCAATGAAAAGTAATAAATGAAAACTGTACGAAATACGGGTACTTTTGTAGTGCTGTACGCCATCTCTTGTCGTGATTAGTTTAAACTTTATTACTGCTACTCGACAACAGATGACGCTGGCACACAAAGTACATTCCGTTTCAATTTTGATGGTTTCCGATAGCTAAAATTTTCGTTATATTTTATAATGGAATCTCTGAAAATTTTCAAAATTGATTTAACTTTAAATATGTTAATAATTTTAAAAATTATTTTAACATCCCTCATTCTATGTGAAACGTTTCGCAGCTGTCAATGTCACGTTAGCGGTTAGCGTCACATTGTTTCTGTTTGTGTTTTGGTCTCAGTTTTTAAATTAATTAATTGAGAATAACGTATTGCTTGCTGTTTAGGCAGCACAATGCCGAAACCAACATGTGTGCAATGTAGTTCCAACGACTCTTTATTGTGGCGCACCGCCGAAAACGGACAGATATGCAACGAATGTCATCTTTCAAACGCAGCTAGTAAAGAGGCTAAAAGCGACACCAGCATCAAACCAGACCCTGAGAAGGATGATAAGGATGACGCAGACAGTAAGAACGGTAGGAGCGAGGGAGAGACTACACCCGCTAAAGCGACGGGGAAGGGCACTAGGAAGAGTACTCGTTCAACTAGGTACAAGGCAAAAACGCCAGCCCCCGCGCCTTCGAAAGGCCCCGCGGCGCGTGGGCGAGGGCGGCGCAGTATATTCAAGCGCCAGCCTCTAAAGGCCCCGACTGCTACAGCAACAGTTGTGACGAGCGATTCGATCTTCTACAAAGGCAACTACATGCAGGTGGGTGACATCGTCTCCATGACGGACATGGGCGGCGGCACGTTCTACGCGCAGATCCGCGGCTTTATGACCGACCAGTACTGTGAGAAGAGTGCTGTGGTCACCTGGCTGCTGCCCACCAAGGCCAGCCCACCTCCTGAGCAATGCTTCGATCCTGCTACTTATATCATAGGTAACTATGCTCCCACTATAATAATTAAATATTAAAAGACTATGTCCAGTTTATGTTCTCTAATTAATATTAATGTTCAGGATTGTGGTTTTTACAGTATGATTAAAAAATTATGATCTTAAACTAATTACTTGATAACAAGAGAATAATGTGGCAGCGGTTATAAAAATATATTATATTAATTTTTCATTTACCTTGTCATAGGGAACATGTCTTTTTCACTTTTAAAACAAAAAACTACCATCTATTGTCACATGCAAAATCCTTTAGTTAAATTGCTTATTATATTATTTGAAGGAATTTCATACATAAACTCACACCTTTTCCCCATGGTAAAGGAAGAAACCACAAAACGCCATCTGCTACAACCCTCACAATACTCCTTTTGCCTTGTCCACATTCATAGATCTGGTCGTATCCAGCCACATGTGCATGTATATGCACAACATTTTATAATGTATAACAAATTACCGCTTAATGGTGTCAATATTTGCAGGTCCAGAAGAAGAACTACCTCGTAAGCTTGAAGTGATGGAATTTGTGATGCATGCCCCATCTGATTACTACAAGGCCAGCAACAGCCCGTACCCGCTCACGGACAACGAGGTGAACAACTACAGCGGCTACATCTGGACCAGTCTCGAGCCAAAAGAGAAGACATAGACTTTGTAGATGTATTGTGTATTGTTAGTAATAAAGATATTTTTAAGTATTGCCTCTTGTAACTCTTGTTTTTTTTTTGTGAAAATCACCAGTGATTAATAAGAATAACAGCGCGAGTTTGTCGCGTTTCGCTGCTCTACAGACTAACAGGCAGCAGCTAATAAAATTCTACACTATGAAATGGAGTTTGTAAATATCATGTTTAATTGCGGTTTCCCTTTTATTTAAGTCAGGACCTATTAGGGAAGAAAATAAATATTCCCGATAACAATAAACTAAACGAAGTGCTGCAAACAAAACGTACCTCTTGACTTTGACAGCTGTCATCCATCATTATACGTTGTATGTTACGGTAAAATACTATGTATATAATCTAAGGTTGAAGTATCGGCGATTACTTTACACTAATTATTATTCTAACTAATTTACAATAAAAAAAAAACACTTAATTTCTAATCACAATGAGTCGCAAGGAAGCTCTATCGTCGTTCATCCAGCAGATCCACGGGCGCCCCGTCGTTGTCAAACTGAACAGCGGCGTCGATTACAGAGGTTACTATCATTTGTTTATTTACTTCAATACTTTACCTTGAGCTCCCGCGTTCTTCGTGGTGACATCAGATACACGCAATTACCTTTATTTGCTGTCCACAGACAAGGAAGTTGTGTTGAATGAGATAATCGTGAAAACAATGTTTGTTTGCAAGCCATAGTTTTATAGGTTAAAGAGGTAAGTTTAATGTTATTGCCGATGATGTAAACAGTATGGCTATGGCTTCTACATCTTATACATAGACGTAAAACAAGAAAGAATAAATTATACGATACGAATTTATAAATACTTTCCTCAATAACATAAAAATTGGACAAAAATAACCCATTTTCTTTGCTAATTTTAATCTTGTCGTGTTTCCAGGTGTGTTGGCATGCCTAGATGGCTACATGAACATAGCACTCGAACAGACTGAAGAGTATGTTAACGGACAGCTCAAGAACAAATATGGAGATGCATTCATCCGCGGGAACAATGTGCTCTACATCAGCACGCAGAAGAGAAGGATATAGGTAACTTAAGTATTGTAATAAGATAGGGTTAAGGAAGTAATAAATGTTTTGTAATCTCTAACATTAAGTATTTTTATTTCAATTAACATTTTATACTAAGTTAATATGTAAGGTTAACTTATAAGTTAATACATATAATACTAAATAAATAAATATAGATTGAGCCATAATCAAACACCATTGAGACAAGTAACTGGGTAAAATATTCACTATTAACTGCAGCATGTTGACTGCTTATGTGTAGTAGAACTTCACATCTCCATACATCTGAGGAAATAGAAAACCAAGTATATAAAATCCATGACATTTAATCCTTATCAAAATATATATACATACTTCTCCTTATTTAATCTCAAGCTTCAGACGCCTGCCTTGTTTCCTACTGAGACCTTTCAGGTATAGGCACAAAAAGTAACAAAAGAATAGATTATGTTATCCACAGTGGCAAGGTAAAATGGCTAAAGTGCCATTTTGGTTGATATTGAGTTATTCATTCAACGCAGAAAAAAAACCAGTTCAATGATACATATAACTCAATATCTACCAAAATGGTGCTGCCATTTTACCTTTCCACTGTCATTATAGTTTTGATCTCAAACTTTACATTAAAAATGGAAATATTTCTAGTTGCTTATTTGCAAAGCCTAGCTAACTAGTATCTGCTAATAGCTTACTCACCTTGACATCTCTAGGCACATTTGCTGGACCCTTTCCACTGCCCAGATCTGCGATAAGCCTCTCTCCTCTAAATCCGTAGTTTCTTGTGTAGTGTTCACGTCCACTCTTGGCATGGTCCGGGTGAAAGGTAGCGTCTACACGGTAGTTGAGGATGCGTCTATCAAACAGCGGTGCCCAGAAACTAGAGTACACATACACACTGTCACAGCATGAGAGCAGTGCTAGGAAAATTAGTAGAACAGTCAACTGTGTGGGACGCATGCTTAGTGAGCCACTTTACGTAATACACTGAATGGAACAGATCACCTTAGCCCTACACACACAGACAGTAGAGTATACTTAGTATGTGAGTGCAAATAGTAGTGTTTGGTGAGCTAACGCGCTCAAGGATATTGTTCAAGTTGTGTTGTGTTTGATTATCTGTTACAGAGATGATAATGTATGTTTTACTGACACCTACATAAGAAAAGGATACTTCCTTTTCATAAATAAATCGAAATCTATACATCACGTATAGTAATCGCGCTTCCTGTCACAGATACTTGTAGTACTTATCTATATTATAAAGTATGATATATGAAAACTTAAATATTCATATTGCTTGTCGTGCATGTTAGGTGCTAAAAAAAAATTGTCATCTCATTCAGCCATAGTCTTGATCATTTTATTTCGCATAACTATTTATGTAGTAGGTAGTGATAATATTTTTGTTGATATTAAGTGGTTCCAAATAGGACCTTATTTGTATTTATAGTGCTTCATAAGTCTGCACAAAGATTTATTACTTACATAAATACAATTTTTATGTCTTATTTTATTATACAAATAACATTTATTAGCATCTAACTTATATGTATAATTTTAAGTTGACCAACATAACTTGAGACATCAGGGTAGCGCTGCTTGCTATAAATACGTCATCAACCTGTCAAATTCAATACATTTCAATCGTAGTGACAAATTTCACCGCGGCTCAAGTTAATTGGTCAAGTAAAATGTATTGTGTATCTCAGACGGCCACCCTGTCTGCAGGTATCCATAATGATTCCTACATACATAGTAGTTTCGTGTGGATATTGAACTAAAGCCAGGTCCTCCTGTGACCGCCGACAGCCACTGTCACAGTATAAACCTGCACAATATGAATCTACTAGGTGCTAGTCGTCTAGTAGATGCCCTCGAGCGGCGAGTAGGACTTGTACTGGTAGAGCTCTGGCCCGCCGTAACCGTACAGCAGCTTGCCCTTGCCGTTCTCGTCGTAGTAAGGGTAGCGGTAGTTCGGCCTGGAACGAACAAGGAAATGTGTTACTTAACTCTTTTTGTTTTTACAGTCTGTTTGATTCTCAGCGCCGAGAAAATTCTAAAAACAAAATCGCTGTGGCTTTAAAAATCGACTCGCAATTGGCGTACTAGCACATAAAGGGTTCCGTAGCACCAAACAATATAATAACAACATGTTTAACGCTCATTCATAGGCCAATTTACACCCAACAGCAAAACTAAATTTGTTTTTAATTATGCTAATAAAAAACAAAGTTACTTCTACAGTTTCAAGAAAATGTCCCATATCTCAAAAGCTAAATATCAAATGTTATTCAAACCAATTTTCATTGACATTTCTTTTACGTTCTACAAACCTACATTTTTTTTAATTTTCCTCCGCTTTATTCAGTAATTACAGGGGGGGGCACATTTTTTACGGCTTTAGAAGCGAATATCGCATCAACTATTGACTCAAAATCCCGGTTCTGGAGTAGGTACCGGTACTGCATGCCCTAGTCGAAAGTGAGTGATTGTAATTTACCCGCGTCTTATTAGGACACCCTGTTTTCCATATAAAAGCATATAATTTACTATCCATGAATTGAAGGTGTTTTACCTAGGTGTTTTTTTTTTTGTATTGACATAGTCTGTAGCTTATTTGATTTGATATATTTTTTTTGTGTTTATTAATTTACAATGGAATAATGCAATTTTTTTTTATTTTTATTGTTGACATGATTATTGTATTTCAGTCTTACTAATTTTTGTTTTTAATGTTCTGTTTGATTTTTGAGATTTTAAATTTATTGCAATATTTATTCTTTAATTACTTAATTTATTGTTATTTTATGAGAATGTTTTAAATAATAACATTTCTGGACATTTGCACGTCACATCACGTGGCAAACATGCTGTACCTAATAATGTTGTTCTTGTTACCATCTTGCATGCATGTATCTTCTTGTATGTATGCCACATGTTTAGCAAATAAAATATTATCTTATCTTATCTTACCTCTCAAAGTACTGGAAGTTGGGTGCTCTGGGCTGCGGGATGGTGCCGCCTACCGCCATCAGCGTCGATAGCACCACCACCATCTAGAAACATTTACACAATCAATAAGCCTCCTGCTCACACTTTCTCTGAATCTACTTACTTGTTTTGTCTTATTTTGATTTGATTAGGGTTGATGTTTTTGTCCCGAAATGATTTTCTTATGTATTGTGCAAGTCGCAGCACAAACTTTTTTTTTATTTCAATTGAATATCAAAACACAAAAAAATAAACTAAGCTACAGTCCCAGTCACAGGGCATATTAACTTGTGAAAGTACTGTAATTGCCCATTCGAAAGCGTAGATACTATGGAGAAGAATGGGCAAGAAACTCCATGGACACTCTTTTAAATCAATATGTTATTACAAAATCTTCGTTATATCATTCATTTCGAGATTATACATATATGTGAGAACGATGTAGAAAGACGTGCGAGTAAGAGCGTCGAGAGTAAAAAGATACAATCAACTATCCAAAAATACAATAATCCACGGCAGCTGCGAGATGACCAGTCCCTACTGACAGCGCCCGTTCAGGAATATGACGCATGGATGAGCCATCATTCACCTCAACTATTTTGAAGGGAACTAAACGACCCGACACACGCGCCACCATCAGCGAGACATTTTAGTGAGCATGACATTCTCTCAACCACCAGGGAAAATGCGAGTCGATAAAAGATGTAAATGGTACGATAAAGCGTAGGTACATAGTACTCACACATGTGCTATGCTATTATATAATACTAAGAGATTGAATCTATACAATGCAAAGATATGTTTACAATCTTCTGCAGCTTCCACAATAACTTCCCATGGTAATCAATAAGTTTGCCCCTATGATTGTGGAGCAGGACCAGCATTGAGCCAAGCATTTTTATCATCAATGTAATCTTCCAACTTATAGTATGCTTGCCTACATAGTGTGCGTTTTATACAAGATTTAAATTTAGTCTCATTCAGTTGTATAATGCCGGGAGGTATTTTATTGTAACATTTTAGACAGTACCCCATGAAAGATGAGTCTACTTTAGCTAGCATGAAACCTGGCTGAACTAGATGGTCCCTGGTTCTAGTATTACAATGGTATCTGTCGCTTCTTTTACTAAATAAATGCAGATTTTTCCTAACGTAGGTACATGATGTTTTCATAGATGTATTGGCAAGGTACTGACATAATGTTAATTTCCTTAAACAGTTCTCTTAGCGAATCGCGCCTACATAGATTATATATGGCCTTGATGGCTCTTTTCTGCAGAATAAATATAGACTCGATGTCTGCAGCCCATAATAAAATACCGTAAGACATAATACTATGAACATAACTGAAATAGACTAGCCTTGCGGTATCTACATCAGTAAATTGACGGATTTTCCTGGGGTCACATGGGTTGTCATCAATCCGCGGACCACGCTTGGCAAACAGCAAGCTCTGCTTAACCTACTCTAGGTCCATAAGGTGAAAGCGACAGGGTAGCCCGTGACATTCTTTTCTTACGTTTCTTGCAATTTGCAGGTCAGTGTTGGATTTTGTGATGATTAAAATGATTCGCGACAGTACCTAATAGGTACATTTTTACTGAGTTATAAATTATAATCATTAAAATCATCAACACAACCGTCAAAGTTCATTTTACCCCATTGAATGCCTTTTTTATGAAATACCTAGTCATTCAAGGGGGTAAAATGTACAGCCTGACACTGACCGGTAAATTGCAAAAAACGTAAGAAAATTTGAATTTCGCGGGCTACCCTGGCGCTGCCACCTAAACAACCATACTTACTACAATACCCACAATTTTATGTCATTCGCTTATTTTATTATGAACCAGTTCCGCCATCTAGTGAGCGGTAGTTTTAACTTGTTGTTGTGAAACGGAGAGGAAAAGTAAAACCATGTCAATGACCCACGCAGACAAGAAACTACAGATTGAGGTGAGCGGGTCACCTCGATCTGATCCCCTACTTAGGAGCAGTCTAAATTGTTGATTTATTTAGCTCATCAGTCTGACAACTTATCATAAGATTTTATTTCACCTCAAATGTACCTATTTCAAAAAGTTGTGAGGAATGTTTTGAGTATGAAGATGGATTGGGTATAAGAGTAGAAGACCAAAGAAATGATGGATGGACTATGTGAAGGATGATATAGCTAGAAAGGAGGTGACTGCTGAGATGACGAGTAATAGAGAAGTACCGTGTAAAACGTGGTGGATAGAGATGCAGGGGTGAATCGACACAAAACTTTGAAAGGGATTTTAACTTGGAATTAATATGGTATGTTACCAACAAGGACTCTATTTTATTTTCTTAATTATTTAGAGAGCTTGTTGACAACATACCATATTAATTGTACGTTAAATTCCCTTTCAAAGTTTTGTCTCGATTCACACCGTTTTACGGTATGAAAGAAGCACACATGCTACGCCGCCTCTATATAGGGCAGGGCAAAAGGATGATGATGTATTTCAAAAAAATATCGTGCAGTCGGTGGCACGTTCAAGATAACTTTGACAGCAGCCTGATTGAGTAAGAAATAATAATCATAAATCTTTATTTTTCTCGACATCATTCATTACATGCGCTTGGGACACAGATGCACTAACATAAATTAAGAAAGGTGTCTGAAGTAGGAAGGTCCTGAAGTACAGATGATTTCTGAGTTCAAGTGTTAACTATAAATTATCTAATTTAGGCCCTCCATTAACGTGCGGTTGCTGTACAATAAAAACGTAGATATGTACTCATTAGTACCTACCTATTGTTATGTAGGATAAATTCTACATCACAACGAGCCCATTATTATGTCACAAAAAATCTCAACGATCGTCCTTGTGCCCATGGGTTAGGATTACATGGACATATTACACACACAGTTTCGCAACACACAGACTTACACAACAAACAATAATATTATTTCTAACATGAGCTAAAATCACTGAAGTACTAACCATCGCCAGGATATACTTGAAGCACTGCATGTTCCCGCGGCACTTAGTTCACTACACTGTCAAAACTCTCAAGTTCGTTTTCCCACCGAAATGAGAACTATTTTCGAAAATGTCCGTCTCGTAATAGGTAGGGTGCGTGCGTGTGCCTCTGTCTGTGTTAAAACACTAAAGTCTGTTGGAGCGGTCTCCGACGAGGAGTGGAAGGGAAAGCACGACTTGAATGTTAATGATGACCACCCTCCGGCCCCCGGCCCCCGCCACCCGCCGCCGCTGCCTGCCTGCCGTGTGCCGACGTGCCGGTGACCACTTACCACTTATCAAACAAAGAGATTTATGCCTCTTTAAGATAGGTAAGGAACCTTTACAAAAACGTTCAGGTAGTAGGTATTTTATTTCTGGGGCTAAAATGTTAGTTTGGTCAACATCATGCATATTACAATGACCATCTTCGTTGTATAAAGCCACGGTCGCGGCGCGTCACAAGTGAAAGTGGTTGTACCGCTACATCGATGCGTGCCGAAACGTCTCGAAATACCAAGTTTTACGCCACAAAAGAGCCTATGGACCGAAGGTTAGCTTACCGTTGGTCACGGGTGTCATTGATTTGCCCCTGACAAACTGTCTTACCAAAGAGTATCGTATTAACTGTGTAATACCATTTAGCCATGTACCTACCTTCTTTTTCTTGAAGTGGAAATCCTCAATGGATGTCCTCCGCCCCGGGGAGAGCGGAGAGGTCTGTTAGATTCGTTCTGACTAAAACCACCCCTGTGTTCCCTCGCACACTCACGTAAGTGAGGCAGCGGGATCTAATGCGGGCCTCGTCCCGAAGGGGGTGTGAGGTGTGAACTCTTCCAGCTCCATCTATAAGGTTCTGGACCTGTTTAGGGGAGCCGGAAGAGAGCCATCGATCGCACAATCCCCACGCATAACCGCTTACAGTCAGTGCTCGAGCTTGGGAAGCAGCGTTGACAGTGCGCCCGCCGCGCCCAGAAGTTAAATAAATTGTGTTAATTCAAATATAGCTGTGTTAAGGCAGGCGGATGATGACAGACAGAAGGTCGGCTCTAGACGACGAGCAAAAACTGGCGGACGCACAGAGACGCGTACTTCTGGCCATCTCGGTCGAATTGAATTTTCATTTTATTTTTCATCATTATAAACTGCGTGCGTTTTCCCCCGTTGTATGAATCTGACCTTCTGTATCTATTTTCTGGTTGCGTCAATGCATCCCTCTGTCTGTCTGTCATCCTTGTCTATCAGTTGTGTAATCGGTGTTATGACTCAAGGATTAAATACTTTGATTTAATGAGGCTCTTACTCGTTAACGAATTACTGCCACTTTCAAGTAGGTAATTAGAAAATTAATTAAACGTGATTGTACTTATTAGGATTGATTGATGTGCAGATTTGACCCAATCAACTCTTGGGCGTCCGCTAAAACACGCGTGCGTGTGCGCTCGGTCGGTGTCTGTACCTATTACAAAATTGTATAAGGAGCGCTAAATTGCGCGGGCGTAATAGGTTTTACACTGTGTAAAGTCAGTAAGACAATATTTTTCCGAATCGAAGTCATTTAATATCGCATTCGCTGATTTACAAAACTTGACGTCACAAAATTTAAAGCAGCCTGTTCACAGGCCTGCACTGTACACGCGACGCTTTCATAGCTATGCATCGTGCGACAAGCAGCGTCGTCGCAGACAATCGTGACTACTTGAGCATCTACTGATAACAATAATAGCAGCCAAAGTATAACTGCGACTACTTGTCGCCTATAGTCAAGACATTGGTCGCAAATTTAAAAAATGTAACTAATGACTAGATTGTACTATAAGTCTAACATAAATGTATAGCGAATTTGTCCTCGCCTGTCTATTGAAACAATCAATTATAACAAATTACCAACAAATTCGAGTCTCGTCAATATCACACGCCTTAAGACAACTAAACACAAATCCACTGGACACAATATGACTGTACTAATGTATGTTTCAATATCCTCTCTACAACGTGATGCTTAACTATACAATATTTTACATCTTTTAACATTATTTATAATTATAAAATGCAATGAACATAACAGTAATTAAACTTTACAAGTCATACAAAACAACTATAAAGCACAAGTGTGTTTTATTCAAGGACGATAAAATCGTGCTAAGGTACATACATGAGGAATATCATCGCTAAGATGCTACATCTGCCTACCAAGAGTACTTATGTACAAGGACTAACTAAATACTACCTATGTACAGCGTTAGGCTTGGCCTACACTATTCGATGACGACTCGTCACTATATTCTTTTAGAACAAAGTTTATTATATCCAACACGAAAATACTTAGCAAAGATTACTTCATCGCAAAATCCTCTTTCTGTTAAAAAAATCTCAATCTTATATAACATGTACCTATGCTAACAATTTTTTTACCGAGAAAAAGTGTAGCATCCTTAGTTTTATCACTTTCTGACCGATGCGATACTCTGATGAAGTGATTTCGTGTTGAATATGATTATGTCGCCTGCTCACTATAATATCGCTAGGTAATATCACTACCTACGGTCGCCGTCACAGAGTAACAAGCACAACAGAGGGTTCACTTCACTAACACGGAGTATGTAACGACACAGAGTGTTCATTGAGCACCACGGAGTGGGTAGCACACGAAGCGCTCACTGCCGGTAGTGTTCCTGCGCGTGAGCGCCGGCCGCGCGTCAGTTGTGCGCGACGGCGCCGGCGATGTGCGCCTGCTTGTGCGCGTAGTCCATCACGCGCTGCGCCAGCCCGCGCTTCCGAGTGAGCATGGCTGCTGCCTGCTCGAACTTGTGTTGGTTGCGGCTGCGGACATGGACATAATAATTATAGCCATTACGTGAAGCTACTAGCGAAGTGTTCATGTCATCGCTAAAGTAGCTTGACAGAAAATGCATTAGGAGGTTCACCTTAGTTCAGTGTTTACTTGCGGGTACATTTTTTTTATCGCGTACAATAATGTAATTTTTTTGTATTAACTCCGATTCAAATTGCTTTTGTCGCGCGCGACCGGAAAGTATGACGCGTTTACTTGCATTTCTACTTCATAAAAATCTTATTAGTCGCTCATTCACTGACAGATAATGTAAAGCCTAGCCTAGTTAATCGCTTAGTCAAGATGCGTGATATTCTGCACAAGAAATCCATTTTATAACAAAAGTAAGCAATAAGGAAAGATTTTTGAAAATTTATACACAGGATATCAAAGTTGGAAGTTTATAATTTTTGCCATCAATGACATTCCCACCATCTTGGATCTGATTTACAGATCTGAGGTGCAGGTGTAACGTACCGTATGTAGGCCTGCGTGTCGACGACTAGGTTGTCGAGCTTGTCGGAGTCGATCTCGTCCATGGCGCACTCCGCCATGAGCGGCGGGTTGAAGCGGTAGTAGCTGCCGGCCGGGAGCAGGTCGTTCATCACCAGGTGCACACCTGATGCCCAACACAATAAATATTTTTTATTAGACCACGACTCAATTGTAATAGCCGCACGCTTGCCGACTTCGAACTGTAGATGGGTGACCATCCATTACAAAACGATTTCCCTCCTTGACTCGGAAACCACGTCAAATTGATTGTCTTGGTTGTCATTTATAGATCTTTGACAGTTGTTATGGGTGCCCCAAAGTCTGACAATCAGTCTTACCAAGGGGTATCGTATTGCCTAGTAATTGGATCCTGAAAACAGTCGCTCCATTTAAAACATTGGTATTCAGCTGCATCCGGTTCAATTGGAAGTCGATCCCAATATAGTTACGAAAGGGCAGGCGAATTGAACCCAAAACTGCGTTCTACACCGTTAAATTTTGATCGTTTTAATCCCGCGGAGGGTCGATCCAGTGCATGAAACATTATCGATTTGTAAAGATAAAATTAAAAAAGAAAATTACTTTTCCTTGTAACCTCGAATCAATTTTCGCATTAGTGAAAAAGCAATGCGAACCATTAGTTAGGAATAGTAGGTACCATTTAAAACTTTTTTGTACCATACGATGTGTGTGGTGGTAGATAACATTCAAAGAAACAAAAATAACACGACCCTTTTCACTAATAATGCGCGCGCGCAGTCCACGTTGACTCACAAAAATTAGCCAATGCTAGACCAGACTCCGCCCCCAAACCCCATTTGATGGCAATGCAAAACCTGAATGCCCCGCGCGCCCCAGGCTAAGGGCTGCACTTGTAAACATATCAGTTTCTCTAAGACGTCTTCGGTGTATCGTTGTTTCCTTGTCGCGCGAAAATAATGTCGTCTCGTAATAACGTCTAGGTACTCCAACCTGGAACACAGATTACCTGGAAATTGTTGCTGTGTTTGTTAATGGTGCAATTATACGCGATCGCGACTCGCCGTCTCTACAGCGAACCAAACCACATGCAGTCTTTACGACTGCGTGGTATACCCATCCCGCAAATACCGTCAGGTCAGACATTTGTGGCGGCTTCTCGTTGTTATTGATCACGGACAATTCCGTTCACCTTCAAAAGCTCAGGGCCGCGGTTGCCAACCAGTCTACCTGTACACCCGAACTTGACGAAGACATCCTAGACTACTTTGAAAGAGATCCCACGCTTAGTATAACATTTTTCTTTTCAAATTGTTGAAATAGTTTAATAAACAATTATTACACTATCGCGAAGTGTAGCCCTAAGTGTTAAATAAATCAGAGGTGAGTAATTATTAGGATAGTAACAGAACTTTTTTAAATCGTTTAATTAGTAACTAGAACATTTTTCTTTTCAAATCTTTGTAAATACACACATCAAAAGTATCTAGGGATCAACATATATTTTTGCAATAACTTTTCTCCTGATTGATATTAATTAAAATTTTCTTTAAGGATTCATCAAATAAAGTGTTTTCGTTTGTCACAGTAACGATAAACCAAGTCACCTTTGCATTAATAAAGAAATTTGCCATTTTCCTAATAAAGGGATTTTTGACATTTGAACCACTAACATTAAAGTTCGAAAAAAGACTGAAATAACAGTTTTCTTTAAAATTTTATTGGGTAACTTAAACAATTAATAATCCGTGTTTCTACCGCGAACACTAACAACACAAGAACATCGGTTTGGCATGCTCAAAATGAGTTCATCCAAATCACGCTGTGGAATGGCCGCCCATGTTCGTTGCAACAACAAAAAAAGGTCTTCTTGCGACTGGATACCCTCCATATTCGGCAGAGCTCTTCTCTGTAGCATATCCCATGCATGCTCAATCGGGTTCAAGTCTGGCGACTGAGCAGGCCAGGGCAGGACATTGATGTTAGCTGCGGCGAGAGTCTGTCTTACAACTCTTGCGGTGTGCGGTCGTGCATTATCATGCATTAACTGAAATAAGGGACCGATTTGCACTTGTAGAGGAACGATGACGTCTGATACAATCGTCTCAGCATAAATTTGAGCGTTGAGGTTGCCTCTGATCCAAATCAACTCAGTTCTTCCGCCGATCCAAATACCCGCCCATACCATGATGGTTCCACCACTATAAGGATGGACTTCCTGGCAGGATTTTAATCGCTGTTGGCGTCCAGGGGTTCTCCAGTGTCGTATACGTCTTGTATCCGGTCTCATACCAAAACGAGACTCATCAGAAAAGCACACGAAACGCCATTGTTCTTCTGCCCAATTTCTGTGTTCAAGAGCCCATTGATATCGAATCCTACGATTGTGCATTGCTATAGGTGGTACCCGTAGCGGTCTTCGGGAATGAAGGTTCACTTCATGCAAGCGGTTTCTGACTGTTTGGTCGCTAATTAAGTTCCCTGAAGAGTGATGAAGCCTCACGGCTAACATCATGGCGGTTATTGTTGGAGCTCTTCGAGTTAAGATTTGAATGTATCGGTCTTGTCTCCGTGTGGTGCAGCGATACCGTCCTCCATGGCGCTCAGCCACGGTACCAGTGCTTCGGTAACGTGTCCAAAGTCGACTGATAACACTCTGACTTGTATTCAGAGCTAAAGCCACAGTACGTTGCCGGGAACCAGCTTCTATCATTCCCACGGCTCTGAGCATTTCTTCCCTGCTTAAATGACGTCGCCGCTCCATAATAACGTTGGTTTTAATCAGTAGTAGGGAAACAGTAGCACTAATAATGTCTTCAATGCGTTGTATGTTTTTATAGGGAAAATATTGACAGCTTATTTTCATCTTTTACTCGAATTTGATTGAGAGTTCCTGATTCAAATTATGAAATGCACCAAAAAGGATCCATATAAATTTATAAAATCATAAATTTATTACAAAGCCACATCTCAATCTCAAGAAATCCGCATAAAAATGCTTGATCCCTAGACACTTTTGATGTGTGTAGTTTTGATTCCACATTTTTAAATACGCCATAACTACCTAACCGCTTGTAGAGACTTATTTTTACATTTACCGCTTTTAGCATAATTCTTTAAATTTTATTAGGTCACGAAACCTAGGCACAAAACAATTATGACGATCATAAGCCCGTAAAAGTATGAAGGAAAATTTAGGTTTAGTTTTAGTTTATTTGCTAATATGAACATCAGTTGAGCGATCACTGACCTTAGTAGGTACGCACCGACGCACGAGGCATTTTAGGTAACTAAACTCGTGGCACTTACCCTTGGTTTCATGCATTTTGCGAATATTACGTTATCAATTCCCTTTTTTTTAACCGACTTCAAAAAGGAAGAGGTTCTCAGTTCGTCAGAACGTTTTTTTTAATTTAATTATAAGATATACAATGCTGTGAACTTGTTGATGAATAGTATTTTGTATGTTAAACCACCTTTCCGAGGGATTAAAACGATCAAAATTTTACGGTGTATAGCTGAATAACCTGGGTCCTGAGCCAAAAGCATTTTGGATTGCTGAACACACATCAAATTGGAATGGCAATTATTTTAACGAGGTGGTTACTGCTAGAAGTAGCACATACCCTCAGTGTCGGTGGCGGAGTCCAGGATTTTGTTGAACTTGTCCTTCCAGCTGGTGGACTGCGGCGCGCCGGCGGGCAGCGCGCGCGCCAGGCGCCGGTAGTCCGTGTGCGCCGCCAGCGCGCGGCCCGTGCCCAGCGACACCACGCAGCCGCGCTGCAGCGCGCGCGCGCCCCACACCAGACGCGCCTCGTGCACGCCCACGCCCGTCGGGTTGTTCACCATGATGCCGCCGTCCTGCGGGGGCAAGCGTTACTACATCACTCGAAGCTAACACGTAAGTCTTCAAGCTGCATTTGACAATCAAGTATCCTGCATACCTGATGTAGCAGTCCGTCGAGGCGGAACTCGTCGAAGTAGGTCGGCGCGGCAGCGGACGCGCGCACCGCGTGCCACAGCCGCGCGCGCGACGTACCCGGGAACACGGAGCGAGTGCGCCAGCCCACCGAGTAGCTGCGGAACAGGTACGGCGTCAGCCGCGACCCCGTGTTCACCACGCACGACACCACCGCAAGCTGAGAACAAACACACTGTGAGCTCCACGGAACTAATGGGCGCCTGGTACCGAGCGCCACCAGAGCAGCGTAGTCACCTCGCACGACAACCGCTGCTAGCTCAGAGAGACATTTAACATGAGCTCCATGGATCTTATGAGCGTCTGGTACCTAACAGATCCAGGAAGCAAGAGCTGCGTATTCACTACAATTAGTCGCCATGTCTGACATGACTGCTCGTTGGTCTAGTGGTCGCAAGTGCGACTGCTAAGCATGAGATCCTGGGTTCGATTCCCGGGTCGGGCAAATTATTACTGTTATTAGGTTTTAACATCAGCAATTGCTCAGTAGCAGCAACGGAGTCTGGTTTTGTGCCCGATTGATGGCAATAGGCTCACCCCCTATTACATGGCACTTAAACATGGATTAGAAGCGTGATGTTATGTTATGCGCCATGGAAACACCTGTTCAATATACAATACAATAAAACTTGGAATTTCCTGGTGCCTGGTCTAGACCACCAGAAGAAACGAAGTTGAATACTAAAGAAGAAATCTATATAATTATATAAAACAAAGTCGGGTTTGTTACAACTCTTATAACTCGAGATCTGCTGGACCAATTTTCATGGTTATTGATTTGTTGGATTCGTCTCAGAAAATAGTAGACAAATTATAACATGAAAAAAGAATAACATGATTTTTTTAATAAATTTGATTTGACATCTTCTGCAATTGATAATAGCTCACGTCACGCACGCTTTTGTTTTATGGATATGTAGGCAGTTACTACGAGGGTAGGATAGGTAGGTAGGTACTAGAACAGTAGGATAGGTAGGCAGGTACTAGGAGAGTAGGTTATGTAGATAGGCACTAGGAGGGTAGGATAGGTAGGTATTAGGAGAGTAGCATAGGTAGGTAGGTACTAGGAGAGTAGGACATGTAGATAGGTACTAGGAGGGTAGGATAGGTAGGTAGGTACTAGGAGAGTAGGATATGTAGGTAGGTACTAGGAGAGTAGGATATGTAGGCAGGTACTAGGAGGGTAGGATAGGTAGGTAGGTAGGGACGGGAAAAAAGATAGTACCAGGCGTGCATACAGTGTAGCGGGTCTCACCTTGGGCGAGTTGTTCCGGTTGCACTGCGTGAGCGTGCAGTCGCGCAGGTTGTCCTGCAACATCTTCTCCCACGCTTGCGTGTCGTAGTACGAGTGCGTCCACATCAGCCGCGCGCCGCCACCTGACACAACGACTTTATTCAAATATGGTTTCGAAACAGTTCTTGGAAAACATATATACATAAAATAAGAAATCAGTGTAGAAACGAGACTTTTTGCGTTCGTTCGGCAATGTCACTGAAATATACCTAAGGGTTGCGCCCTCACCTATCAGCACGGAATTGCACTTTTCCATGCTCCTATCATTTTCAGGCGCAACCCTTAGAATGCGTTCAGAGCGGAAACTTTGCTTCTGACTAAAGGGGAAATCTATATGTAAGAGTACCTAATGTAGAGAAATGTGTTACCTAGAAGCGAGGTGTTGCCGAACATCTCGCGCGAGAGCGTGTAGTACATGTGGCGCGCCGTGTCGAGCGTGCCCACGCCGCTGCCGATGACGGCGGCGATGATGGCGCCCGTGCTGACGCCCACGATGTAGTCGAACAGCTCGTGCACGCGCCGCCCCGTGAGCCGCTCCAGGTGGCGCAGCAGCTCGATGGCGATGAGGCCGCGGATGCCGCCGCCGTCGATGCTCAGCACGTTGGCGCCCGGCCCGCGCGGCGGCCCGCTCCAGCCCACCAGCGCCAGCGCCTCCTTCACCACGCCGTCGATCTCCTTGGCCAGGGGCGAGCCCATGTGCAAGTCGTTCTGCACTCGCAGCAGAGCGCGCACCGCTCCCTCCTACAGACAACGTATGGGACACTCAGTCTTCGATCATCCATCATCTGCCTAGTGTTTTACAGTCGTTGTTTTACAGGCCTACCATTTCGAAATTTGAAATTTACTGTCAAAACCCGAACATTTGCAAAAACATTCCGGACATTTTTCTTTTTAATCTTTCTTTATCCGTCGTTTGACTTTTTTTTCCTAAGAAAATCCCTTAAAGTTAAAAATCCTAACAAATTACGAGGCTGGACAAGGTCCGGACGGATGGTAATCCTGGCTGGAGACGAAGTGTGTATCACATAGACACACTAGGTATCTTTCGACTTTCCAAGACTGACAGTTTAAGTTGACTAAGTAGGCAATAAGCTAAGCAATCCTTTTGTTGACTTGACCAAAGTGACCCCAAGCGGTATGAATGGGAGCATACATCGTACGCACTGCGTTAATCTGCGTGCACTCACTGTTGATGCGTGCCATAACAACAGTGAGTGCACTAGGTGCGCCTGCACCCGCCTGGCTACAACAACAATAATAGACGCGCGTCAGACAAAAATGAATTTGTTGATGCGAAGATGTACCAGTCGCGCTTGCGACTCGCCAATATTTCGCAATTCTAACGCCAATAGTAATATATTAAGTCACCACTAAACAACAGGCAAAGAAAGACCACTCCACACAAAAACGAGCTACATATATGCAAAAGTTGAACGTGAGAATTTATTATTTTGCGTTTTTCACAGTTGTCCTTCAGTATTTAACTTTATAGTGGTGTGCGATTGTGTGAAAATATATTACCGTGAAGGTCACGCACCTATCTATATTATACTATATATTACTAGAGTCGACAGCATGCGCACATATAGGTACTATCGTGTTTAGGTATTCTTTAACTAGCTGACCCACGCAACTTCGTCTGCGTTCATTTTTGATTAATGCTCCGCTCCTTTTGGTCGCAGCGTGATGTTATGCAGCGTGATGTTACATAGCCTACAACCTTCCTCGATAAATGGGCTATCCAACACTAAAAGAATGTTTCAGTTCGAACCAGTAGTTCCTGAGATTAGCGCGATCAATCAACCAAACAAACAGACTCTTCAGCTTTATAATATTAGTATAGATATGAAACCAAAATATACTTTTACAACAACTATTTAACTTTTTTAGACCAGTTTTAGACCAATATGTATACCTAATATGAAACCAAATACTTTTACAACACGAAACGAAAGACACCTAACAACCGACATTGATGCAGTTTACCCGGCGAGGGTCGTTCTTTCACGGAAAATCTTAACACCGCGATTCAGAAATTGGCGTCAAATGAAAAACGCCATCAATCGAGCACGGAGTTAAATTGCTAAAATTTAACGCATGGAAAGCAATCGAACAAACAATATAGGCTATGAAGATTTTCAAAGCAGCGCCATCTAAACTACCTTTTGCTATCATAACTTTTTGAAAAACCCAATAAGTCGATTTAAAGTTATCTTGTGAGCACTTCGTCTTTATTTATTAGTACCAGTTTGATTCAATAGATGTCGTTGCATGTATCTTATGTAATGATGATGATTGCTTCTTGAACACTTTAAATTCATATATCTTTTGATTAAGAGCACGGATTGCAATGAAACAAAAACTAATACTTCTCTAATTTAAGCACAATACTTGTCCAGTGAAACTAACCACATTGGTTTTGTAATTTTCACGTGATACTTAAACAAACAAACATAGCCGAAGACTCACAGACTGCAGACAAACAGACAAAAAATCGAAAAATAGTAGAAATGGGTTCTGTTTGTTATCTTTTTACACCCCTACTATTTTTTTTCTAAATATTTTCAATGTACAGAAACGCCACGTCTACAGATTTATTATTTATGTATAGATATAGAATAGAAGATATAGAAGAGAATAGATAGATAGAATAGATATAGAAGATGAGATAAAAATTTTGACGTAAAACACTAAGTAAATGTGAAGTGTATTTCAAACTATCAGATGAAGTTATCTCTGTTATTTAATTACACTTAATGACTCAGAACCAATCACGCTATTTATGAACTTGGCAATGTTATTACTGGACCTATCTGCGTATTGAGACATGTCTTTGTCTTGGATACGTCACGTCAATTATTGTCCATTAGTATTGCTCACCGTGGCGGTGAAAAATATAGAGAATCACATGTTTATCGTCTATGAAAAATGAATTCCTGACCTGAGAACTGATCGAGGTTCATTCCCGCAAATACTCAATTTGAAGTAGTTGTCGTTTAATTTCATTAAGTATGTAAATTATGATTTCACGAACTTGCAATAAATAATCCCACGTAACTTCTACTATCTAGGAAGAACGAGCTTCTGATGCCGTTGGATGCAGCAACATGCTAGATACTAGGCTAGCAGCCTACAATATTTAATGGCTACGGTACGTGTGGCTCCTAGTAGTGCATAGTGAGCGACGCACATCCGCGGCGGGGACTTTATGCGCTAGGTCTTATTTTCAGCTAAAACAGTGGTGATGGTGACAGACGCAGCTTTTAAATGATCAATAAGGTACTAAATTCGAGGCATACCTTGATAGCATAGTCCCTGGCCTCCGGGTAGCAATGCAGGTGATCGACGAGGCTCTCTGCGCGCGTCAGAACGCTCTCGCGGCTCTCAGCCGCCAGCACTGCGCTGATCACGTACGCCGTGCGCGAGTGGATCGACGACTGCAACACACATCAATATACACTATACCTCATGTCGCAGTTTCAAGCCTGTAAGCTACCAGAGACATCGTTAAGGCATATGACATAGTCTCAACTCAGATACCATTGAGGAATTTGCCAGTCTCTTGGTATAAGGTGAGTGGCCTTTTACTTGTTCTGCAGCTACCTAGCTGATCACAGACAGTGTGAAGAGTTGATGAACAGATGAGCGATGAACTAAACAGTTATTTCAGGATACCGCAGGGTATTCAGTTGGGCCCAACTTTATCTAATGGTGCACAAGATACAGGCTGTGCCAAGTTTGTGACCAACGTTACTTCTATTTTGAATTGAATGTTGCAATAAACGATTAATTTTACTTTACATCACCCAAAACCCGCCTTGGGCCAACTTCGCACGACATGTCTAGACCATCAGAGTCGGAACGCGCGCGAAATTCTGAGACGTATTTCCACTTAGTTCTGACCCTGGTCCAAATCACTGTAACAAACCAACTTGCTACACAGACACGTTGGTTATGTAATCGTCTACCTACTAGATAATACTAGAAGCTTAGTACACTTAAGTCGTACTCAAAACAATGCAATATGTGTTGGCCAGCTGCCAACACCGCCTCGTCTGTTAGTCGCGACACATTTATCATATCTATTACTACAAACTTTACTTTCTAATTTGCATAATGAACCTCTGATAATCTTAAAATACATATATTCAAATATTTTTCTCAAAAATTAATTGTTCGTCATTCCTTATTTATATTTACAAAGCAGGTGACTGAAGTTACGTCGTAAAAGTATTTGTGCAAAACATTTCCGGATAATTCGCAATTGCGCGATATGCACAACAACCTCAAGGCCTTTCAAAAAGTGCGTCGTATGTTTTTTTTTATCTCGATCGTTATTTCCCAAAATGATATGTAGTGTTACGTATGTCCCCCACGACGCATTTCTAGCGCGCATTGTAGATCATACGATAACATGTATAAATTGTCATAGCGCTAAAATTAAAATACTGCCACCTAACTTCACCGTAGAAACGGGTTTTGTCGACGGAAGAATAGACAAATAAATTGACAGATTGACAATATAAATCTGCCATTGTGTCGATTCTTTTTCTTCCGTCGGAAAACCTATTTCCACGGTGGTCTTGCTACGTTTTTTCTCACGGTTTCCTTTACGCACGCGTGCTAATTAACGATTACGACGCGCGTTTGATTTCAATAACATTTTCATTTTAACTTTAATTCGTATGGTTGTAACTTTAGACGTTGTTACAAGAAGTTGAAGTTCCCAGGTCCAATTTGGCACTTTTATGATTCTGCTAAAGCTGAATTTTAGGCCCATTGAGCATCTCGCCTCGGTCATTCATTTACCTATATTTAATATTCACGTGTGTTTTCTAACGAAAGATATGCCTGTGCCTCAATGTCTTCCGCGTAGTACTAGAGATGCCGCCCCCGCGCCCCGCTCCGCCTGGCTCGTCGTCATCGCCGATCAACGACCCATTTCTCTCATTTATTTATAACCATGAGTTAGATAAGCTCGGCTCACGCTTATCATTGGTACTGTACTTATGTGCGTGTACAATGTTATTATGTTGACAACTATGCCACTGTACTATAGAGGTAAAATCACTTGGCGAATTTAGTGAGTGATTACATAGTCGTTGACCCAGTTTATTGATAGTGATACAAACAATCCACCACTATCTACCACAACACACATTCACCACAGTGACATTCTGTGGTGTACCTTATGTCTGGAAAACCAATTATTGTTCACTAGTTTAAATTATCATTAACACTAAAAAAAAACCGGTCAAGTGCGAGTTGGACTCGCGCACCGAGGGTTCCGTACAAACCTGTGGGTATATAACTTTTTTTTATATGACGAAACTAAAAATTTACGGTTTTCGTAATTTTTCCTATATCTGTACTATAAGACGTGACTTCGTACAAAATTTCAAGATTCTAAGTTCACGGGAAGTACCCTGTAGGTTTTGATTCCCGTGCGAGTTTCGAAAATTTGCGGAAATTTGCGGCCTAAGTGGCTGTATCTTTTGATTGCGTTGACTTAGAAGGTTGATTTTTCTACAACTTCCAGGGACAGTAGAACTAAGTATCATATAGAAATTTCAGTTTGATACCTCCACGCGTTCCTGAGAAAAACGGTCTTGACAGACGGACGGACGGACGGACGGACGGACGGACGGACGGACGGACAACAAAGTGATCTTATAAGGGTTCCGTTTTTTCCTTTTGAGGTACGGAACCCTAAAAATGGGCGATTTACCATGTTTACTATTTGTTTTCAGTTCCCGACATTTCGGCGCTATTGCAAGCACCATGATCAATTGATCACGGATAAACATGGTAACTATCCCGGGTTTTTTTTAGCGTTAACGATATTGCTAGTTACAAAAATACCATGTCAGTTTAAAAACTTTAATTAAAATTTTCCGTAACTTAAACCTCTGTAGGAATCTGTGCTGTGGCAATTGGCAAACCGCATGTCCCACGCATCATGTACATATGTATTTATGGTCGCATGTTCTTATCATTTCTCCGAGCTATCACCGTACATCACTCGGTGTTCATCCGGAGTTAGCCCGCGGCGCACATCACGACCTACTCGTTACACAACATCGTGATACATCAACATGATAACAAAAACAACAACATCGCACAAACAACTGTGGCATTGAGTAGTTTTTGTGCATTATTTTGTTTTTTCTATTTGTTTACAATAACAAGATTGCTCATTTGTCTATTTTTAATGAGTACCAGATCAGGGAAACCCAAAACTATGCATCAGCTGATATATTCAATGTTATTGCAGAGTATTCATGATATTATGAATGACAGAGCATTTTTACATAACTTTAAATGGCATCTATCCAACATTGTAATTACACTGCAGAGAATTACAGTAACTTTGAATTACAAAAATATCAGACACTAATACTAGTGCAGAATGCAATCAGTACAATAACAAGTAAGTATGGAATGTAATCTTCAGTAAACATTATACATAATAAGTATTATAGTTCAACAGTCTTGAGCAAAGAATGTGAATGTTTCATGTTAAGTTCAATGTAAACAAGTGACTTAGTCAAGTCGACAAGAGTTGGGTATACATTAGACTGGCGAAAATATTTATTTTACTGTATGCAAAATAGTTATTAAATAGTACCTTAGATATGGTGCGCTTTTGCTCCTTCCATGTGGGCTCAGAGATCTTGCCGAGCTGGATGTCCTTCTTGAGGCGCAGTCCTTGCCACAGGCCTTCAAACGTGAGCTCCTTTGCCTCTGAGCCCACGCCCGGTGCCACAACTTCCTTGGGTTTAGGCTTCGTTTCTGTGAGCTCTTTGGTGGCAGCATTAGTGCTGGACTGTGTCTGTTTAATAGTAGTGTCATTCACTTTGTTGTCGACGATGCCGCCGGGCTTCTCCACCTGTGTGACTGGCGTCAGGCGTGCCGCCACCACCTTCTCAAATCTCCTTAATAAATCTATGACAATGAAAACATATGTTTAACGAACAATACAATTTAAGCAAAAGTTTTTGGTTTACTACTCATCTTTAGATTTATTGTTAAGATTTTTATGTGTTTATCATTTTTCCTTTATCAAAATTGTGATGTAGATCACTCAGGCTATTATTCTATACTTAATACTGCTGCTAATCTATCATGAAACATAAATAGATTGCAAGAAACAGCTGAACAATGTTTCAGCCCGCCAGCATCTGAACTATGTCAGTGGGTCAACATCCTTACATGAACCCTGCAAACAAGAGTGTGCAGGCAGTGTGGGGTAAATGATAAATAAATAAACAATCAATATGCATACATTAAGTCACTGACTTTTCGACAGGCCATAAAATAGCATGCAAATGAAAAAGGGTGTGATGTTTTAGATATTATATCACTACGTACTGTCCCATTGCTCGGGCGAGGCGGGCTTGATCTTCTGCAGTAGCTTCTCCGCCTCCGCGTTGAGGTTGCTAAGTGACAGGTAGTGGCGGATCACGCGCCACTGCCCGCCCAGGGACGACATCTTCACCACGGTCCGATACGATATAGTACGAGCACAACGATACCAGCGCCTTCTAGAACAGTCGCGCACGGCCTGGCGAGTGCGCTCTATATACGAACTTTATTATGTTCAACACCAATGTTTGTTACAACTCTTTGCTAACAGCTTCTATTATTTGGTTGTTGCACACAAATTATTTCCAGTAACTTTGTAATGAGCGATGTGCCGCCCGCTTCCGTCTCGGTACTGTACGATAATGTGTGATTTTTGCGCAAAAAATTGGCTCCGCAAGTTAAAATTCTCAAATATAAATAAGTCAATGACAGGTTTACATGACGTAAAATCGGACGATCTTTACGCAGTATTACCAACTTGAGCAAATCAAAACAAATCTAAAAACGTTTTGTTTCACGTATGCCCTTCAAGAATGGTTTTAACGTCTTGTACTCCAGTTGAGACTACAGACGAACTTAACACGATTTTATTATAAATGAAACTGTTCAATTTATTTTCAAATTCTTCGTAGTTTTACCAAATCACTTTTAATTTAAAAAAATGGAAAATAAATGTTAAATTGTCACTTGAAGTGGAACGTAGCAATAGTGATGGCCGTTCACCTTCACTAATCACAATCACTCACTTCCTGGTTCCTGTTCTTTAGAAAGATTTGCACAGTTTTTGATAAACTTTTAATAGGTACGAAAGTTTTTTTTACAAACATATAAAATAATGTTTCTTCTACAGACAGGTTGTGTATCCAGTAATATTCAAATGTACACTGAACTATCGTAAACAACGCTTGCCAATATTATATAGCAGTATTTTATCAAAACATGTTTTGACAATGTTTGTGTAGCTAGATTACGGGGAATGGTCTCAGCTGGTGGGTCGCGTCGCGGCCGTGCCGTGACGACGTTGGCACGGCGGGCGTGCTGCACGCTGACTCGCCGCGGTCGCCACACCTCTCACGCGACCCACTCACCAACGAGAACGATTCGTAAACAAATATCGTATGATCGCGTTTTGTAAGCGGGCCAAGTATTTCCGTGTCAAAACAATGAGTGTAGCGCAACGTTGCGATAATTCACAATAATTTCATGGGAAACGTGCAATAGTTATTTATTTTCATCACATAGGTAAATGACGGTTTTACAGTAACACAGTTGCAGTCATCTGGAGACAACAGTCTTTTGAGAACTTACCCATTTCAGAATTTGTAGCAAAATGAATGGTCAAAAAGATATTCTAACATTTTGAGGCAGGGTGCTCAAAATTTTCGAACACGTTACGCTGACTCTGACATCATAATGACTCTTTGTTATTGTGGAACATAAATGTATAAAAAGTCAAAAGTCGACCAATTCAAGACAAATATGAATAAATTGTAATCAAAAACACCTCTTCAAAGTGCGTGATTGAGGTAATATAAGATTATTATCCACCTATGCTATGCGTAACTTTAAATATCGACGTTTGAAAGGCAATATTTACCAAGCGACATGTCGGCAACTTTACAGTAGAGCATTTATAGTTTTTATTTTTGGAAAAAAAATCGTAAAAAATCGCCTATTTGTCATAATTACTTAATTCCAACGAATTTTAAATGTAGTTTAAAGGCTTAATAAACTGGTATTTAAATATTATGAACTTTCTCAATATGTTATGAAATAGTGTCGGTTAGTAATAATTTCATCAAAATCACAAACAGGTAAAAGTTACTAACCGACATCAAAATTTGATTATACAAGAAGTAAAATTAACTAAACCCACTTATTTTATTATTGTGTTTGAAGTAAAATTACGCATCCAGGACTGGCGCATGTTTGACTTATAAGTAAAATGGTCTAAATAGAAAATAAAAACACTTTTTTGCCAGCCAATTTTAGTCAAAGTACAAATTAAATAAGATTAATGTAGGATATTTTTGAACAAGTAACAATGTGTTTAGGTTTCAATATACAAAATCAAAAAGTTTCGGACAAAGGTTTTCGTCATCATCATGACTCCAGAGTATGGGCCTCCGTCTGATGAGGGACGAATTAGAGCATACTGCACCACGCTGCCCTAGTGCGAGTTGGTGGAGGTTTTAGGCCAGTGACTAACCCTTTGTCAAAGACGTCTGTAACTCTGTAGAGACCTATATACGAATATTGCAGTCAACTCGTAACGTGGATAGCTGATCTTTTAAAGAATGTGAGCTGTCGTTGAATAGTTAAGATAGCTAAAGCTAAAGGTAAACTGAAATAAAAAATAATTAATTTTAAAAGGTTTTATTTTTTCGTAATTTCAAAATCAGTACAGGTAGATAAAATACAATTTCAACTATGAAGAAAATTGCTATCAAGTTTAAAAAAATTACTGTTACACATAATGCAAAATTGAAGTGCGTTTTTGTTACCTATCTTTTTATTTCTTAATTATTCAAATTTAGATTAACCCATTTACATCCAGTGTTTAAGTTTCAGATCAGTCTTCAGCAGTCTTACATTGTTATATTACATAGGAATTCAGAATAGAACTAAAATACTAATAACAGTTTTTTCAGAAACTCTTTTTAAGAACAAAATATTGCTTAAATCACATATAAAAAAATACAAATTTAAGATACAATTCTCAAAACATATTCTAAATTACAAAACTTTTTCACAACATAAACAACATGAGTTAAAATATTTAGATAAACTATCAATCAAAAAACACTATTGAGATCAAGTCCTAACAATTTAAGAGCTTTAATTACTACGTATTAGGTATCTTTCGCATATTAGATAAGCTTATCAATAAAATTTTAAAAAGACATAATACGAGTATAATGGCACGTAGGAAATATTGTTGTACTTTAATATCACAATTTAATATTTATTAACTTATTTGAACTAAGTTCAAATGAAGTTTTAACGAGCGAGGTAGATGTAAGTTACGAACTTACATAATAATAATAGATTGAGATCCATTCATTTACTTTAAAAATCACAAAATTAGGTTTTCTTATGGTCTATATAGTTAGTCCTTATCTTACTAGGAACTTACATAAAAAAACATAACTATCAAAATGTCCTACTGAAAGTAGTAAGTACTAAAATTAAAAAAGAGTAAAAAATATATATAAAGGTAATAAACAGAAATCAAGCTTTTTCCAAATATTTAAGCATCATCAGGCGCCATGTCTTCCATGTCTGATTCTGGCAAAGCATCTTTTGCGGATGCAGAACAAGGTATCTCGGTGAATTCTTTATGGAATTGAGCAGGAATAACTTTGTCCTTGCAGTTTAACGAGGTCATTATATTTTGCCTTTGCTATCGGCAGACGTGAATGGTAACACGACATAAGAGGTACCCTGGTTTTAGATTGGATTTCAATCACGCTCGTCTTAGCAGATTTGTCCATGGAATACTTGACGGAAATAACTGAAAGATTACTTTTTTTGAATGTTGCTATTCTGATTTTACCTTTGAAGTACTTTTCAGCAATAGAATCCCACTTATAAAAATCTTCAAAAGTCTGTTTTTCAACCTCGTAGGGGAAGGGGTCCTTTCTAGCTGTGGTGAAAACAGTATACCATTGAGATGGTGCATAAATAATTGTCTTACGTAGATTAGCTTCAATAACAGCATGAACACTGTCGACCGGCATATATGTGTGTCCAGTAAGTAAATAATTTATTTGTACGTTTTCTAAATTTATGCATTGCTGTAACGTCGAGTGTATCATTGCCAACACCGTCCGATTTCGGTTTTGCCCAGGGCAGCAGTCACAATACAAAAGTAAGTTTTTAACATTACCCCTTTCGTCAACCGACAGTATATATTATCTATGCAGGATACTAGATATTTCGTTGGCACCTCTTTTGCCATCACTTTCATTCCAGTAATAGCAAAAAACTTTGCGCGTCCCGTTTTCGTAAAAGCACAAATTATACACAGCCAATTTGCGCGAATAATATAAAAGCATTGACTCACCATGTGGGGTGTTTAAAACTTTCTCTAAATCAAAACTTACACATAGAGTGTTAGGGTCACTTTTGTGAATATTCTTATGAGTAATAAACCTGTTATAACTTTCATTTTTCTCAGTTTCATGTTCATCCTTTTCTTTAGCCTTTGCCGGATCTGACATATCTGTGTGTGCGAATTTTAAACATAGGTTAGGTTTTTTTTTTTTTTTTTTTGTTTTGGCAGGAGTGGGAAATCCCCACGGACACCTCGACTACCTCACAGGCTGTGAGACAGTCGAGGTAGTGCCGGACTCGAACCGGCTAAAACCACACTCCTGCCCCGCCAGTGTTAAGGTCTCTGTCGATTTCAGAGGAAATCGACAGAGACCTTAATATCTATCTTTTTGACTTTTCTGCACTTGTAATAGGCCGGGGAGACCAAATTCTGCGCATTTAATTTACGCTTGATATGTGTATATTATTTGTCAAGAGATTCACTACGCTGGGATTTACTTTAAAGTGTTTATTTTACTTAATATATATTCTCTGCTAATATTTACATGTAATTTTTCTACAAAATTTTGTTTACTGAGACTTTCCTTATCTACGAGTATATCGACCAATAACCCTTATATATATATGCCTTTAAACCATAGTTTCTTGAGTTGCTTAATTAGATTTCATATTTTTCATTTTAATTTTGTTTCATTCATTTTACTTTTGTAATATTCTATCTTATATACTCAATATATAATTAAATATCATATATTCTAAAACTAATGTATTAATATTTAAAACTCCAAATTATAACCAGCTTTGACACAACTAGGCGTATCCACCAGCGCTTGCATCTGTTTCAGCATAACTTGAGCCAGTTTCTCATGAAACAGACTCAAGTTACTATTTTGCCTTTTGCCATCGCTAATGGATTGCTCATCGCGCCTGCTCTTTGGTTGTGTCAATTTGGTTTGGGTTCTGGGCCGCCTGGAAGTGGTCGCACCGCCAACTTTAGCAATATGCTATCGAAGCTCTGGCGAATGCGTCCCACTTCTTACGCACCGGGCATTCCTTGCTAAATGCATTGTGCTGGTGCTCCCCCAGCTTGGCTCTGGTGCAGTTTACGCACACTGCTGCTTTGCCAATGAGTTTGTCTGGGCAGTCCGCCCTTAAATGCGGACCGCCGCAGTGGCTGCACAGGTCGGCTGGCTCCGTGCAGAGACGTTTGCCGTGGCCGTATGCTAAGCAGCGTGTGCACTGCACCAGAGGCGTCTGATCCTCGACGCGCACTCTCTGGAGGTCAATACGGAGTTTGCCTCCTTCGAGTGCTCGCCTCCAGATTGCTGGGGAAACACTCAGCACAATGCTGTTTGTGTACGGGTTATTGGTCTTCCTCCTAAATTTCACAGACATTCTTTGTTCCTTGCCGCCGAGGTCGTGAAAGATCTCTCGATTCTGGTTCCTAAGGGCCCGTAGTACTTCGTCGTCGGTGTGCACTGACAACACGTCCCTAAGAACCAGTAGCGGGTCCCGGTTCGTCACTTCCTCGACGACGAGGTTCCCTCCGGCCGCTTCAATTCGCTCTTTAATTTTTCTTCTCTCCTCCTTGGTGGCACACCCCATTATTATTTTCCTGTCTTTCCCTTTCCTAACTTTCTCTACCCGCACCCAGCCCTCTTTCGCATCCACCACTTTCCTGATCCTTTCCAGGATTTCGTCCCCCGTAACCGTGTCTTGCGTCGAGGAGACAACCACGGAGTGCAGTGTTGTTCGCTCCGGGGCTTGTGCCCCAGTGTGGCTCTTACTCAAAGACGTTACACCCGCGTATGTCTTTTCCGCCACACTTTCTCTGCTAGCCAGACTGTCTCGGAGTTTCACCAATTCTTCCGAGTTTGCCTTTATCAGCGAAATGTGCTCCTTCATTGTGGTCACGAGCTCAGTCTGGCTAGCAAGAACCTCCACGGAGACGGGTTTGGGACTGCAGTCAGCAGTGGGCGCGGGTACCGGTACGACTACGGATGCAGGTGCGGCAGGGGCCTTGTCTTTCTCTGACTCCTTCACCAGCTCATACAGCCTGTTTATGGCTTCGAGCACCGCAGTCTTGATTTCCGCCTTGAGGTTGCGGGAGTTGCCTAAATTAAGCTTTGCCTTGTTTAGGCAAGCCCTCGCCTCCGCAATGCGACTGGTGTGCCCAGCCTCAGGCTTCCTGAGCGGTCCTGAAGCGTCGACAGGAGCTCGGCGCGTCCCCGGAGTAGCAGGGCCCTCCCGAGACGTGAGCGGTGTTTCGTCCTCGAATACAATTTTCCGCCTCGCGTCAAGAGATGAAGGCCCCGCCTCCTCCGCCGATCGCGGCGAGCTCCTGGAGCTCTGGGTCTTTGCGTTCATGGCCGGGGTGCGCAACATATCGACTGGCGCAGAGCAGATGGTATCAGAATGGACCCCTGTAAAGAGGGGGTCAGGACAACAATATCTGCTCGAGAGGAGAGAGTACTACTGGACACTGGTACTCCTGTGCTGTGTCCCTGTAAAGGAGGGAACACAGAAAGTTGTTGATAATAATCAAATTAAATTAAACCGACTGTCACGATAATTAAAGTGTGACTCTCTCACACTTGGTCAGAACAAAGAGTTAAATAAAAGTGAAATTCCCCTACAGAACCGTTAGACTGGTCCTAATAATCAAAAGAAGATAAAAACAAATAAATATTATTCACCGAAATTCCCACGTCTACCTTCCTATAGACCAGAGGGCGGGTCTCCGCGCGGGCTAGCGATCTGCGAAATAAAACAAGGTGGGTGCCGAACAAGATTTTTGAGTTTTGGTCAAAAAACCAGTTTTTGAAACAAAAAATTTCGATTTTCAACCCCCAACCTGGACTCCGGCACACGGAACGCGGACCAGAACACAGGGATGGCAGGTGAGTACTATTGCAACTATAATCTAACGTAGTTTTCAAAGAAAATTTGGAAAAACACTAAATTTTGATGATTTTATCAGAACTTTATAAAAATTTTGCAAGGGTTGTAGGGAGAATTTTTCAAATCGCGTCCAGGCGAGTGCAAAGTGGTCATTACGTAGGTGGAGGCCTACTTTAGTCTAAAAATGCTGAAAACAGCGTCAAAATTGCACTATTAAGGGCGAAGATATCTCGGTTAGGTTAGGTTGGGGGACCCCCCACAGAGCATACGTCCACGTCGTGTCCCCTGGAAACAGCCCAGTTCTGACCACCATAACGGAGTGGCAGACTGGGACTGGCCAAAGTGCTCTGTGATCTCGTAGCGAATTTTTATCTGTTTTTTATCTGCCTTGTGTTTCGCTGCTATGCCTGCAACACCCTCGCGGGACGCCTCCGGGCGGTTTTTAAAATCAAAAGGCCCTTCTCAGGGCCAACCCAAAGGCCCTTCTCAGGGCCAACCCAAAGGCCCTTCTCAGGGCCAACAAAAAGGCCCTTCTCAGGGCCACCCCGACGCACCAGCGTCAGAGCCTAGCCGCGCGCCGTCTGCGGCTAGTTATTTTGGAGGGGCGGAGTCGTCCGACAACGACTCGCTTGTTGGTGCGTCGGACGCGAGTGGCTCGCGGTCGCGGAAGCGGGTCTTCCGAAGTTGTGGGTCCGAGAGTTCTTCGGCCTCGGGGTCCAAACCGTTGTCGAAGGCTAAAAAGCCGACGACAACGGCCGCGGATACCCACGTCGTTGGGCTCGCGGACGCCCAGCGCCAGGTAGACCTGGTACGGAAGGTCCAGCTCCAGCAAGAGCTGGAGGAGCGGGTTACCGCCAAGGAGAAGCGTGCGTACGTCGCCCGGGCCAAGTCCGGGTACGGTGCGTCACGGGTCGTGTACGCGGACCACTCTTTGGCGGAACTGGAAAGGATGGCGGAGGAGGACGAGGAGGAGATTGTAGAGGTCGCCTCTAAGTCCTCCAACCTCAAGGGCACCTTCCAGAAGGCCCTGAAATGTCGGGCCGCGAGCATGCGCGGTGTCGTCGCTGAACTCGTTCAGCAGACGGCCTGCGACGAGACGCGGCAACTGCAGGCGAGGGTGGATCGCCTGCAGTCAGAGGTCAACCAGCTTCGTCAGAAGCTGGCTGAAGCCACGGCCCGGCCTCAACAGGCCGAGGCGAGCCCTGTGGCAGAGGGCCCTGCCTCGGCCCAGCCACCACGGGCTAAGGCGAGCCCGGCACTAGAGGGCCCCTCCTCCAACCTTGAGGATATCATCCGCAAGGTAGTAATGGAGGAGAGGGCCTTCACGAGAGCCTGCCTGGCAGGCATCGAGGACCGGCTCCTGCCGGAAAAAAGCCTCCGACCGCCGCTTGCGGCGGATAAGAGGCAAAGCCGGCCGGGGCCGTCCTCCTCCTCCCAGGTGGAAGACGTGGCCCTTCTCCCTGCGACCACTCCGTCCAACGAGTGGACGAAAGTGGGCCGGGGGGGGAAGGGTAAAGGGAAGAAGTCGGCAGCGGCCGTCCCTGCCATCCCTGCCGTCCCCACCACCCCCGCACCCAGCCAGTCGCAGACGACCGGCAAGGGCAAGGGGAAGGGGAAAGGGAAAGGGAGAGTAGGAAGGGGGCAGTTGGTCCCCCCTAAAACTGCAGCCGTCGTGGTGACGCTCACCGCGGAGGCTGCGGGGCGAGGGGAGACCTACGCCTCCATCTTGGTGCGGGCGCGCGGCAATGCCGATCCCACCCAACTGGGGATCGGCAGTGTGTCGTGCCGGCGGACGCAGGCCGGGGCTCGAATCTTCGAGTTCCCGGGGGCCGAGGGGAGCGCCCGCGCTGACCTCTTTGCAGCCAAGCTGCAAGAGGTCATCGCGGACTCTGTCAAGGTGGCCCGGCCGGTCAAGTCGGCGGAAATCGAGGTGACGGAGTTGGATGACTCCGTCACCAAGGAGGAGGTGGTGGCGGCGGTCGCAGCGGTAGGGGGCTGTGGCGCCGCGGCGGTCCAAGGCCGGGACATAAGGCCCGGCCGTGGCGGAATGGGCACCATCCGCCTCGAGTGCCCAGTCGCAGCTGCCAAAGCCGTCCTTGCGAAAGGACGGCTTCAAGTCGGATTCAGCTCGGCCGCAGTCCGGGCACTCGAGGACGAGCCTCTGCGGTGTTTCCGGTGCTTCGGCATCGGCCACACCCGGCCCCTGTGTCCGTCCAAGGTTGACAGGACGGACACATGCTACCGCTGCGGCAAGGAGGGCCACAAAGCCGCCTCCTGCCAGGCCGCCACGCCGCACTGCGCGGTGTGTGCCGCCAGTGGCCGCCGGGCAGGCCACGTCATGAAGGGGAGGAAGTGCAATCCCCCCCCTAAGCGTGGCAAAGCGCAGGCGCCGACCGGGCCTGCACCTGCTGCTGCCGCAAATGCTGCCGTTCCTGCGGCGGCTGCGGAGGAGGGTGCGATGTCCGACTGATGGCCACGGTCGAACATCGCATCCTTCAGGCGAACACCAACCACTGCAGGACAGCCCAGGATCTGCTGATGCAGACCATGGCTGAGTGGTTGGTGGACTTAGCGGTGGTCGCCGAACCCTACTCGGTCCCTGGCCGTTGGCTGGGCGACCGGGACGGCTTGGTGGCGTTGGTGGCGCGGTCTTCCACAGACTCCCCTCCCCTCTCGCTCTTAGAGAGGGGACCGGGATACGTGGCCGCCGCGTGGGGAGAGATAGCGATGGTGGGGGTGTATTTCTCCCCAAACCGTCCCCTCTCGGACTTTGAGGATTTCCTCGAGATCCTCACTGCTGTCGTAGGGAGGGCGGCACCACGCCAGGTCGTGGTGTTGGGCGACCTAAACGCCAAGTCGGTGGCCTGGGGCAACCCGGTCGCCGGGTGCAACGTCCGGGGACGCGCCGTCGAGTTTTGGGCGGCCTCGTGCGGTGTGTCCCTCCTCAACAGGGGGGCGGTCCACACGTGTGTGCGGCAACAGGGCGGGTCGGTGGTGGACGTCTCGTTCGCCACCTCCGCGCTTGCCGCCCGCATCGTGAACTGGCGGGTGGAGCTGGTGGAAACCTTGTCGGACCACCGTTATGTGCGGTTCGACATCTCCACACAGCGGGGAGGGGGGACGGCCCGCGCTGGGCAATCTCCCTTCCCGCGGTGGGCACTCACCCGCCTGGACCGGGAGGCGGCCAAGGACCCGCCTTCCTCCAGGACTGGCTGTCGCCTCCCCCTGTCGAGGAGGTCCCGGACGTGGACGCCGCAGCGGTCCGGCTGCGGGGGTCCTTGACCGAGGTGTGCAACTCCAGCATGCCTCGGTCTCGCCGTCCGCCTCCCCGTCGCGCCGTGTACTGGTGGACGGAGGAGCTGGCGGGGCTCCGGGCCACCTGCGTGGCGGCCAGAAGGGCCTACGCGCGGAGCCGACGGCGCAGCGCCCAAAACCGAGTCCGGGCAGAGGAGGACCGCCTGTACGCCTCTTACCGAGAGGCTACGGTGGCCCTCAAGTCTGCGATGGGCGCTGCGCAAGACTCGGCGAGGGCCGAGATGCTGGAGGGTCTCGACAGAGATCCCTATGGGAGGCCATATAAGGCGGCGCGGAACCGGCTCCGCCCCTATGGTCCCCCCCTGTCGGAGACCCTCGAGCCAGCGTTGCTGGATGGGGTGGTCCGGTCCCTGTTTCCGCGCAGGACCGACTTCACCCCTCCAGCGATGGATCCCCCGCAAGGGGCGGCTCCGCCGGAGGCAGAGGTGCCCCCGGTCACGGCGGCGGAATTCTACGCGGGGGTTCTGAGCCTCCGCGCGAAGAAGACCGCCCCCGGACCGGACGGCGTCCCCGCACGGGTGGTGGCGATCGCCGCCACCCAAATGGAGGACAGGTTTCGGGACCTCTTCAGCGCGTGTTTTACGGCTGGGAGGTTCCCGAAACTCTGGAAAGAGGGGCAGCTGTGCCTGCTCCGAAAGGAGGGTCGCCCGGTGGACTCCCCCTCGGCATACCGGCCCATCGTTCTGCTCGATGAGGTCGGTAAACTGTTCGAGGGGATCGTCGCCGGGAGGCTGGACAGCCACCTGCGGGGGGTAGGGCCGGATCTGTCGGACGCCCAATTCGGGTTCCGTCGTGGGCGTTCGACGATCGACGCGCTGGCCCTACTCAAGGGCCAGGTGAAGGAGGCGGTGGAGGCGGGGGACGGAGTGCTGGCGGTGTCATTCGACATTGCCAACGCCTTCAACTCCGTCCCCCACTCGACGATATTGGAGGCGCTCCGGTATCACGGAGTGCCCCAATACCTGCGGGACCTCCTGGCCGACTACTTGGAGGGCCGAGAGGTCCTCCTCGTGGACAAGTCGGCCACGGTGAGGCGGTACGGCGCAGAGTCCGGTGTTCCACAGGGGTCGGTGCTAGGCCCCCCCTTGTGGAACATCGGGTTCAACTGGCTGCTGCGGGGTGCCCTCCTCCCGGGCACGAGTGTCATCTGCTACGCGGATGACACTCTGCTCACTGCCCGGGGGAGGAACTTTGCCGACGCGGCCATTCTGGCCTCGGCTGGCGGGTCCTTGGTGGCAGAAAGGATCCGCCGCCTGGGATTGAGGGTGGCGCTGCACAAAACGGAGGCCGTGTTCTTTCGCGGTCCCCGGCAGCGCTGCCCTGCCGACGCCCACATCGTCGTGGAGGGCGTCCGTATAGGGGTCCAGCCCCAGATGAAATATCTTGGGCTGGTGCTGGACGACCGGTGGCGCTTCGGCCCGCATTTCAGCGGGCTGTCGACGCGCTTGTTGAAGGCCGCGGGCGCCCTCTCATGGCTCCTCCCAAACCTGGGGGGACCCAAGGCAAAGTGCCGGCGCCTCTATGCCGGCATTTTGCGGAGCATGGCCCTGTACGGGGCTCCCATCTGGGCGGACTCCCTCCATAGGAGGGAGAATGCTACCGCCATCCGCAGGCCCCAGCGGGCTATTGCACAGCGGGTGGCGAGGGCCTACCGCTCAGTGGGCTTTTCGGCGGCGTGCGCTCTGGCCGGCACCCGTCCTTGGGAGCTGGAGGCGTGGGTGCTCGCCAGAGTGTACGAGTGGACGGCGCGCCGAAAGGCGCTCGGGGAGCGCCCCACGGGCGAAGAGCGGGAGGCGGTGCGGCGAGAGGCGAAGGACGCCATCGTCCTCCATTGGACGGAGGACCTCGCCAGCGCCGCCTTTGGCCGCCGGACGTTGGACGCGCTCGGTCCGGTCCTGAAGGGCTGGCTCGAGCGGTCCCACGGTTTCCTCTCTTTCCGTCTGGTGCAGGTGTTATCCGGACATGGCTGTTTCGGATCGCACCTGCACCGGATCGGGAGGGAGGAGACCCCGGCGTGCCACGACTGCGGCGCGGCGGAGGACACGGCGCAGCACACCCTCGAGGTGTGCCCGGCGTGGTCCGAGCTGCGCCGCGGTCTGACCGCGGAGGTCGGACCGGACCTCTCGCTTCCCGGCGTGGTCGACGCCATGCTGGGGAGTGAGGAGGCCTGGTCGGCGGTAGCCTCCTTTTGCGAGGACGTGATGTCGCAAAAGGAGGAGGCGGAGCGCGCGCGGGAGGACGACCCTCTCGCTGCGCCGCTCCGCAGACGAAGAAGGGGGAGAAGGCGTCGTGCCCTCCCTCCTCATGGTGACGGGCGGGCGACAGGCGCGGGGGTGCCTTCGCCCGCATTGCAGCCGTCACCTTCGTCTGTCATTCCCGACCCCCCACACCCGTGAGGGTGTGAGGGGGTCTGCCTGGCAATCGTCGGCGGAGGACTGGAAGTAAAGGCTGTGCCGGTTTCCCAGTCCCCCGCCACTCTGACGAAGCGGGAATGCGCTGGGTCGTTTTAGTGGGTATACCGGGTCCGCCCGGGGAGTCCCACATACCCCTTCCGTCCCCCGACGGGAGGGTATGCGTAATGCATTTTTTCCCAGCGTAAAAAAAAAAAAAAAAAAAAAAAAAAAAAAGGTTCCCTGGCCCCCCCTATGGTCCCCCGCTGTCTGAGACCCTCGAGCCAGCGTTGCTGGATGGGGTGGTCCGATCCCTGTTTCCGCGCAGGACCGACTTCACCCCTCCAGCGATGGATCCCCCGCAAGGGGCGGCTCCGCCGGAGGCAGAGGTGCCCCCGGTCACGGCGGCGGAATTCTACGCGGGGGTTCTGAGCCTCCGCGCGAAGAAGACCGCCCCCGGACCGGACGGCGTCCCCGCACGGGTGGTGGCGATCGCCGCCACCCAAATGGAGGACAGATTTCGGGACCTCTTCAGCGCGTGTTTTACGGCTGGGAGGTTCCCGAAACTGTGGAAGGAGGGGCAGCTGTGCCTGCTCCGAAAGGAGGGTCGCCCGGTGGACTCCCCCTCGGCATACCGGCCCATCGTTCTGCTCGATGAGGTCGGTAAACTGTTCGAGGGGATCGTCGCCGGGAGGCTGGAGAGCCACCTGCGGGGGGTAGGGCCGGATCTGTCGGGCGCCCAATTCGGTTTCCGTCGTGGGCGTTCGACGATCGACGCGCTGGCCCTACTCAAGGGCCAGGTGAAGGAGGCGGTGGAGGCGGGGGACGGAGTGCTGGCGGTGTCATTCGACATTGCCAACGCCTTCAACTCCGTCCCCCACTCGACGATATTGGAGGCGCTCCGGTATCACGGAGTGCCCCAATATCTGCGGAGCGTCCTGGCCGACTACTTGGAGGGCCGAGAGGTCCTCCTCGTCGACAAGTCAGCCACGGTGAGGCGGTACGGCGCAGAGTCCGGTGTTCCGCAGGGGTCGGTGCTAGGCCCCCCCTTGTGGAACATCGGGTTCAACTGGCTGCTGCGGGGTGCCCTCCTCCCGGGCACGAGTGTCATCATCTGCTACGCGGATGACACTCTGCTCACTGCCCGGGGGAGGAACTTTGCCGACGCGGCCATTCTGGCCTCGGCTGGCGGGTCCTTGGTGGCAGAAAGGATCCGCCGCCTGGGATTGAGGGTGGCGCTGCACAAAACGGAGGCCGTGTTCTTTCGCGGTCCCCGGCAGCGCTGCCCTGCCGACGCCCACATCGTCGTGGAGGGCGTCCGCATAGGGGTCCAGCCCCAGATGAAATATCTGGGACTGGTGCTGGACGACAGGTGGCGCTTCGGCCCGCATTTCAGCGGGCTGTCGACGCGCCTGCTGAAGGCCGCGGACGCCCTCTCATGGCTCCTCCCAAACCTGGGGGGACCAAAGGCAAAGTGCCGGCGCCTCTATGCCGGCATTTTGCGTAGCATGGCCCTCTACGGGGCTCCCATCTGGGCGGACTCCCTCCATAGGAGGGAGAATGCTACCGCCATCCGCAGGCCCCAGCGGGCTATTGCACAGCGGGTGGCGAGGGCCTACCGCTCAGTGGGCTTTTCGGCGGCGTGCGCTCTGGCCGGCACCCCTCCTTGGGAGCTGGAGGCGTGGGTGCTCGCCAGAGTGTACGAGTGGACGGCGCGCCGAAAGGCGCTCGGGGAGCGCCCCACGGGCGAAGAGCGGGAGGCGGTGCGACGAGAGGCGAAGGACGCCATCGTCCTCCATTGGACGGAGGACCTCGCCAGCGCCGCCTTTGGCCGCCGGACGTTGGACGCGCTCGGTCCGGTCCTGAAGGGCTGGCTCGAGCGGTCCCACGGTTTCCTCTCTTTCCGTCTGGTGCAGGTGTTATCCGGACATGGCTGTTTCGGATCGCACCTGCACCGGATCGGGAGGGAGGAGACCCCGGCGTGCCACGACTGCGGCGCGGCGGAGGACACGGCGCAGCACACCCTCGAGGTGTGCCCGGCGTGGTTCGAGCTGCGCCACGGTCTGACCGCGGTGGTCGGACCGGACCTCTCGCTTCCCGGCGTGGTCGACGCCATGCTGGGGAGTGAGGAGGCCTGGTCGGCGGTAGCCTCCTTTTGCGAGGACGTGATGTCGCAAAAGGAGGAGGCGGAGCGCGCGCGGGAGGACGACCCTCTCGCTGCACCGCTCCGCAGACGAAGAAGGGGGAGAAGGCGTCGTGCCCTCCCTCCTCATGGTGACGGGCGGGCGACAGGCGCGGGGGTGCCTTCGCCCGCATTGCACCCGTCACCTTCGTCGGTCATTCCCGACCCCCCACACCCGTGAGGGTGTGAGGGGTGTGTGCCTTGTAATCGTCGGCGGAGGACTGGAAGTAAAGGCTGTGCCGGTTTCCCAGTCCCCCGCCACTCTGACGAAGCGGGAATGCGCTGGGTCGTTTTAGTGGGTATACCGGGTCCGCCCGGGGAGTCCCACATACCCCTTCCGTCCCCCGACGGGAGGGTATGCGTAATGCATTTTTTCCCAGCGTAAAAAAAAAAAAAAAAAAAGGTTTTTTTTTTTTTTTTTTGTTTTGGCAGGAGTGGGAAATCCCCACGGACACCTCGACTACCTCACAGGCTGTGAGACAGTCGAGGTAGTGCCGGACTCGAACCGGCTAAAACCACACTCCTGCTCTGCTATTGTCCTCCGACATGGGTCATCAGAGTTCTTGTTCATGCAATTAAGTTTATATCTTTTAACACTTTTTCCACAAATTTTACATATTATTTTAATGACGTTATTTTACTATCTATATATTAATGACAAAATTTTTAAATAAACTGATATTTTTGAGTCTATATTTTAACGGCGATCACTCTTTACGTATTCTTATAATACATAGGAGTATATCCTTTTCTTTAAACTTTATTCTATTTTATTACTTTAGCTGCTATTTCCCTACAATAATTTAAAAACTTGCTTCTCAATTTTTTATTTTGCATAATTTTTGGTATATTTTCTAATTTAATTTCAATTTCTATTTCAGTTTCAAGGTAAAATTTTTCTTTTGCAAAGATGGGGCACTCTGTTACTAGATGTTCTATGCTTTCATTCTTATCCGGGTCGCAAGGACATGCCGGGCTCCCCTTGCACTTGAAACGATTCAAGTACTCGGAGAACCCGCCATGCCCTGTAAGCACTTGAACCAGCAGTGGGTCGAGCTCCATTTTTCTGACTATGTGGTAGGCAGCGATTGCATCGGGCAGAAATATTTTTGTAGTTGAGGCGGTTTCGCCTGATCGGTACCGCGTGTTCCATTCGTCAAGCGACTCCATTCGGATTTGTCGCTTGACGAATGAAGCCGGACACAGGTCGTAATGTGGCCTTGTTTTGCTGCCCATCGCTGCCTCTTTCGCCAACACGTCAGCCCTCTCGTTTCCCTCCAATCCTGCATGCGCCTTGATCCAGAACAACTGAAGGGTTTTACCACGAGTTTTCATTGCCTGGATGTTCTTCTGCGTTTTAAATGCTAGGGGATGGAGGGAATCGCCTTGGGTAACAGTTTCCAGGGCCGACCTGGAGTCGCAGTAGACTTCAATAACTGCCGCAGGATGCTTCAAAGCCAACTCCGTGGCCTTGTGCAGGGCCAACAGTTCTGCCTGATAAACGGTGCAGAACTGGTCCAGCTTGAACTTTTGGGCTTTGATCTCTGTCCCATTTTCCCATAGGCTAAGTGCTGCACCGACTTTGCCTTGGATCTTGCTTCCATCGGTGAAGATCTTCGGGTTTGTAAGTCCTTGCTGGTCCATCTCTGCACCGTTCACCACACACTTGAACTCTATCCCAGTTTGGCTGGCGGGATGTGGCATTTCTGTGTGGGGGACAAGCGTCTCGAACCCTCGGTCCCCTGTCACTCTCCGGGAATATCCTCTTTTCTCTTCATAGAAAGAGGCTGCTTCCCGAATCCTGAGATCCAGTGGAAGCAGTCCGGAGAGTAACAAGGCCGAGTTCAACGACGTTGTCCTGTATGCTTTGATGATTTTCTGCACAAAGCCACGTTGGACGGTGTTGAGTTGCTTTTTAATGCCCTGTTTGTTTGCAGCCGGTGCCCAAGCACTAGCTGCGTACAAGATGACCGGCTCCACCACAGCGGTGTATATGGTCCTGATAATTTCGGGCTTCAGGCCCCAGCTGATTTTTGCAGCTCTTGACAGCTGTTTGTACAAGTTTAACGCTTTCCTTGTGACGTTTGAGGCGTGAGCGTTAAATGTTAGCTTGTCATCAACTGTGAGCCCCAATATCTTGATCTCCCGAGACAGGGGGATGTCCTCGCCGCCCATGTGCAGAAGTGGTGAGTCGTATTTCAGTTTATTTGTGACCACCATTGCTTTTGTTTTGTGGGGCGCAAACTTGAGTTTGTTTCCGACTCCCCACTTCTGGACATGCAGGAGACTCGCATTCGCCTGTCTCTGGACATCAAGCGCTGTGTTACCCGAAAATATCAGAACCACATCATCTGCGAACGCCTGGCAGTAATCGCCTCGGTTTGCCAGTTCTTTGAGCAAGGGATCCAGGAGCAGATTCCAAAAAGTGGGCCCTCCTATCGATCCTTGGATGCAACCCTTCGATGTTTCCTGCACGTGCTCTGCTCCAGCGTACCGAACCCTCACTCTCCTGTCCTGTAGGTAACTGTCTACCAGACGTCGCAGATTTAATGGGCATCTTGTCTCCGCCAGTCGGCATTTCATCGCCGGCCACCAGGCGTTGTCGAAGGCTCCCTCTATGTCCAATGATATGACGACGATGATCTTTTTCTCCTTCAGTCTGTCTCTAATGTGCTTTATCATGTCATAGAGGGAGTCCTCGGTGCTGCGCTGGGGCACGAATCCGTACTGGTTCCCGCTCGCCTGTGGAGATATATGCCATCTTATACGACGCACCATAATTTTTTCTAAGATCTTACCTAGTACAGGCAATAGCCCAATCGGCCTGTAAGATTTAGGGTGCGTATAGTCGTCCTTACCCGGTTTTCTGAGGACCACGACTACTGCCTCTTTCCAGATGGTCGGAAAGTGACACAGGCTAAGGCATCTGTTTAGCACTGCCAAAAATAGTTGCGGGTTGTGGGTAATAGCCGCCCTGCATATGTCAGCGGTAAGTCCGTCGATTCCCGGAGCTTTCTTAGGGTTAAACCTAGATGCGGCCCACTTTAGTTCCTCCGTCGTGAATAGAGGGTCGAATGTCTCACCATTCGTGCTTTTGTTCACTCTATTCGCCAACTCTCTTACTCTATTGTGGTCCGCATTGTCGTCCCGTGTTTTATCCTCAGGATAAAACGTCTCCGCAAGCATCCGGGCCGACTCCTCGCCGCTGAGTACGCGGTTGCCCTGTACTAGCGGTATGTCGTCCTGCCTAGTAGCAGTGCGGTTTATCACCCTGTAAATGCTGTCCCACATTGTCTCTAGCTCCTGCCTTCCACAGAACTCCTTCCAACTCGATGTCAGAGCGCTCTCCATCTTCTCCTTCAACTCCTCTCTGGTCCGCCTCTCGACTTCCCCACCATGTGCTCCAAGCGTTGACATCTCCCCCCAGTATCACGTCGCTAACTCCGATCTCCTCCATAATTTTCTTAATATGGTCCAAGTCTGGCTCGATAGGCTGTCCACCGTCCAGGTACACCGACACCACTCCTATTTCCCAGGCTCCGGTCCTCAGTTTCGCCACCGCGAAGTTTTCAGTGGTCAGTGTTGGGCACTGTGTGAGGTCTATGGTGTCGTCAAAGAGTACAATGGCCGCTTTGTTGACCTTCTCGGACTTCCTGGCGCATTGCACTACTTGTGTACCCGGATAGCTCTTCATTTCTCCAATCCCACCTATATATGGCTCTTGGACCATTGCAAACGACAGCTTTCTTTTTCCCGCTTCCATAATAAGTTCAGCTGTGGCCAGTTTGCTCTTTTGGAGGTTCGCCTGTACGACGCGATACTGGTGGGGTCTGCCTTCTCTTATTTCTGCGCTTCCGCCCGGGACCACCTTAGCAATACGCCACCGACAGCCGCGCCAATCCGTCCCACTTGACACGAACTGGACACTCGCTGTCGAAGGCGTTGTGCTCGGCATTTCCCAGTTTTGCGGAAACGCAGTTGCGGCATTTGGGTGGCTCCACAGCTAGCCGCGAGGGGCAGTCCGCCCTCATATGGGGGTCACCACAGTGTGTGCAGAGGTCAGCGGGTTCCGTACACAGTTTCCGGCCGTGGCCGAAGCGTAAGCAGCGAGTGCACTGGATCAGTGGCGACTGATCCAGCACACGCACCCGCTGCAAGTCAATGTGTACTCGACCCGCATGCGTTAGCCTCTGCCACACAGAAGGGGACACCTGCAGGATGATGTGGCACATGTGGGGGTTCCTCGTCTTACGACGGTACTTCACCCCCATCCTCACATCATCCGCTGGCAAGTCCCCAAGCAGGTGGGTGTTTTGATGCACTAACGCCTCGGTGACCTCCACATCTGAGTGACAGGAGAGGACGTCCTTTACGATGACGAGCGGATCTTTGTTTTTAACCTCCTCCACCACGAGGTTTCCTGCCTTCTTTATCCTCTCCGTCACTCTAGTCAGCTCCTCCCTGGTCCTGAAACCGACCACCACCTTCTGGTCCCTCGCTTTCCGCAGCCTCTCTACCCTGGTGCCCTCATTCCTGGCATCTACTGCCGTCCTAAGCTTCGCAATAACCTCTTCCCCGGTGTCCTTGTCATCGACCGATGACACGACCACCGAGTGAAGGGGCTTTTGGATGTGCTGCAGTAGCGCAGGCACGCAATAAGCCCATTCCTGCCGGCTTCCCTTTGGAAATCCAAGTCAGTAGGGTATAATAATGAAGGTATTTAATACACCCTACAATTTAAATATTATGTATTACAAAACGCCTGCCAAAATTACAATTTTTGTCAATAAATTCCAAAAAGACAACATGTTGCTCCTAAATAACTCGTAGGCGTCCCGGCTTTTTCCTTCTAAAATGTCTATACAAATCTATGTCGTCATGACGTCACTTAGAGCCACGTGACACGCGTTATCTTAGGAGTCGGTAAGCCGGAATAATGCGGGTTATAGGCAAGAACTGTTTGCGAGTAAACGAGATGCGTATATCGGAGAGAGGAGACGCATGTACTGGCGCGGGCGCCGTACTCGGTTCGATTCGTAAAATTTCGTAATGCTTCGGGCTCGGCGCTCGAGAATTTGTAAACAAATGCATTGCATTCGTATTTTTCATGTGCATGAATGTAAAGTACTTAATGGCTTTTATTTTGTTTTAGATAGGTAATTTGCAATTTGTTCGTTGTATTAATTGAATTGATTAGTGTATCAATTAGAAATTAGTTTGTGCGTGTATTGTGTAGTGAAAATAAAGTATAAAAGTACGTTGAAATTAGGTATTTGGGTAAGTAGATAGTTTAACAAGTTGAAATTTCTTACCTATTTAGAGTAGATTTAAAAATTAATTAGAATTAGGATGGCATTGATCGCTTTAGACTGCTGTCTCACAGATTATTTGCTTTGCGAAGAAACTAGTTTTTCAAGGTTAAGTTTTGAGAATAAAAAACATGTTATAAAACTCGGGCGGGCGCGTCCAAATATGGCAATTAATTATCAACGAAAAGATGGTTTTGTGAAACATTTTAATGTTTCTCTATACGATAAATATCAATGGCTGACTGGCAGCTGTAAATTAAATAAAATGTATTGTTTCCCGTGCCTACTTTTCTCAGATTCTAGTAGCCTTTGGAATAAAGGGGGTTTTACGGATATTAATAATCTGACGAATTCCTCGAAAAAACATGTTCAAACTGAAAAGCATATTCGCAGCTGTTTAGATTTACACGAGTTCGGGTGTAGTAGAATAGAATCATTTTTCGCTAATTCGCATGAAGCTCATAATAGAAAAGTAGATCGAAATAGGAATTTAATGAAACGGTTTATCGACACCGTTATTTTGTTAGGTAAACAAGAATTAGCTTTTCGCGGCCACGATGAAAGTCCGAATTCCGACAACCGTGGTAACTATATCGAAACCTTGTTATATTTGAGCAAGTATGATACAGTAATGGACTCACATTTGGAACTATGTTCTTCAGTTCAGAACCCCGCGTTTTCTGGTCTCTCTAGTGATATTCAAAATGATTTAATACGTAGTATTGCATCCGTTTTACGAGACCACATTAGAATCGAGATAGATAAAGCTCAATTTCTGTCTGTAATGATTGACGAAACTCCCGATGTCAGTCATAGGGAGCAATTAACTGTAATTTTTCGATATCTATCTGAAACTGGAATCGAAGAACGATTCCTAGGTTTTTACGATGTTAGCGGAAGTCGAACTGCTGAAGTTTTATCCAAACAGTTGTTGGAAATACTTGACCAGTATCGTTGTAGGAATAAGTTGGTTGGTCAGTCTTACGACGGCGCGGCAGTTATGTCTGGTGAGCACGGTGGCGTTCAAGCAAAAATTCGGGATGCATGTCATATGGCAATGTTTGTGCCATGTTACGCTCATGTATTAAATTTAGTTCTTAGCCGTTCCCTTGAAAATATTCAGGAACTGAAAACTTTTTTTGGGCACGTAAATAGCATTGTTAGGTTTTTCAACAAATCTACTAAACGGACCAACCTTTTGAAGGAAATAGCTGACCGCCGTATGCCCGGAGTATCCGAAACACGTTGGCATTATCACTCACGCATTATTAATGTAATTTTTAACTGCAGATTAGACATAATTAAAACTTTTAATTCGATGTTAGATAACCCGCAATTTTGGGATAGTGAATCACTTTCCTTGGCAGAATGTTTTCTCAGTAAATTAGAAAACATGCAGTTTTGTTTTTTTTTGCACGTATTATCAGACATTTTTCAAAAAACCGACGTTCTTTTTAATTTATTGCAGTCAAAACAGATTGATATTGAAGTAGCAAACCGCGAAATAGATTCATTCAATAGTTGGCTTGCAAATGATTTAATAAACAATTTTGATTTTATTTATGACAGCGTTCAGGAATTCGGTGAGCCGCCGCGACAGAGTAGACGACTAAATACAGAAGTAGACGTTAGAACGATGTATCGGCGTCTTTTCATTGAAATAATAGACAATGTTAAGACGCAAATACAACACAGGTACCAATCACTTTCGCAAATGAGTTTTCTTAATTTACTCAATAAATCTAAGTATAGTTTTTATAGTAGATCATTTCCAGATGAAATAATAATTATCTTCTTTGTTAATCAAATTTCCGCAAATATTTGAGTTCTCTGCTTTAAAGAATGAGTTGAAAGTCTTATACACAACTCAATCTTTGAATAAACTAGATGTTTACGAGCTTTATCTCAATTTTCAAAATTCATTATTATGTGACACTTTTCCACAAATTACAAAATTATGTAGTATATTTTTGACACTTCCTGTTACAGTAGCATCCGCGGAGAGGTCGTTTTCGGCTTTGAAGCGAATTCATACGTACATGCGTAATTCTCAAAAACAAGAACGATTATCTGATCTAGCCATTCTTTCTATAGAGAAACATTTGTTACTTAAAATTAAGAATAATCCCGGCTTTTATGATAATGTCTTAGCGCACTTTGTAAGAAAGAATAGACGAATAGCTTTAGAGTATAAGTAGTTATTATAAGTAGAATAAGTGAGTAGAGTAGTCTTGTTGTTAAGTAGTAGTAGTAGTTTTGCCTAGTATAGTAGACATCATACGTCATCAGTTCATCACACCACAACCGGCTTTTTTCAAAGCCACTTTTATTATACTTGCAAGACACTGTTTCAATCTATCAGTCAGTGCTTACACGTATAGTAAGGGTGGACTGAGAAATATGTACGCCCTACCTACGCCCCCCCCCCCCCTGGACTACGCCTGGCCTTGGTAAGTTTTTTTTTGTTTTTTTTTTTTGCTGCGGCTTCCCTCCTTCATGAAATCACCCGTCGCCACTGATGTGCTGCTTCGGGACGGCGGCCATCTCGGCGAACGAGGGACCCTGGTCTGCGACAAAGCGAGGTGCCCGTTGGAGTTGCTCCGACAGAGCCCGCGTATGCAGCTGGCATTCCTCCAGCGCCTTGTTATTCTGCTGGAGGTTCTCCATAAGCTGCTTCGCGATCTCCGTCGCCAAGGCCGGCGTCAGGTCCTTGGGGGCATTCTCGGGTTCGACTGCCTCTCCAGATCCCTTTGCTCTTTCGCTCTCTCCTTCTTTGACTAGGTGATATAATCTCTCGACAGCTTTGGTTAACCCGTCCTTAATCTCCTTTTTGAGGTTCCGGGAGCTGTCCAGGTGCATCTTAGCCTTACAAAGACACGCCTTTGCCTCCGTGGTTCTGTTTGCGTATCTCACGGGTGGCACCTCTCTAGGCGAGCTCTCCAAGGTTCTTTCTGGCTGCCTGTGAGTGTCTGGTTTTGCCTGCTGGGCTGACATGGCTTTAGAATTGAGTTTAGGTGGAGTGGGCACAAGTGTCTTCTTAGGAGGAGTGGGCACGGGTGCCTTTTTGGGAGGTGTTTGGGTTTTGTGGGGTTGCCCCGATTTGACCTTCTCCGCTTCCCACTCACCGACACTGCGCCTCACTGAGGGGCCCGCTTGTGCTTGATGTGCCCCCTCCACAACTGAACTCTCCTCCGCAGGCTTCGCCTTACCAACTGGAGTCCTTATTCCAAACATACTTAGAGGTTAAACTGTATAGGACTAATTTGTCAGAGGACAATTGGTTCACACGTACTGGATACCTGTAAAGGGGGGATCCAGTCTAAAGTATCAGCTAAAAATATAAAATTAGAGTCCTTACGATAGGACTTTGTCTTCTTAAGTGATCAGTTTAGTAATCTTTCACTATTGCACTGTCAAAACCTTCAAAATTTCCCTTTTATGATGAGTTATCAGCGCGAATTTTGAATTTACTCCTCTGCCTTTGTACTAGATGAGCACCAAAACTATATTAATATTTCTACGGGCCAAACAAGAGTTTGGTGAGTAAAAACTAAATAAAAAATTTTTCTCCAAAACCCTCGGTTATCCACCTTCCTATAGACCAGAGGGCGGGTGGGTGGGCAAAATTTTATTTGAGCTAGCCGGGCGTGCGATATGTCCAGAGACGGGTTTCCGCGCGGGCTAGCGATCTGCGAAATAAAACAGGGTGGGTGCCGAACAAGATTTTTGAGTTTTGGTCAAAAAACCAGTTTTTGAAACAAAAAATTTCGAATTTCAACCCCCAACCTGGACTCCGGCACACGGAACGCAGACCAGAACACAGGGATGGCAGGTGAGTACTATTGCAGCTATAATGTAACGTAGTTTTCAAAGAAAATTTGGAAAAACACTAAATTTTGAAGATTTTATCTGAAATTTATAAAAATTTTGCAAGGGTTGTAGGGAGAATTTTTTTTTCAAATCGCGTCCAGGCGAGTGCAAAGTGGTCAGTACGTAGGTGGAGGCCTACTTTAGTCTAAAAATGCTGAAAACAGCGTCAAAATTGCACTATAAAGGGCGAAGATATCTGGTTAGGTTAGGTTAGGTTTTTTTTTTTTTTTTTTTGTTTTGGCAGGAGTGGGAAATCCCCACGGACACCTCGACTACCTCACAAGCTGTGAGACAGTCGAGGTAGTGCCGGACTCGAACCGGCTAAAACCACACTCCTGCCCCGCCAGTGTCCCTCTGAAATCGACAGAGACCTTAACATCTTTCTTTTTGGCTTTTCTGCACTTGTAGTAGGCCGGGGAGACCACATTCTGCGCATTTAATTTACGCTTGATAATATATTACTTGTCTAGAAATTCAATACGCTGAGATTAACTTTAAAATGTTTATTTTACTTTATATAATTATATACTCTGCTAATATTTACATATAATTTTTCTACAAAATTTTGTTTACCGAGGATTTTAAAATATTACTTTTACTTTCCTTATCTATATCGACCAATAACCCTTATACCATAGTTCCTTGAGTTGCTTAATTAGATTTACATATTTTCATTTTAATTTTGTTTCATTCATTTTACTTTTGTGATATTCTATCTTATATACTCAATATATAATTAAATATCATATATTTAAAACTAATGTATTAATATTTAAAACTATTTTTCGTACTTTTCTAAATTTTTTACAAAATGGATTAATGTCCTCCAAAATATAGCCAAATTTGACACAACTAGGCGTATCCACCAGCGCCTGCATCTGTTTCATAACTTGAGCCAGTTTCTCATGAAACAGACTCAAGTTACTATTTTGCCTTTTTCCATCGCTAATGGATTGCTCATCGCGCCTGCTCTTTGGTTGTGTCGATTTGGTTTGGGTTCTGGGCCGCCTGGAAGTGGTCGCACCGCCAACTTTAGCAATATGCTATCGAAGCTCTGGCGAATGCGTCCCACTTCCTACGCACCGGGCATTCCTTGCTAAATGCATTGTGCTGGTGCTCCCCCAGCTTGGCTCTGGTGCAGTTTACGCACACTGCTGCTTCGCCAATGAGTTTGTCTGGGCAGTCCGCCCGTAAATGCGGACCGCCGCAGTGGCTGCACAGGTCGGCTGGCTCCGTGCAGAGACGTTTGCCGTGGCCGTATGCTAAGCAGCGTGTGCACTGCACCAAAGGCGTCTGATCCTCGACGCGCACTCTCTGGAGGTCAATACGGAGTTTGCCTCCTTCGAGTGCTCGCTTCCAGATTGCTGGGGAAACACTCAGCACAATGCTGTTTGTGTACGGGTTATTGGTCTTCCTCCTAAATTTTACAGACATTCTTTGTTCCTTGCCGCCGAGGTCGTGAAAAATCTCTCGATTCTGGTTCCTAAGGGCCCGTAGTACTTCGTCGTCAGTGTGCACTGACAACACGTCCCTAAGAACCGGTAGCGGGTCCCGGTTCGTCACTTCCTCGACGACGAGGTTCCCTCCGGCCGCTTCAATTCGCTCTTTAATTTTTCTTCTCTCCTCCTTGGTGGCACACCCCATTATTATTTTCCTGTCTTTCCCTTTCCTAACTTTCTCTACCCGCACCCAGCCCTCTTTCGCATCCACCACTTTCCTGATCCTTTCCAGGATTTCGTCCCCCGTAACCGTGTCTTGCGTCGAGGAGACAACCACGGAGTGCAGTGTCGTTCGCTCCGGGGCTTGTGCCCCAGTTTGGCTCTTACTCAAAGACGCTACACCCGCGTATGTCTTTTCCGCCACACTTTCTCTGCTAGCCAGACTGTCTCGGAGTTTCACCAATTCTTCAGAGTTTGCCTTTATCAGCGAAATGTGCTCCTTCATTGTGGTCACGAGCTCAGTCTGGCTAGCAAGAACCTCGACGGAGACGGGTTTGGGACTGCAGTCAGCAGTGGGCGCGGGTACCGGTACGACTACGGATGCAGGTGCGGCAGGGGCCTTGTCTTTCTCTGACTCCTTCACCAGCTCATACAGCCTGTTTATGGCTTCGAGCACCGCAGTCTTGATTTCCGCCTTGAGGTTGCGGGAGTTGCCTAAATTAAGCTTTGCCTTGTTTAGGCAAGCCCTCGCCTCCGCAATGCGACTGGGGTGCCCAGCCTCAGGCTTCCTGAGCGGTCCTGAAGCGTCGACAGGAGCTCGGCGCGTCCCCGGAGTAGCAGGGCCCTCCCGAGACGTGAGCGGTGTTTCGTCCTCGAATACAATTTTCCGCCTCGCGTCAAGAGATGAAGGCCCCACCTCCTCCGCCGATCGCGGCGAGCTCCTGGAGCTCTGGGTCTTTGCGTTCATGGCCGGGGTGCGCAACATATCGACTGGCGCAGAGCAGATGGTATCAGAACGGACCCCTGTAAAGAGGGGGTCAGGACAACAATATCTGCTCGAGAGGAGGGAGTACTACTGGACACTGGTACTCCTGTGCTGTGTCCCTGTAAAGGAGGGAACACAGAAAGTGGTTGATAATAATCAAATGAAATTAAACCGACTGTCACGATAAATAAAGTGTGACTCTCTCACACTTAGTCAAAACAAAGAGTTAAATAAAAGCGAAATTCCCCTACAGAACCGTTAGACTGGTCCTAATAATCAAAAGAAGATAAAAACAAATAAATATTATTCACCGAAATTTCCACGTCTTGGTTAGGTTAGGTTAGGTTAGGTTAGGTTGTGGAGGGGGACCCCCCACAGAGCATACGTCCACGTCGTGTCCCCTGGAAACAGCCCAGTTCTGACCACCGTAACGGAGTGGCAGACTGGGACTGGCCAAAGTGCTCTGTGCTTTAGTAGCGAATTTTAATCTTTTTATCTGCCTTGTGATCGTCTACGATGCCGGCTACACCCTCGCGGGACGCCTCCGGGCGATTTTTAAAATCAAAAGGCCCTTCTCAGGGCCAACCCAAAGGCCCTTCTCAGGGCCAACCCAAAGGCCCTTCTCAGGGCCAACCGAAAGGCCCTTCTCAGGGCCACCCCGACGCACCAGCGTCAAAGTCTAGCCGCGCGCCGTCTGCGGCTAGTTATTACGGAGGGGCGGAGTCGTCCGACAACGACTCGCTGGTTGGTGCATCGGACGCGAGTGGCTCGCGGTCGCGGAAGCGGGTCTTCCGAAGTTGTGGGTCCGAGAGTTCTTCGGCCTCGGGGTCCAAGCCGTTGTCGAAGGCTAAAAAGCCGACGACAACGGCCGCGGATACCCACGTCGTTGGGCTCGCGGACGCCCAGCGACAGGTGGACCTGGCACGGAAGGTGCAGCTCCAGCAAGAGCTGGAGGAGCGGGTTGCCGCCAAAGAGAAGCGTGCGTACGTCGCCCGGGCCAAGTCCGGGTACGGTGCGTCCCGGGTTGTGTACGCGGACCACTCTTTGGCGGAACTGGAAAGGATGGCGGAGGAGGACGAGGAGGAGATTGTCGAGGTCGCCTCTAAGTCCTCCAACCTGAAGGGCACCTTCCAGAAGGCCCTGAAATGTCGGGCCGCAAGCATGCGCGGGGTCGTCGCTGAATTGGTTCAGCGGACGGCCTCTGACGAGACGCGGCAACTGCAGGCGAGGGTGGATCGCCTGCAGTCAGAAGTCAACCAGCTTCGGCAGAAGCTGGCTGAAGCCACGGCCCGGCCTCAACAGGCCGAGGTGGGCCCTGTGGCAGAGGGCCCTGCCTCGGCCCGGCCTCAACAGGCCGAGGTGGGCCCTGTGGCAGGGGGCCGTGCCTCGGCCCGGCCACCACGGGCTAAGGCGAGCCCTGCAGTAGAGGGCCCCTCCTCCAACCTTGAGGATATCATCCGCAAGGTGATAATGGAGGAGAGGGCCTTTACAAGAGCCTGCCTGGCAGGCATCGAGGACCGGCTCCTGCCGGAAAAAAGCCTCCGGCCGCCGCTTGCGGCGGATAAGAGGCAAAGCCAGCCGGGGCCATCCACCTCCTCCCAGGTGGAAGACGTGGCCCTTCTCCCTTCGACCACTCCGTCCAACGAGTGGACGAAAGTGGGCCGGAGGGGGAGGGGTAAAGGGAAGGGCAAAAAGTCGGCAGCGGCCGTCCCTGCCGTCCCCGCCACCCCCGCACCCAGCCAGTCGCAGACGACCGGCAAGGGCAAGGGGAAAGGGAAAGGGAGAGGAGGAAAGGGGCAGTTGGTCCCCCCTAAAACTGCGGCCGTCGTGGTGACGCTCACCACGGAGGCTGCGGGGCGAGGGGAGACCTACGCCTCCATCTTGGCGCGGGCGCGCGGCAATGCCGATCCCACGCAACTGGGGATCGGCAGTGTGTCGTGCCGGCGGACGCAGGCCGGGGCTCGAATTTTCGAGTTCCCGGGGGCCGAGGGGAGCGCCCGCGCTGACCTCTTTGCAGCCAAGCTGCAAGAGGTCATCGCGGACTCTGCCAAGGTGGCCCGGCCGGTCAAGTCGGCGGAAATCGAGGTGACGGAGTTGGATGACTCCGTCACCAAGGAGGAGGTGGTGGCGGCGGTTGCAGCGGTAGGGGGCTGTGGCGCCGCGGCGGTCCAAGGCCGGGACATAAGGCCCGGCCGCGGCGGAATGGGCACCATCCGCCTCGAGTGCCCAGTCGCAGCTGCCAAAGCCGTCCTTACGAAAGGACGGCTTCAAGTCGGGTTCAGCTCGGGCGCAGTCCGGGCACTCGAGGACCAGCCTCTGCGGTGTTTCCGGTGCTTCGGCATCGGCCACACCCGGCCCCTGTGTCCGTCCAAGGTTGACAGGACGGACACATGCTACCGCTGCGGCAAGGAGGGCCACAAAGCCGCCTCCTGCCAGGCCGCCACGCCGCACTGCGCGGTGTGTGCCGCCAGTGGCCGCCGGGCAGGCCACGTCATGAAGGGGAGGAAGTGCAATCCCCCCCCTAAGCGTGGCAAAGCGCAGGCGCCGACCGGGCCTGCACCTGCTGCTGCCGCTAACACCGCCGTTCCTGCGACGGCTGCGGAGGAGGTTGCGATGTCCGACTGATGGCCACGGTCGAACATCGCATCCTTCAGGCGAACACCAACCACTGCAGGACAGCCCAGGATCTGCTGATGCAGACCATGGCTGAGTGGTTGGTGGACTTGGCGGTGGTCGCCGAACCCTACTCGGTCCCTGGCCGTTGGCTGGGCGACCGGGACGGCTTGGTGGCGTTGGTGGCGCGGTCTTCCACAGACTCCCCTCCCCTCTCGCTCTTAGAGAGGGGACCGGGATACGTGGCCGCCGCGTGGGGAGAGATAGCGACGGTGGGGGTGTATTTCTCCCCAAACCGCCCTCTCTCGGACTTTGAGGATTTCCTCGAGATCCTCACTGCTGTCGTAGGGAGGGCGGCACCACGCCAGGTCGTGGTGCTGGGCGACCTAAACGCCAAGTCGGTGGCCTGGGGCAACTCGGTCGCCGGGTGCAACGTCCGGGGACGCGCCGTCGAGTTTTGGGCGGCCTCGTGCGGTGTGTCCCTCCTCAACAGGGGGGCGGTCCACACGTGTGTGCGGCAACAGGGCGGGTCGGTGGTGGACGTCTCGTTCGCCACCCCCGCGCTTGCCGCCCGCGTCGTGAACTGGCGGGTTGAGCTGGTGGAGACCTTGTCGGACCACCGTTATGTGCGGTTCGACATCTCCACACAGCGGGCAGGGGGGACGGCCCGCGCTGGGCAATCTCCCTTCCCGCGGTGGGCACTCACCCGCCTGGACCGGGAGGCGGCCAAGGAGGCCGCCTTCCTCCAGGACTGGCTGTCGCCTCCCCCTGTCGAGGAGGTCCCGGACGTGGACGCCGCAGCGGTCCGGCTGCGGGGGTCCTTGACCGAGGTGTGCAACTCCAGCATGCCTCGGTCTCGCCGTCCGCCTCCCCGTCGCGCCGTGTACTGGTGGACGGAGGAGCTGGCGGGGCTCCGGGCCACCTGCGTGGCGGCCAGAAGGGCCTACGCGCGGAGCCGACGGCGCAGCGCCCAAAACCGAGTCCGGGCAGAGGAGGACCGCCTGTACGCCTCTTACCGAGAGGCTACGGTGGCCCTCAAGTCTGCGATGGGCGCTGCGCAAGACTCGGCGAGGGCCGAGATGCTGGAGGGTCTCGACAGAGATCCCTATGGGAGGCCATATAAGGCGGCGCGGAACCAGCTCCGCCCCTATGGTCCCCCACTGTCTGAGACCCTCGAGCCAGCGTTGCTGGATGGGGTGGTCCGGTCCCTGTTTCCGCGCAGGACCGACTTCACCCCTCCAGCGATGGATCCCCCGCAAGGAGCGGCTCCGCCGGAGGCAGAGGTGCCCCCGGTCACGGCGGCGGAATTCTACACGGGGGTTCTGAGCCTCCGCGCGAAGAAGACCGCCCCCGGACCGGACGGCGTCCCCGCACGGGTGGTGGCGATCGCCGCCACTCAAATGGAGGCCAGGTTTCGGGACCTCTTCAGCGCGTGTTTTACGGCTGGGAGGTTCCCGAAACTGTGGAAGGAGGGGCAGCTGTGCCTGCTCCGAAAGGAGGGTCGCCCGGTGGACTCCCCCTCGGCATACCGGCCCATCGTTCTGCTCGATGAGGTCGGTAAACTGTTCGAGGGGATCGTCGCCGGGAGGCTAGACAGCCACATGCGGGGGGTAGGGCCGGATCTGTCGGACGCCCAATTCGGTTTCCGTCGTGGGCGTTCGACGATCGACGCGCTGGCCCTACTCAAGGGCCAGGTGAAGGAGGCGGTGGAGGCGGGGGACGGAGTGCTGGCGGTGTCATTCGACATTGCCAACGCCTTCAACTCCGTCCCCCACTCGACGATATTGGAGGCGCTCCGGTATCACGGAGTGCCCCAATACCTGCGGGACCTCCTGGCCGACTACTTGGAGGGCCGAGAGGTCCTCCTCGTAGACAAGTCGGCCACGGTGAGGCGGTACGGCGCAGAGTCCGGTGTTCCACAGGGGTCGGTGCTAGGCCCCCCCTTGTGGAACATCGGGTTCAACTGGCTGCTGCGGGGTGCCCTCCTCCCGGGCACGAGTGTCATCTGCTACGCGGATGACACTCTGCTCACTGCCCGGGGGAGGAACTTTGCCGACGCGGCCATTCTGGCCTCGGCTGGCGGGTCCTTGGTGGCAGAAAGGATCCGCCGCCTGGGATTGAGGGTGGCGCTGCACAAAACGGAGGCCGTGTTCTTTCGCGGTCCCCGGCAGCGCTGCCCTGCCGACGCCCACATCGTCGTGGAGGGCGTCCGTATAGGGGTCCAGCCCCAGATGAAATATCTGGGACTGGTGCTGGACGACAGGTGGCGCTTCGGCCCGCATTTCAGCGGGCTGTCGACGCGCCTGTTGAAGGCCGCGGACGCCCTCTCATGGCTCCTCCCAAACCTGGGGGGGCCCAAAGCAAAGTGCCGGCGCCTCTATGCCGGCATTTTGCGGAGCATGGCCCTCTACGGGGCTCCCATCTGGGCGGACTCCCTCCATAGGAGGGAGAATGCTACCGCCATCCGCAGGCCCCAGCGGGCTATTGCACAGCGGGTGGCGAGGGCCTACCGCTCAGTGGGCTTTTCGGCAGCGTGCGCTCTGGCCGGCACCCCTCCTTGGGAGCTGGAGGCGTGGGTGCTCGCCAGAGTGTACGAGTGGACGGCGCGCCGAAAGGCGCTCGGGGAGCGCCCCACGGGCGAAGAGCGGGAGGCGGTGCGGCGAGAGGCGAAGGACGCCATCGTCCTCCATTGGACGGAGGACCTCGCCAGCGCCGCCTTTGGCCGCCGGACGTTGGACGCGCTCGGTCCGGTCCTAAAGGGCTGGCTCGAGCGGCCCCACGGTTTCCTCTCTTTCCGTCTGGTGCAGGTGTTATCCGGACATGGCTGTTTCGGATCGCACCTGCACCGGATCGGGAGGGAGGAGACCCCGGCGTGCCACGACTGCGGCGCGGCGGAGGACACGGCGCAGCACACCCTCGAGGTGTGCCCGGCGTGGTCCGAGCTGCGCCGCGGTCTGACCGCGGTGGTTGGACCAGACCTCTCGCTTCCCGGCGTGGTCGACGCCATGCTGGGGAGTGAGGAGGCCTGGTCGGCGGTAGCCTCCTTTTGCGAGGACGTGATGTCGCAAAAGGAGGAGGCGGAGCGCGCGCGGGAGGACGACCCTCTCGCTGCGCCGCTCCGCAGACGAAGAAGGGGGAGAAGGCGTCGTGCCCTCCCTCCTCATGGTGACGGGCGGGCGACAGGCGCGGGGGTGCCTTCGCCCGCATTGCACCCGTCACCTTCGTCGGTCATTCCCGACCCCCCACACCCGTGAGGGTGTGAGGGGTGTATGCCTTGCAATCGTCGGCGGAGGACTGGAAGTAAAGGCTGTGCCGGTTTCCCAGTCCCCCGCCACTGTGACGACGCGGGAATGCGCTGGGTCGTTTTAGTGGGTATACCGGGTCCGCCCGGGGAGTCCCACATACCCCTCCCGTCCCCCGACGGGTGGGTATGCGTAATGCATTTTTTCCCAGCGTAAAAAAAAAAAAAAAAAAAAAAAAAAAAAAAAAAGGTTAGGTTGTGGAGGGCGTCCGTATAGGGGTCCAGCCCCAGATGAAATATCTGGGGCTGGTGCTGGACGACCGGTGGCGCTTCGGCCCGCATTTCAGCGGGCTGTCGACGCGCCTGTTGAAGGCCGCGGACGCCCTCTCATGGCTCCTCCCAAACCTGGGGGGGCCCATGGCAAAGTGCCGGCGCCTCTATGCCGGCATTTTGCGGAGCATGGCCCTTTATGGGGCTCCCATCTGGGCGGACTCCCTCCATAGGAGGGAGAATGCTACCGCCATCCGCAGGCCCCAGCGGGCTATTGCACAGCGGGTGGCGAGGGCCTACCGCTCAGTGGGCTTTTCGGCGGCGTGCGCTCTGGCCGGCACCCCTCCTTGGGAGCTGGAGGCGTGGGTGCTCGCCAGAGTGTACGAGTGGACGGCGCGCCGAAAGGCGCTCGGGGAGCGCCCCACGGGCGAAGAGCGGGAGGCGGTGCGGCGAGAGGCGAAGGACGCCATCGTCCTCCATTGGACGGAGGACCTCGCCAGCGCCGCCTTTGGCCGCCGGACGTTGGACGCGCTCGGTCCGGTCCTGAAGGGCTGGCTCGAGCGGTCCCACGGTTTCCTCTCTTTCCGTCTGGTGCAGGTGTTATCCGGACATGGCTGTTTCGGATCGCACCTGCACCGGATCGGGAGGGAGGAGACCCCGGCGTGCCACGACTGCGGCGCGGCGGAGGACACGGCGCAGCACACCCTCGAGGTGTGCCCGGCGTGGTCCGAGCTGCGCCGCGGTCTGACCGCGGTGGTCGGACCGGATCTCTCGCTTCCCGGCGTGGTCGACGCCATGCTGGGGAGTGAGGAGGCCTGGTCGGCGGTAGCCTCCTTTTGCGAGGACGTGATGTCGCAAAAGGAGGAGGCGGAGCGCGCGCGGGAGGACGACCCTCTCGCTGCGCCGCTCCGCAGACGAAGAAGGGGGAGAAGGCGTCGTGCCCTCCCTCCTCATGGTGACGGGCGGGCGACAGGCGCGGAGGTGCCTTCGCCCGCATTGCACCCGTCACCTTCGTCGGTCATTCCCGACCCCCCACACCCGTGAGGGTGTGAGGGGGTCCGCCTAGCAATCGTCGGCGGAGGACTGGAAGTAAAGGCTGTGCCGGTTTCCCAGTCCCCCACCACTGTGACGAAGCGGGAATGCGCTGGGTCGTTTTAGTGGGTATACCGGGTCCGCCCGGGGAGTCCCACATACCCCTTCCGTCCCCCGACGGGAGGGTATGCGTAATGCATTTTTTCCCAGCGTCAAAAAAAAAAAAAAAAAAAAGGTTAGGTTAGGTTAGGTTGGGGGGGGGGGACCCCCCACAGAGCATACGTCCACGTCGTGTCCCCTGGAAACAGCCCAGTTCTGACCACCGTAACGGAGTGGCAGACTGGGACTGGCCAAAGTGCTCTGTGATCTCGTAGCGAATTTTTAACCCTTATTGCCTTGCCTTGCGTTCGTCTACGATGCCTGCAACACCCTCGCGGGACGCCTGCGGGCGATTTTTAAAATCAAAAGGCCCTTCTCAGGGCCAACCCAAAGGCCCTTCTCAGGGCCAACCCAAAGGCCCTTCTCAGGGCCAAGCCAAAGGTCCTTCTCAGGGCCAACAAAAAGGCCCTTCTCAGGGCCACCCCGACGCACCAGCGTCAGAGCCTAGCCGCGCGCCGTCTGCGGCTAGTTATTTCGGAGGGGCGGAGTCGTCCGACAACGACTCGCTTGCTGGTGCGTCGGACGCGAGAGGCTCGCGGTCGCGGAAGCGGGCCTTTCTGAGTTGTGGGTCCGAGAGTTCTTCGGCCTCGGGGTCCAAGCCGTCGTCGAAGGCTAAAAAGCCGACGACGACGGCCGCGGATACCCACGTCGTGGGGCTCGCGGACGCCCAGCGACAGGTGGACCTGGCACGGAAGGTGCAGCTCCAGCAAGAGCTGGAGGAGCGGGTTGCCGCCAAAGAGAAGCGTGCGTACGTCGCCCGGGCCAAGTCCGGGTACGGTGCGTCACGGGTCGTGTACGCGGACCACTCTTTGGCGGAACTGGAAAGGATGGCGGAGGAGGACGAGGAGGAGATTGTAGAGGTCGCCTCTAAGTCCTCCAACCTCAAGGGCACCTTCCAGAAGGCCCTGAAATGTCGGGCCGCGAGCATGCGCGGTGTCGTCGCTGAACTCGTTCAGCGGACGGCCTGCGACGAGACGCGGCAACTGCAGGCGAGGGTGGATCGCCTGCAGTCAGAGGTCAACCAGCTTCGTCAGAAGCTGGCTGAAGCCACGGCCCGGCCTCAACAGGCCGAGGCGAGCCCTGTGGCAGAGGGCCCTGCCTCGGCCCAGCCACCACGGGCTAAGGCGAGCCCGGCACTAGAGGGCCCCTCCTCCGACCTTGAGGATATCATCCGCAAGGTAGTAATGGAGGAGAGGGCCTTCACGAGAGCCTGCCTGGCAGGCATCGAGGACCGGCTCCTGCCGGAAAAAAGCCTCCGGCCGCCGCTTGCGGCGGATAAGAGGCAAAGCCGGCCGGGGCCGTCCTCCTCCACCCAGGTGGAAGACGTGGCCCTTCTCCCTGCGACCACTCCGTCCAACGAGTGGACGAAAGTGGGCCGCGGGAGGAAGGGTAAAGGGAGGAAGTCGGCAGCGGCCGTCCCTGCCGTCCCTGCCGTCCCCGTCACCCCTGCACCCAGCCAGTCGCAGACGACCGGCAAGGGCAAGGGGAAAGGGAAGGGGAAAGGTGGAAAGGGGCAGTTGGTCCCCCCTAAAACTGCAGCCGTCGTGGTGACGCTCACCGCGGAGGCTGCGGGGCGAGGGGAGACCTACGCCTCCATCTTGGTGCGGGCGCGCAGCAATGCCGATCCCACTCAGCTGGGGATCGGCAGTGTGTCGTGCCGGCGGACGCAGGCCGGGGCTCGAATTTTCGAGTTCCCGGGGGCCGAGGGGAGCGCCCGCGCTGACCTCTTTGCAGCCAAGCTGCAAGAGGTCATCGCGGACTCTGCCAAGGTGGCCCGGCCGGTCAAGTCGGCGGAAATCGAGGTGACGGAGTTGGATGACTCCGTCACCAAGGAGGAGGTGGTGGCGGCGGTCGCAGCGGTAGGGGGCTGTGGCGCCGCGGCGGTTCAAGGCCGGGACATAAGGCCCGGCCGCGGCGGAATGGGCACCATCCGCCTCGAGTGCCCGGTCGCAGCTGCCAAAGCCGTCCTTGCGAAAGGACGGCTTCAAGTCGGATTCAGCTCGGGCGCAGTCCGGGCACTCGAGGAGCAGCCTCTGCGGTGTTTCCGGTGCTTCGGCATCGGCCACACCCGGCCCCTGTGTCCGTCCAAGGTTGACAGGACGGACACATGCTACCGCTGCGGCAAGGAGGGTCACAAAGCCGCTTCCTGCCAGGCCGCCACGCCGCACTGCGCGGTGTGTGCCGCCAGTGGCCGCCGGGCAGGCCACGTCATGAAGGGGAGGAAGTGCAATCCCCCCCCTAAGCGTGGCAAAGCGCAGGCGCCGACCAGGCCTGCACCTGCTGCTGCCGCTAACACCGCCGTTCCTGCGGCGGCTGCGGAGGAGGTTGCGATGTCCGACTGATGGCCACGGTCGAACATCGCATCCTTCAGGCGAACACCAACCACTGCAGGACAGCCCAGGATCTGCTGATGCAGACCATGGCTGAGTGGTTGGTGGACTTGGCGGTGGTCGCCGAACCCTACTCGGTCCCTGGCCGTTGGCTGGGCGACCGGGACGGCTTGGTGGCGTTGGTGGCGCGGTCTTCCACAGACTCCCCTCCCCTCTCGCTCTTAGAGAGGGGACCGGGATACGTGGCCGCCGCGTGGGGAGAGATAGCGATGGTGGGGGTGTATTTCTCCCCAAACCGCCCTCTCTCGGACTTTGAGGATTTCCTCGAGATCCTCACTGCTGTCGTAGGGAGGGCGGCACAACGCCAGGTCGTGGTGTTGGGCGACCTGAACGCCAAGTCGGTGGCCTGGGGCAACCCGGTCGCCGGGTGCAACGTCCGGGGACGCGCCGTCGAGTTTTGGGCGGCCTCGTGCGGTGTGTCCCTCCTCAACAGGGGGGCGGTCCACACGTGTGTGCGGCAACAGGGTGGGTCGGTGGTGGACGTCTCGTTCGCCACCCCCGCGCTTGCCGCCCGCGTCGTGAACTGGCGGGTGGAGCTGGTGGAGACCTTGTCGGACCACCGTTATGTGCGGTTCGACATCTCCACACAGCGGGGAGGGGGGACGGCCCGCGCTGGGCAATCTCCCTTCCCGCGGTGGGCGCTCACCCGCCTGGACCGGGAGGCAGCCAAGGAGGCCGCCTTCCTCCAGGACTGGCTGTCGCCTCCCCCTGTCGAGGAGGTCCCGGACGTGGACGCCGCAGCGGTCAGGCTGCGGGGGTCCTTGACCGAGGTGTGCAACTCCAGCATGCCTCGGTCTCGCCGTCCGCCTCCCCGTCGCGCCGTGTACTGGTGGACGGAGGAGCTGGCGGGGCTCCGGGCCACCTGCGTGGCGGCCAGAAGGGCCTACGCGCGGAGCCGACGGCGCAGCGCCCAAAACCGAGTCCGGGCAGAGGAGGACCGCCTGTACGCCTCTTACCGAGAGGCTACGGTGGCCCTCAAGTCTGCGATGGGCGCTGCGCAAGACTCGGCGAGGGCCGAGATGCTGGAGGGTCTCGACAGAGATCCCTATGGGAGGCCATATAAGGCGGCGCGGAACCAGCTCCGCCCCTATGGTCCCCCACTGTCGGAGACCCTCGAGCCAGCGTTGCTGGATGGGGTGGTCCGGTCCCTGTTTCCGCGCAGGACCGACTTCACCCCTCCAGCGATGGATCCCCCGCAAGGGGCGGCTCCGCCGGAGGCAGAGGTGCCCCCGGTCACGGCGGCGGAATTCTACGCGGGGGTTCTGAGCCTCCGCGCGAAGAAGACCGCCCCCGGACCGGACGGCGTCCCCGCACGGGTGGTGGCGATCGCCGCCACCCAAATGGAGGACAGATTTCGGGACCTCTTCAGCGCGTGTTTTACGGCTGGGAGGTTCCCGAAACTGTGGAAGGAGGGGCAGCTGTGCCTGCTCCGAAAGGAGGGTCGCCCGGTGGACTCCCCCTCGGCATACCGGCCCATCGTTCTGCTCGATGAGGTCGGTAAACTGTTCGAGGGGATCGTCGCCGGGAGGCTGGAGAGCCACCTGCGGGGGGTAGGGCCGGATCTGTCGGACGCCCAATTCGGTTTCCGTCGTGGGCGTTCGACGATCGACGCGCTGGCCCTACTCAAGGGCCAGGTGAAGGAGGCGGTGGAGGCGGGGGACGGAGTGCTGGCGGTGTCATTCGACATTGCCAACGCCTTCAACTCCGTCCCCCACTCGACGATATTGGAGGCGCTCCGGTATCACGGAGTGCCCCAATACCTGCGGGACCTCCTGGCCGACTACTTGGAGGGCCGAGAGGTCCTCCTCGTGGACAAGTCGGCCACGGTGAGGCGGTACGGCGCAGAGTCCGGTGTTCCGCAGGGGTCGGTGCTAGGCCCCCCCTTGTGGAACATCGGGTTCAACTGGCTGCTGCGGGGTGCCCTCCTCCCGGGCACGAGTGTCATCTGCTACGCGGACGACACTCTGCTCACTGCCCGGGGGAGGAACTTTGCCGACGCGGCCATTCTGGCCTCGGCTGGCGGGTCCTTGGTGGCAGAAAGGATCCGCCGCCTGGGATTGAGGGTGGCGCTGCACAAAACGGAGGCCGTGTTCTTTCGCGGTCCCCGGCAGCGCTGCCCTGCCGACGCCCACATCGTCGTGGAGGGCGTCCGTATAGGGGTCCAGCCCCAGATGAAATATCTTGGGCTGGTGCTGGACGACAGGTGGCGCTTCGGCCCGCATTTCAGCGGGCTGTCGACGCGCTTGTTGAAGGCCGCGGACGCCCTCTCATGGCTCCTCCCAAACCTGGGGGGGCCCAAAGCAAAGTGCCGGCGCCTCTATGCCGGCATTTTGCGGAGCATGGCCCTCTACGGGGCTCCCATCTGGGCGGACTCCCTCCATAGGAGGGAGAATGCTACCGCCATCCGCAGGCCCCAACGGGCTATTGCACAGCGGGTGGCGAGGGCCTACCGCTCAGTGGGCTTTTCGGCGGCGTGCGCTCTGGCCGGCACCCCTCCTTGGGAGCTGGAGGCGTGGGTGCTCGCCAGAGTGTACGAGTGGACGGCGCGCCGAAAGGCGCTCGGGGAGCGCCCCACGGGCGAAGAGCGGGAGGCGGTGCGGCGAGAGGCGAAGGACGCCATCGTCCTCCATTGGACGGAGGACCTCGCCAGCGCCGCCTTTGGCCGCCGGACGTTGGACGCGCTCGGTCCGGTCCTGAAGGGCTGGCTCGAGCGGTCCCACGGTTTCCTCTCTTTCCGTCTGGTGCAGGTGTTATCCGGACATGGCTGTTTCGGATCGCACCTGCACCGGATCGGGAGGGAGGAGACCCCGGCGTGCCACGACTGCGGCGCGGCGGAGGACACGGCGCAGCACACCCTCGAGGTGTGCCCGGCGTGGTCCGAGCTGCGCCGCGGTCTGACCGCGGTGGTCGGACCGGACCTCTCGCTTCCCGGCGTGGTCGACGCCATGCTGGGGAGTGAGGAGGCCTGGTCGGCGGTAGCCTCCTTTTGCGAGGACGTGATGTCGCAAAAGGAGGAGGCGGAGCGCGCGCGGGAGGACGACCCTCTCGCTGCGCCGCTCCGCAGACGAAGAAGGGGGAGAAGGCGTCGTGCCCTCCCTCCTCATGGTGACGGGCGGGCGACAGGCGCGGGGGTGCCTTCGCCCGCATTGCACCCGTCACCTTCGTCGGTCATTCCCGACCCCCCACACCCGTGAGGGTGTGAGGGGGTCTGCCTGGCAATCGTCGGCGGAGGACTGGAAGTAAAGGCTGTGCCGGTTTCCCAGTCCCCCGCCACTCTGACGAAGCGGGAATGCGCTGGGTCGTTTTAGTGGGTATACCGGGTCCGCCCGGGGAGTCCCACATACCCCTCCCGTCCCCCGACGGGTGGGTATGCGTAATGCATTTTTTCCCAGCGTAAAAAAAAATAAAAAAATAAAAAAAAAAATAAAAAAAAAAAAAAAAAAAAAAAAAAAAGGTTAGGTTGGGGGACCCCCCACAGAGCATACGTCCACGTCGTGTCCCCTGGAAACAGCCCAGTTCTGACCACCGTAACGGAGTGGCAGACTGGGACTGGCCAAAGTGCTCTGTGATCTAGTAGCGAATTTTAATCTCTTTTTATTGCCTTGTTTCGACTACGATGCCTGGTACACCCTCGCGGTGCGCCCGCGGGCGGTTTTTAAAATCAAAAGGCCCTTCTCAGGGCCAACCCAAAGGCCCTTCTCAGGGCCAACCCAAAGGCCCTTCTCAGGGCCAACCAAAAGGCCCTTCTCAGGGCCACCCCGACGCACCAGCGTCAGAGTCTAGCCGCGCGCCGTCTGCGGCTAGCTATTTCGGAGGGGCGGAGTCGTCCGACAACGACTCGCTTGTTGGTGCGTCGGACGCGAGTGGCTCGCGGTCGCGGAAGCGGGTCTTCCGAAGTTGTGGGTCCGAGAGTTCTTCGGCCTCGGGGTCCAAGCCGTTGTCGAAGGCTAAAAAGCCGACGACAACGGCCGCGGATACCCACGTCGTTGGGCTCGCGGACGCCCAGCGCCAGGTAGACCTGGCACGGAAGGTCCAGCTCCAGCAAGAGCTGGAGGAGCGGGTTGCCGCCAAAGAGAAGCGTGCGTACGTCGCCCGGGCCAAGTCCGGGTACGGTGCGTCCCGGGTTGTGTACGCGGACCACTCTTTGGCGGAACTGGAAAGGATGGCGGAGGAGGATGAGGAGGAGATTGTCGAGGTCGCCTCTAAGTCCTCCAACCTGAAGGGCACCTTTCAAAAGGCCCTAAAGTGTCGGGCCGCGAGCTTGCGCGGAGTCGTCGCTGAACTCGTTCAGCGGACGGCCTCCGACGAGACGCGGCAACTGCAGGCGAGGGTGGATCGCCTGCAGTCGGAGGTCAGCCAGCTTCGTCAAAAGCTGGCTGAAGCCACGGCCCGGCCTCAACAGGCCGAGGTGAGCCCTGTGGCAGAGGGCCCTGCCTCGGCCCAGCCACCACGGGCTAAGGCGAGCCCTGCAGTAGAGGGCCCCTCCTCCAACCTTGAGGATATCATCCGCAAGGTGATAATGGAGGAGAGGGCCTTCACGAGAGCCTGCCTGGCAGGCATCGAGGACCGGCTCCTGCCGGAAAAAAGCCTCCGGCCGCCGCTTGCGGCGGATAAGAGGCAAAGCCGGCCGGGGCCGTCCTCCTCCACCCAGGTGGAAGACGTGGCCCTTCTCCCGGCCACCACTCCGTCCAACGAGTGGACGAAAGTGGGCCGGGGGGGGAAGGGCAAAGGGAAGAAGTCGGCAGCGGCCGTCCCTGCCGTCCCTGCCGTCCCCGCCGTCCCCGCCACCCCCGCACCCAGCCAGTCGCAGACCGGCAAGGGCAAGGGGAAAGGGAAAGGGAGAGGAAAGGGGCAGTTGGTCCCCCCTAAAACTGCAGCCGTCGTGGTGACGCTCACCGCGGAGGCTGCGGGGCGAGGGGAGACCTACGCCTCCATCTTGGTGCGGGCGCGCGGCAATGCCGATCCCACCCAACTGGGGATCGGCAGTGTGTCGTGCCGGCGGACGCAGGCCGGGGCTCGAATCTTCGAGTTCCCGGGGGCCGAGGGGAGCGCCCGCGCTGACCTCTTTGCAGCCAAGCTGCAAGAGGTCATCGCGGACTCTGCCAAGGTGGCCCGGCCGGTCAAGTCGGCGGCCATCGAGGTGACGGAGTTGGATGACTCCGTCACCAAGGAGGAGGTGGTGGCGGCGGTCGCAGCGGTAGGGGGCTGTGGCGCCGCGGCGGTCCAAGGCCGGGACATAAGGCCCGGCCGCGGCGGAATGGGCACCATCCGCCTCGAGTGCCCAGTCGCAGCTGCCAAAGCCGTCCTTGCGAAAGGACGGCTTCAAGTCGGTTTCAGCTCGGGCGCAGTCCGGGCACTCGAGGACCAGCCTCTGCGGTGCTTCCGGTGCTTCGGCATCGGCCACACCCGGCCCCTGTGTCCGTCCAAGGTTGACAGGACGGACACATGCTACCGCTGCGGCAAGGAGGGCCACAAAGCCGCCTCCTGCCAGGCCGCCACGCCGCACTGCGCGGTGTGTGCCGCCAGTGGCCGCCGGGCAGGCCACGTCATGAAGGGGAGGAAGTGCAATCCCCCCCCTAAGCGTGGCAAAGCGCAGGCGCCGACCGGGCCTGCACCTGCTGCTGCCGCAAACACCGCCGTTCCTGCGGCGGCTGCGGAGGAGGTTGCGATGTCCGACTGATGGCCACGGTCGAACATCGCATCCTTCAGGCGAACACCAACCACTGCAGGACGGCCCAGGATCTGCTGATGCAGACCATGGCTGAGTGGTTGGTGGACTTGGCGGTGGTCGCCGAACCCTACTCGGTCCCTGGCCGTTGGCTGGGCGACCGGGACGGCTTGGTGGCGTTGGTGGCGCGGTCTTCCACAGACTCCCCTCCCCTCTCGCTCTTAGACAGGGGACCGGGATACGTGGCCGCCGCGTGGGGAGAGATCGCGATGGTGGGGGTGTATTTCTCCCCAAACCGCCCTCTCTCGGACTTTGAGGATTTCCTCGAGATCCTCACTGCTGTCGTAGGGAGGGCGGCACCACGCCAGGTCGTGGTGTCGGGCGACCTTAACGCCAAGTCGGTGGCCTGGGGCAACCCGGTCGCCGGGTGCAACGTCCGGGGACGCGCCGTCGAGTTTTGGGCGGCCTCGTGCGGTGTGTCCCTCCTCAACAGGGGGGCGGTCCACACGTGTGTGCGGCAACAGGGCGGGTCGGTGGTGGACGTCTCGTTCGCCACCCCCGCGCTTGCCGCCCGCGTCGTGAACTGGCGGGTGGAGCTGGTGGAGACCTTGTCGGACCACCGTTATGTGCGGTTCGACATCTCCACACAGCGGGGAGGGGGGACGGCCCGCGCTGGGCAATCTCCCTTCCCGCGGTGGGCACTCACCCGCCTGGACCGGGAGGCGGCCCAGGAGGCCGCCTTCCTCCAGGACTGGCTGTCGCCTCCCCCTGTCGAGGAGGTCACGGACGTGGACGCCGCAGCGGTCAGGCTGCGGGGGTCCTTGACCGAGGTGTGCAACTCCAGCATGCCTCGGTCTCGCCGTCCGCCTCCCCGTCGCGCCGTGTACTGGTGGACGGAGGAGCTGGCGGGGCTCCGGGCCACCTGCGTGGCGGCCAGAAGGGCCTACGCGCGGAGCCGACGGCGCAGCGCCCAAAACCGAGTCCGGGCAGAGGAGGACCGCCTGTACGCCTCTTACCGAGAGGCTACGGTGGCCCTCAAGTCTGCGATGGGCGCTGCGCAAGACTCGGCGAGGGCCGAGATGCTGGAGGGTCTCGACAGAGATCCCTATGGGAGGCCATATAAGGCGGCGCGGAACCAGCTCCGCCCCTATGGTCCCCCACTGTCTGAGACCCTCGAGCCAGCGTTGCTGGATGGGGTGGTCCGGTCCCTGTTTCCGCGCAGGACCGACTTCACCCCTCCAGCGATGGATCCCCCGCAAGGGGCGGCTCCGCCGGAGGCAGAGGTGCCCCCGGTCACGGCGGCGGAATTCTACGCGGGGGTTCTGAGCCTCCGCGCGAAGAAGACCGCCCCCGGACCGGACGGCGTCCCCGCACGGGTGGTGGCGATCGCCGCCACCCAAATGGAGGACAGATTTCGGGACCTCTTCAGCGCGTGTTTTACGGCTGGGAGGTTCCCGAAACTGTGGAAGGAGGGGCAGCTGTGCCTGCTCCGAAAGGAGGGTCGCCCGGTGGACTCCCCCTCGGCATACCGGCCCATCGTTCTGCTCGATGAGGTCGGTAAACTGTTCGAGGGGATCGTCGCCGGGAGGCTGGAGAGCCACCTGCGGGGGGTAGGGCCGGATCTGTCGGACGCCCAATTCGGTTTCCGTCGTGGGCGTTCGACGATCGACGCACTGGCCCTACTCAAGGGCCAGGTGAAGGAGGCGGTGGAGGCGGGGGACGGAGTGCTGGCGGTGTCATTCGACATTGCCAACGCTTTCAACTCCGTCCCCCACTCGACGATATTGGAGGCGCTCCGGTATCACGGAGTGCCCCAATATCTGCGGAGCGTCCTGGCCGACTACTTGGAGGGCCGAGAGGTCCTCCTCGTCGACAAGTCGGCCACGGTGAGGCGGTACGGCGCAGAGTCCGGTGTTCCACAGGGGTCGGTGCTAGGCCCCCCCTTGTGGAACATCGGGTTCAACTGGCTGCTGCGGGGTGCCCTTCTCCCGGGCACGAGTGTCATCTGCTACGCGGATGACACTCTGCTCACCGCCCGGGGGAGGAACTTTGCCGACGCGGCCATTCTGGCCTCGGCTGGCGGGTCCTTGGTGGCAGAAAGGATCCGCCGCCTGGGATTGAGGGTGGCGCTGCACAAAACGGAGGCCGTGTTCTTTCGCGGTCCCCGGCAGCGCTGCCCTGCCGACGCCCACATCGTCGTGGAGGGCGTCCGTATAGGGGTCCAGCCCCAGATGAAATATCTGGGGCTGGTGCTGGACGACAGGTGGCGCTTCGGCCCGCATTTCAGCGGGCTGTCGACGCGCTTGTTGAAGGCCGCGGACGCCCTCTCATGGCTCCTCCCAAACCTGGGGGGGCCTAAAGCAAAGTGCCGGCGCCTCTATGCCGGCATTTTGCGGAGCATGGCCCTTTACGGGGCTCCCATCTGGGCGGACTCCCTCCATAGGAGGGAGAACGCTACCGCCATCCGCAGGCCCCAGCGGGCTATTGCACAGCGGGTGGCGAGGGCCTACCGCTCAGTGGGCTTTTCGGCGGCGTGCGCTCTGGCCGGCACCCCTCCTTGGGAGCTGGAGGCGTGGGTGCTCGCCAGAGTGTACGAGTGGACGGTGCGCCGAAAGGCGCTCGGGGAGCGCCCCACGGGCGAAGAGCGGGAGGCGGTGCGGCGAGAGGCGAAGGACGCCATCGTCCTCCATTGGACGGAGGACCTCGCCAGCGCCGCCTTTGGCCGCCGGACGTTGGACGCGCTCGGTCCGGTCCTGAAGGGCTGGCTCGAGCGGTCCCACGGTTTCCTCTCTTTCCGTCTGGTGCAGGTGTTATCCGGACACGGCTGTTTCGGATCCCACCTGCACCGGATCGGGAGGGAGGAGACCCCGGAGTGCCACGACTGCGGCGCGGCGGAGGACACGGCGCAGCACACCCTCGAGGTGTGTCCGGCGTGGTTCGAGCTGCGCCGCGGTCTGACCGCGGTGGTCGGACCGGACCTCTCGCTTCCCGGCGTGGTCGACGCCATGCTGGGGAGTGAGGAGGCCTGGTCGGCGGTAGCCTCCTTTTGCGAGGACGTGATGTCGCAAAAGGAGGAGGCGGAGCGCGCGCGGGAGGACGACCCTCTCGCTGCGCCGCTCCGCAGACGAAGAAGGGGGAGAAGGCGTCGTGCCCTCCCTCCTCATGGTGACGGGCGGGCGACAGGCACGGGGGTGCCTTCGCCCGCATTGCACCCGTCACCTTCGTCGGTCATTCCCGACCCCCCACACCCGTGAGGGTGTGAGGGGGTCTGCCTGGCAATCGTCGGCGGAGGACTGGAAGTAAAGGCTGTGCCGGTTTCCCAGTCCCCCGCCACTCTGACGAAGCGGGAATGCGCTGGGTCGTTTTAGTGGGTATACCGGGTCCGCCCGGGGAGTCCCACATACCCCTCCCGTCCCCCGACGGGTGGGCATGCGTAACGCATTTTTTCCCAGCGTAAAAAAAAAAAAAAAAAAAAAAAAAAAAAAAAAGGTTAGGTTAGGTTAGGTTAGGTTTTTTTTTTTTTTTTTTTTTTTTGTTTTGGCAGGAGTGGGAAATCCCCACGGACACCTCGACTACCTCACAGGATGTGAGACAGTCGAGGTAGTGCCGGACTCGAACCGGCTAAAACCACACTCCTGCTCTGCAAGTGTCCCCCTGAATTGGACAGGGCCCTTATTTATTCGTGAATATTTTGTTATACTGTTTGTTGGTTTTTTGTTAATTTAAAATTTTGATTAAAATTGTTCTATTTTACTTTTTTTTTATTCTTTAATTATTACCTATTCATTTATATATTATTTAGACTATTTAAAACACTGCTTTTCCATGCTTTGATCTGTATATCTTTTCGTGGTGAAATGTTCATATATGACAAAGCATGGTTTTTTAAGTGTCTTTATTTCTTTTAATTACTTTTGTTACGAGCCCGATACAATATTCTAGAAATATATTTCTTTGTTTTTTGTCCTTAATAATTTCACTAATGCTGTCCTTACTTATAATTTTTCCCATTGTATGTTCCGTATTGTGTCTCTCCGCACAAAATACCGGGCATTCCGTAAGAATGTGGGCGACCGACTCCACGACATCCGGTTCACAGATGCACGATGGGTTCCCCTTACACTTGAAACGGTGCAGGTATTCGGAGAACCCACCGTGCCCCGTGAAGATCTGTGTTGTGATGCCAGAAGGTTGGACCTTTTTTACTATTCTAAATGCGTCGATCGCGTCCGGGAAGAAGATTTTCGTGACGGAGGCGGTTTCGCCGTTCTGGTACCTCCGGTTCCATTCGTCGAGTGACCCCACACGGATCTGCCGCTTGACGAATGAAACCGGGCAGCGGTCATAGTCCGGCCTCTTCCTGGACCGGAGTGCAGCTTCTTTTGCAAGGTGGTCCGCGCGCTCGTTGCCCTCTAGCCCGGCGTGTGCCTTTACCCAGAACAAGGACACATCTTTGCTCTGGGATAAAGCCGCGGCCACGTTTGCCCTCGCCTCCACGGCCAGGGCGTGGAGGGAACCTTGGTTTGTGACTGCTTGCAGTGCGGCCTTTGAGTCACTGTAGATGCCGAAGGTTCCCTCATTGCGCTTGAGGATTTCGCGCGTGGCTACGCATATGGCCAGAAGTTCCGCCTGGTAGACCGTGCAGTACGACGGCAAGCTAAGTTTGACGGACTTGATCTCGGCGGCACCGTCCCAAAGTGACAGTGCTGCTCCGACCTTGCCCGCAATCTTGCTGCCGTCAGTGAACACCCTGACTGCTTGGACGTTGTGGGTCTCCACACGCGTCTGGTCCTCCAGGCACACGAACTCCGTGGCCGTATGTTTCGCCGGGTGCGGAGTCTCTGCAAATGCCACCACCCGCTCCACCTCCCTGCCCGCTAGTGCTGGCTGTGGCACCCCTCTCTTTGCCTCATACAGGGCGGCTGCTTCCTGAATTCGGAGGTCGAGTGGGAGTATCCCAGCCAGCAATAGGGACGCGTTCAGCGAAACAGTGCGGTAGGACTTGCAGAGCTTTTGCGCGAATCCTCGTTGGACCGTGTTGAGGCTTTTCTGCACCCCGATCTTTTTAGTGGCCGGCGCCCAGGCGCTAGCCGCGTACATGATTACCGGCTCCACTGCTGCCGTATAAATGGTGTGGATGATCTCCGGGTGAAGGCCCCAGCTCACTTTGGCCGCACGTGCCAGCTGTTTGTAGATGTTTACAGCTTTTCTGCAAACGTTTGCGACGTGGGTGTTGAAAGTGAGCTGGTGGTCGACGGTGAGCCCCAGTATTTTGATTTCCCTAGACATGCCAATGTCTACCCCGCCCATGCTCAGGAGTGGGACATCGTACTTCAGCTTCTTGGTTATCACCATTGCACAAGTTTTTTGCGGTGCAAACTTCAGCTTGTTTCGGATGCCCCAAACCCGAACATACTCGAGGGCGGCATTGGCCTGCCTCTGGACTTCCAACGCTGTGTCACCGTCGAAGATCATCACAACATCATCGGCGAACGCCTGGCAGTGGTCGCCTCGCTCCTCCAGTCCCTTCAGCAGGGGGTCCAGGATTAAGTTCCATAGGATCGGACCGCCAATGGACCCTTGCACACACCCCTTGTTGGTGTCCCTTCGACACTCGGCGCCCGCGTATCTCACTCGGACACTCCTACCAGTCAAGTAGCTGTCTAGCAACCTTCTAATGTTCACCGGGCACTTTTCCTCAGCCAGTCTGGTCCTGATGGCCGGCCACCATGCGCTATCGAAGGCTCCCTCTATATCCAACGATACAACAGTGATCAGCTTCTTTTCGCTCAGCTTTCCTTTGATATGTTGTATCATGGTGTAGAGGGAGTCCTCGGTGCTCTTCTGTGGCATGAAGCCAAACTGGCGAGTACTGAGCCGCGGGATTAGGTGCCACTTCAACCTTGCTACTAGCAGTTTTTCAAGTATTTTGCCTAAGACTGGTAGGAGGCCGATCGGCCTGTACGATTTTGGGGTGGTGTAGGAGTCTTTGCCGGGTTTTCGGAGGACTACCACCGTAGCTTCTTTCCAGGCCCCAGGGAAGTGCCCGTGCTCCAAGCATTTGTTGGCCAGTGCAAGGAACGTCCCTGGGTCCCGGGAAATAGCCTGGGCACAGATATCGGCTGTGAGACCATCCGCCCCGGGTGCCTTCTTCGGGTTGAAACTTTCCACCGCGGTTTTCAGCTCCTGAAGTGTAAACGGTGGGTCATGTTGTTCATCATGCGTCCACTCGTTTACACGACTGGCCGCTTCACGTGTCCGACGGTGGTCAGCGGTTTCTCCCTCTTCTAGGTCTTCGGGGTAGAAGGTCTCGGCCAGCAGCAAAGCCGATTCCTGCGCGGTCAGTGGCACTCCATCCTTCACCAACGGCAAGTCCTCCTGTCTTTTGGCGGTCCGTCCTATGACCCTGTAGATTCCCTCCCACATTCCTTCCCTATCCTGCTTGTGGCAGAAGCCCTTCCAACCCTCCGTCTGCGCCTTTTTGGCTAGTGACTCGTAGCTTAGTTTTGCTTGCAGGTACTCATCGACGACTTTTTGTCTGCGGACTGGTGCAGCGCATCGGATGCGGCGTCTCCTGGTGTTCACCTCCGACATCTTGGCGGCGAGCTCTTTGGACCACCACGGTATGGTAAGTGTGTCGTTATTTTTAATTTTGTTTAATTCTTCTTCACATGCTTGTTTAATGCTAGCTATATATTTATTTACTTTATCTTCTAACTCTGTTTTACTATTAATTTTACTAATTTCGTTTGAGTTTAAACTAGCATCAGCTTTTAATTGGGCCAATTTCGTATGAAATTGCCTCCAATTAGCTTTTTTGGTATTGTATATTCTAGTGGTCCTGTTTACGTTAATTCCTTTTGATTTTTGCAAGTTAATTTTGAATACGATACCGTTGTGGTCCGAGCTCGTCATGCCTTCCTCGACCCGCCAGTCCTCCACCAAGTCCAGCAGGTCCGTTGAACAGGCTGTTACGTCAACGAAGCTGCTGTACAGGGTGTTCCCTCTGACGGTGTCGAAGGTCGGTGTGTTGCCGACGTTGAGTACCTGCAGGCTCATTTCTTCCAGGATTCCCGACATTTCCTCTCCCTTGCTGTCTGTTACCAGGCTGCCCCACCAGGTGCTCTTGGCGTTGGCGTCGCCACCAATTATAATCCTCGTGGGGCCTATTTCCTCGCGAATCCGCAGGAGTTGCTCCAGGTATGGCTGTATGGGCTGGTCTGGTTCAAAGTAGAAGGAGACTACTGCGATCTCCCAGGCGCTGGTTCGGATCCTCACCACCACGATGTTATTGGTGGTGAGTTTCGGACACTGTGTGACGTCAAGGTCGTGATCAAAGACGACTATTGCCGCCTTCACAGTTCCACTTCCTTGATCAGCGCACTGGAAGACTCTCGCTCCCCGGTAGTCTCGCATCCTTTTAACCCCACCCACATACGGTTCCTGGAGCAGCGCGAACGCAACCCTCCGCTCACTAGCCACAATCATGAGCTCTTGGGTTGCTAAATTCTTCCTCTGCAGATTCGCTTGGATTACCTGGTAGTCCTTCCGAGCGCTCGGGCGTGTTCGGGAATCCCAGGATGAGTCACTTCCTGTAGCCGCTGGTTGGACCTTAGCAATACGCCACCGACAGCCGCGCCAGTGCGTCCCACTTGACGCGAACTGGACACTCGCTGTCGAAGGCGTTGTGCTCGGTCTTGCCCAGTTTTGCGGAGGCGCAGTTACGGCACTTGGGTGGCTCCGCAGCCAGCCGTGAGGGGCAGTCCACCCTCATGTGGGGGTCTCCACAGTGTGTGCAGAGGTCGGCGGGTTCCGTGCACAGTTTACGGCTGTGGCCGAAGCGCAAGCAGCGAGTGCACTGGATCAGTGGTGACTGGTCCAGCACACGCACCCGCTGCAAGTCGATGTGCACTCGACCCGCGTACGTTAGCCTCTGCCACACAGAAGGGGACACCTGCAGGATGACATGGCACATGTGGGGGTTCCTCGTCTTGCGACGGTACTTCACCCCCATCTTCAGATCATCCGCAGGCACGTCCCCAAGCAGGTGGGTGTTTTGGCGAATAAGCGCCTCGGTGACCTCCACATCCGAGTGGCAGGAGAGGACGTCCTTCATGATGATGAGAGGATCCTTATTTTTAACCTCCTCCACCACGAGGTTTCCAGCCTTTTTGATCCTCTCCGTCACCCGAGTCAGCTCCTCCCTGGTCCTGAAGCCGACCACCACCTTCTGATCTCTCGCTTTTCGCAGCCTTTCCACTCTGGTGCCCTCATTCCTGGCATCTACTGCTGTCCGAAGCTTCTCAATGACCTCTTCCCCGGAGTCCTTGTCATCGACCGATGACACGACCACCGAGTGAAGAGGCTTTTGGATGTGCTGCTTCGGGACGGCGGCCATCTCGGCGAACGAGGGACCCTGGCCAGCGACGAAGCGAGGTGCCTGCTGTAGGTGCTCCGACAGAGCCCGTGTGTGCTGCTGGCAATCCTCCAGCGCCTTTTTATGCTGCTGAAGGTTCTCCATGAGCTGCATCATGAGCTCTGTCGGCGCGCCCGAGGCCGGTGTCAGGTCCTGGGGGGCTTTCTCAATTTCGGCTGCCTCTACGGGTTTTTGGCTTCTTTCATTTTCTCCCTCTTTTACAAGCTGGTATAGCCTTTCTATGGCTTTTGTCAGCCCGTCTTTGATCTCCTTCTTCAGATTGCGGGAACTGTCCAACTGTATTTTAGCGCTGGAGAGACACGCTTTGGCCTCCGTGGTTCTATTTATATACCTCACGGGTGGCACTTCCCGAGGCGAGCTCTCCAGGGCTCTTTCGGGCTGCTTTTGCGGAGCGGACTTTGCCTGCTGCGCAGATGTGTTCTTGGATTTGAGTTTGGGGGGAGTGGGCACGAGTGTCTTCTTGGGGGGAGTGGTAACGGGTAACGAGTTTGAGGGTGTTGATTTAGCAGGTTGCCCCGACTTATGCTTCTCCGCTTCCCACTCACCAATACTGCGCCTCACTGAGGGGCCCGCCTGTACTGGGCATGCCCCCTCCACGTCCAAACTCTCCTCCGCAGCCTTCGCCTTGTTGACAGGTGTTCTGATTCCGAACATAGTAGGAGATTTGGTACAACTAATTTGTAAGGGGACACTACTATTCGCAAATACTGAATCCCTGTAAAGGGGGGATCCAGTCTAAAAATAAGGTAAAATAAAATAAATTTGTCCTAAATAAGACTTATGCCTAGTCAACGAGTCAAAAATTGCGGTCTGTCTCAAATCCCTGTAAAGGGGGGGATCCAGTCTATAATAAAAGTAAAAGTAAAATTAAAATAAATTTGTCCTAAATAAGACCAAAGCCTAGTCGAGGAGTCAGGTCTGTAGGCTGTCACAGTTGCACTGCCAATGGCCTGTCAGATGAGATCTAAGAGATGGTGGGTTTAACGCCGCGAATTTTGTTGTTTCTCCTCTGCCACAAAACTTTGTGCTAGAAGAGCATCAAAGCAATCTGAGGGTTTTAAATGAGTCAAATAAGTGTTTTGAGGGCAAAATTTGAATAAAAAGTTTTTGGCCAAAACCCTCGGTTACCCTCCTTTATATACCACAGGGCGGGTGGGTGGGCAAAATTTTATTTGAGCTAGCCGGGCGTGCGATATGTCCAGAGACGGGTCTCCGCGCGGGCTAGCGATCTGCGAAATAAAACAGGGTGGGTGCCGAACAAGATTTTTGAGTTTTGGTCAAAAAACCAGTTTTTGAAACAAAAAAATTTCGATTTTCAACCCCCAACCTGGACTCCGGCACACGGAACGCGGACCAGAACACAGGGATGGTAGGTGAGTACTATTGCAACTATAATCTAACGTAGTTTTCAAAGAGAATTTGGAGAAACACTAAATTTTGATGATTTTGTCTAAAATTTATAAAAATTTCGCAGGGGTTGTAGGGAGAATTTTTCAAATCGCGTCCAGGCGAGTGCAAAGTGGTCAGTACGTAGGTGGAGGCCTACTTTAGTCTAAAACTGCTGAAAACAGCGTCAAAATTGCACTATAAAGGGCGAAGATATCTAGCTGGTTAGGTTAGGTTAGGTTAGGTTAGGTTAGGTTAGGTTAGGTTAGGTTAGGTTTTTTTTTTTTTTTTTTTTTTTTTTTTTTTTTTTTTTTTTTTTTTTTTTTTTTTTTTTTTTTTTTTTGCTTTTCCCCGTCCATGGTTTGACAGGATCTTATTATTCTAGTTTCTCATTCATTCCAGTTCTCTCATGTATTCCTCTCGCACTTTCATGCTTCATACTTTATCTTTCTTTTACGCATTCTTTCATTCTTAGCCGGGTGGGACTCCCGCTATTCTATCTACTGTTATTGTTTACTTTATTCAGGGATATTAAACACAACTTGGTTTTATTTTGCATTATCGGCTTCTTACATTGGTTTCTATACATTCTATTTTATCTAATTCTATTCTTTTCTTAACTATGTTTCTATATACTACTATCTACTGTTATTGTTTACTTTATTTAGGGATATTGGACACAACTTGGTTTATTTTACATTATTGGCTTCTTACATTGGTTTCTATACATTCTATTTTCTCTAATTCTATTCTTTTCTTAACTATGTTTCTATATAAGTACTAAGTTTTTATTATTCTAAACAATATTTTGTGTACTGTTTTTGCACATCTACTTTGTGGACAATCTATTTTCTTTCTATGTCGTTGTACAACTTGTGCGTATTTACTTTAATACATTACTATTTCCTTATTATTATAACAAACTTATTATCTTAATTAAATCACTAGTTTTACAATTATTTCCCTTTCTTATGTCTATGCAATAACACCTTTATTCTAATACATACTTTTCTTGCATGGTATATTAACTTATTTTCTAGTACAGTGAACTCAATATTTAAACACAATTTTCTGTACCTATTTTCGGTTTTTGGACTGAATGGTTTGGATCGACTATATTATGACGATTCTAAGGTCTTGTGTATCCTCCTTCGCTTTGTTGCGTTTATTTACTTACATTTTTGTTTTGGCAATAATATAATATATACTAATTATGATATACATATTTATTGTCGATTCTTATCTGGGGTATTTTACTTTAATCAACATTTTCAGGGGTTGTTTGGAGTGTGTGTTTTGTGTTGTGTGTGTGTTTTGATATACTTGTATATATTTACTATATATTTTATATATCTGTGTTTGTTTTTGTTTTTTGGTTTCCATGTATATGTTCGCTTCGTAGCTACTATCTACTTCTGTAGTGTACTCCCAGTTTGTGTTGTTGTCTTGGTGTGTTTCTGTTCCTGTGTGTTTTCTGTGCGTTGTGTGTGTTATGTGTACCTTAGGGGGTAGTCTAGGCGTATGCCGTTGTCGTCCGAGCCAGGTAGTCCCACTTCTTGCGGACCGGGCACTCCACGCTGAAGGCGTTGTGGTCCGTCTTTTGAAGCTTCGAGTGTGAGCAGTTGCAGCACTGCGGGTCCATACCCGCAGTAAATTCCACGCATTTTTCGCGTAGATGCGGTCCTCCGCAGTGACTGCATCTGTCCACACTTTCAGTACAAAATTTCCGCCCGTGTCCGAATGCTAAGCATTTTGTGCATTGGATGAGCGGCGACTGGTCCTCCACCCTGACCCTTTGCAGGTCCAAGTAAAGAGCCCCAGCCTCCGTCATTCTCTGCCATACTTTCGGACTGACCTGGACGACCACGTGCGCTGTCTTGGGGTTCCTAGTCCTCTTCTTGTATTTTACGACCATTTCTTTGTCTTCTTGGTCTAAATCCCTGAAGATATTGTCGTTCTGGGAGTAGAGCGCCTTCACCATTTCGTCGTCTTCACTGTCCAAAAAGACATCTTTAAGAACGACGAGCGGGTTCTTGTTCTTCATGGGCGCTACCATTAGGCCTCCACCTCGGCTTTCAATCCTTTCCTTTACTTTCTTATACTCCGCTTCCGTGTCACAACCCAATATAACCGTCTGATTTTTTGCCTTTCGGACTTTGTTAATTTTTAGGCCAGTTCCCCTGGCATCGACCGCCTCCTTCACCATGGCGAGCACCTCGTCAGCATGCTCCATGCCTTCAGAGGTGACCGCCATCGAGTAAAGTGCCGGTCGATGCCCGGGTCTGGCTGCCGTGACGGTGGCGTACGTCTTCGAGTCTGTTTTTGGCTCGCGTGCCGCTTCTCTTATGGCCTCTTGTATTTTGCTTGTGCTGGTGGCGACCTCACCGACAACGTCGCCGATTTTGTCCTCGAGAATAATCGCTGCACGACCTACGACGCTCACCCCTTCTATCGCGTGGGCTATCTTCCCTTGGACTACATCGATCTTGGTGCTGACCACGTCAATGTTGTCGACGACCTTCCCGATGATGTCGGCACCGCTCTCGTCACAGCGCTCGGCCATGTCCACGAAGCCTTTCGCGATTTTCCCCTCTAGATCTTTTATCTTCGAGTTTATGTTAATCTCCACTTTCTCCAGCCTTTCTAGAATTCCCTCCGATGTTCTGGGGGATGTTGGCGTGGTGTTGGTCTTCTTGGGCGGGAGCGTTCCAGGCGCTGTTTCCAGGTCCTTCACCCGTCGACTGAGTTCGAAGAGGATCCTGAGGCTTTTGTCTGACTGGGTCTCCAGGAAGATTTTTATGTCTCTCCTCATCTGAGGGTAATCTTTGACTCTGGATGGTATGTCTTCAAAAGTCTTCATTACCTCCTGGAGAAGTCTGTCGTTTGACAATGCAGCGTAGGTGTCCGGCTGCTTTTTGAATGCCTCCATGTTATCTATGGACCTTCTTTTTCGCTCTGGTCTCCGGATGAAAGTCCTGGCAGCGTCCAGCGCTTGACCGGGCGGGCCCGCGGGGCTGGGAGTACTGGTGGTGGGAGCGATAGCACCAGAGGTTCCTGCCGACGATGAAAGCGGCGTTTCGGCTGTTTCCGCCAGGTGTCCTCGAACAGCGTCTTTTCTGCCGAACGTCAGGGATATTCCCTTCGGCGCTTCGCGCGCTCCGGAGGGTCCCTCATTTCCCGGGTTGGTAGGTGACATGGTAGGCGCTTTCGCTGCTGGAGTGCGATACATATTTTGTGGCGTGTCGTGTGGCTTGTGTGTATAGGGCACAGCAAGAGGAGCGGGGAAAGTTGTCAATTGTATATAATAATTTAAAATCTAATATACTAAAATAAAATATAAATATGAAATTTGTCCTACTGCTAAGTCCTGCACTGTGACGTATAGTCAATTTTTAATTCCTGTAAAGGGGGAGTCAAGTCGACAGTACAGATCCGCGGTCCAAAATTTTTTATGTACAGTAGATTCCGAGATATCGGTATTGTGGTGTTAAGGGATGGGGGAGGGTCCAATAGGGTAGGGGAGGGTACCTCTTGTGCGACTTTAGCTAAGGCTGATTTTGAGGTCAAAACAGTTCTAAGTCCTCTCGTTCCCGAGTTATGGCCCTTTAAGGATTTAGGGGGTGAGGGGTTGGTAATGTACAAAAGAGGGGGGGGATGGATACCTCTGTGGTGGTTTCCACCTCGTGGTGTCTTCGACACCACTAAGGCTGAATCCGCGATCGAAAATTGCCTATCTATTATGGTTTCAGAGATATCCGCTTTTGAAGGTTTCTGCCGTACCGTACCGCGCCGTGTCGCAGGCTTGCCGGGTAGATCTTCCAGTTGACCTAGCTGGGTCTACTCGGTTCCGATTTTGGCGTGAGTGGGCTCCTTTATTCGGTCTTTTGAGCTCCTTTTTGTACGTCAGGTTCAGGATCAGGGAGGGGGGGGAGGGGGGAGGGGGTATCCCGGAATGTCGGTCTGGGTAAACGATTTAATGGCAAAAGGCCGCTACTTTGTTGGGTTTACCAAGAACAAGTTTCAAAATTACTTACTATTAAATTAAGGGCGGAAAAATAAAATTTTAAATTTTTAAAATTTTGTACTAACTCTATGTAGAGTCTCTAGACTCTATCCAAAAATTCTCCAGACTGGGCCTTCCCGTATATCGAAAACCCCGCAGCTCTAGCTCTCTCCGTTTGCCAGATATAAGCTGTTGAATTTAGGGGTTGGTGTTGCTACCCTGAAGGGGTCCTTTTGGAAACTTTTCTATACAATTTATCTTAACTGTTTATAACTAAGCCGAGATACTGGTCAAAAATTTTTAGTGATAATAAAACGAAAATGATTTTAGGGGTAGGGGGTTGAAACGCTAGGGGTTGGGTGCGGGAGGGGTAGGAGTTTAAGGGTTAGGGTATGCGGAGCAGGGGGGTAGGTTAGGGAGGGGGGTTGAATTTTTTGGTTATTTTTGAGCTAGCATGCACGGTTTCCGAGATACGGGATATTTTTGAAAAATACTAATACCTAAACAAAGTTATCTCTTTGCCGTTAAGCGGACTCGAGGGGTATACTAAAAGGGTTGTGAAAAGTCTAATTATTATCTAATTCAGTCGGGAGAATTTTGGGTTATACTACCACCAAATGTGGCGTCCGGTCCCGTAAGTCCCGAGGGGGCAGGTTTCTGGGACAATTTTTTATTAGCCCTCAAACATAGGGGTAGTTGTTTCCCAGCAACATCCGCCTGGTTTCGACCTTAGGATCGAGATATCGATACGGGAAAAAATATTGTGAAGTATGCCGCGGCCCAAATTTATTGACGAACCCCTTATCTTCCCGTTAGGAAATCCAGGAACCCAAAAGTTTTCCTGTTTTTCCCAAAAAACACGTCGGGGGTGGTTTTTTAGGGTGCCAATACGGAGGTCGTCCTTATGATCGCTTCTCGTAAGAGAACCGATTTGATGTTATTTTATCGATATCTCGCTCCCCTGAGGCTCCAGGGGTTGCACAAACTTATGCGGTAATGCCGCCCGGCAGCCTTGTTCCACCTTAAAATCTATATATAGCCTAACCTTAATCCTACTTACAATCTAAGCACTTTGTTCCGCAGCTGAAGAACCGGCCCTTGCTGTCCCGGCTGTCCGAAGGTCCTCCGTTGCCTGCACCGCCCTCGGGACCCTGCCAAGTTGGAGGGTGGCTGACAACTTTCTGCAAATAGCTCCTCGTGCAGAAACTTCGCGTCCTAGGGGGTTGGTCCCGAAGAGTTTTCTTCTTCGGAGATGTTTTTCCTTCGGGAACTACCGGGAACAGGATGTCACGGGTACTTTCGGTACTTCTTGATGTTTTTCTTGACGTCACAGATTTCACCTTTCCGTATAATATGTTTTGTAGCGCAAAAACTACCCGTCTAAAAATTCTGGAATTTTGCACTTGTGTTCACTTGTCTATGCACTGTTTTTTAGAGTCCAAAAATTTATGTGTTACCGATCTAGATTTAAAGTTTTAAGGGGTTGAATTTTAAGAAAGTTTTGGTAACCTTTAAGTCCTTATATTTTCTAGGTGGGTGGTCCAATTTCGTCGAACGAGGTGTCAGGTGAATGGGTGTGACTTCCTGCGCCTATCCCTGTATTCAGTTTTCGCCTCTGACTGCTGGAAGTTGACCTCGTGGCCACGTGGATTTTCGATTTTCCTGTGTATCTCAGCGAGTTTCCACGGGAAAAATCCCGGACTCAGCCAAAATGTGGTGCTCGTCCAGGTGCTTCGAATGGCAATGCGAAAACACTAGGTCACCGATCGAAATCACGCAGCGTTTCACCTTTTCACTTTTTGTGGTCACTTTTTAGGTTAAAATTTCGGTTTTTCGGTCGTAAATTCGCGAATTTTTCACCGATTTTAAAAATTTTTTCACTGGCTGATGTAACTTTGCAGCGCGCAACTTTCAGCAAAAATACGGGTGTTTTTGCTCACTTTTACTATTTTTAAGGATTTTTCGAGCGCGGAGCGGCTTAAAAGTGATCCGATCGCGGCGGGGGGCGCCGTGTGACTGGGTTAGGTTAGGTTAGGTTAGGTTAGGTTAGGTTAGGTTAGGTTAGGTTAGGTTAGGTTAGGTTAGGTTAGGTTAGGTTAGGTTAGGTTAGGTTAGGTTAGGTTAGGTTAGGTTAGGTTAGGTTAGGTTAGGTTAGGTTAGGTTAGGTTAGGTTAGGTTAGGTTAGGTTAGGTTAGGTTAGGTTAGGTTAGGTTAGGTTAGGTTAGGTTAGGTTAGGTTAGGTTAGGTTAGGTTAGGTTAG